>JAJHZJ010000591.1:0-377500 GCA_023548195.1 Bettongia penicillata ogilbyi | reverse complement strand
TCTGAGATGCTTATCAGATTGGCGAATATGACATAATGCAAAAATAATAGACCTTAGAGGGGATGTGGAAGAATAGTTACGCTAAGGCACTATTGGTGGAGTCATGAAATGGTCTAACCTGTCTGGAGAGCAATTTGGAATTATGACCAAAGAGCTATCATCCTGTACACATTCTTTGACCCAGAAGTACAAGTACTAGTTCTATAACCTCAAGAGATCAAAGAAAAAGGAAAGTGATTTATATATACAATAATATTTGTAGCTGCTCTAAAGGTGGCAAAGATTGAAAATTGAGAATCTTCTCATCAATTGGGGAATGACTGAACATGTTGTAGTATATGACTGTGACAGAATACTATTGTGCTATTAGAAATGATGAGCTAGATGATTTTAAAAAATATGGGAGTTGATGAATATGAAGTGAGAAGGACTACACAGTACTCTACACAGTAATAGCATGATTATAACATTGATCAACAGTGAAAGACTTGGCTACTCTAATTAATACAGTGATCCAAAGTAATTCCAAAAGTCCCATGATGAGAAATGGCACTCACCTCTAGAATGACAACTGATTAATTCTGAATGAACATTGAAGTGTTTGTGTGTGTGTGTGTATACATATAAAACTTTTCACTTCATTTTTCTTGCTTTTTTGCAACATGGTTCATGTGAAAATGTTTTACATGATTTCATATACATAATGGATATCATATTACCTTCTCAGTTAATGGTGGGAGGGGATTGAAGAGAGGGAGAAAACTTTGAACTCAAAATAATTTTTTTAAAAGAGTAGTTTAAACCAAAATATTATTTCCCCTACAATTACAGTTTTTAAGGGAGAAACTAAATCTTAACCCTTTCTAAGAAGAGCAGAGTGGCCAGCTACTGCCTCCAATCTCCTGCTTTCCTTCCTGGCAAGAATCGAAGACTCCTTGGAGAAAATGGGAGGAAGAGATTTCTAGAAATACCTGCTTTTGCCTCCCTGAAAGTCACATCTAGACAGACCCACATAGGCACTCATAACCTACATGGGTCAAGCAAAAAAAAACCCCATACCCTCTTACACTAGATTTTGGTGAAGAGTTTGATAAACTATCTCATTCTGTTCTTATGGAAAAGATCGAGAGCCATATTATAATCTGATGGTTTAGCTAAGTTTAGAAGTGATATTAGATGACTTTGAATCTTGTTGAATGGCATCCCTCAAAGAATATTTATTAATGATCTGATACCAACCAGGAAAGAAGTCTCTATTAGCATGTCCCATGCATCTTTGCAAGTTTGTTTAATATTTTTGTCAATGACTCAAAGATATAGATGTATAGGACTAATTTTTAGATTATTCAAACTGTGTGGTATAACTAAAATATTGTAAGATAAAGTATTCATCCAAAAAAGATCTTAACACAATGGAATATAGGGATTGATTTTTAAAAAAATAAAATTGGATACAAATTTAATAAATTTGTAACCATTTATACTTTGCATCAAAAAAAAACAACTCTAAAAGTTAAGTCAACATGGGTAGTAATTATTTGGGGGGGAAAAGGTTGTAACAGTTTAAGGTCAAACTGAGTCAACACTGATGTGGCAATCAAAAAAGGGAATGTGATTGAGCTGCATTAAGGGATTTTGGCTTTTAGTAATGAGATGTCCCAATGCACTCTGCCCGTGTCAGATAACGTCTAGAGCATTGGATTCCATTCTGAGTCCTCCTTTTGTGAAAGGCCATAAATAAGTTAGACAGCACCTAAAGAAGGGCAAACTGGATAGTAAATGGTAGTGATTCCATCATATGAACGAATGTCAGCTGAACTGGAGATATTGAACTTGTAGAAGACAAAACTGGAACACAGTGTGTTTAAACCTTTAAAACTGTGTCACATGGGAAAGGATTTAGATTGTTCCATATGGCTCCACAGAGTGGAATCAAAGGAAATGGGTAGAAGTCTCAGCGGCAAATTTGGACTTGAAGTCCGAAAAGAAAAATAATTGTTAGATCTCTTCAAAATTGAAATGATCTGCCTTATAAAGTAGTGGTTTTCCAAAGGTCACCTGACCTCTCATAGTAGGGACTCTTTCAGGCATAGGTTTGACTAGATAAAAACTGCGTTCTTTCGGAACATGTTGCCTCCCCAATTAGAATCCGAAGTCCTTGAGAATAAGATCTATTTTTCACCTTTCTTTGTATCATGAGAACTTAGCATATATAAAATGTGGTTGTTCAATTAACTTTTCTAAAATCTCTACCCAATGAAAGGGTACCAGATTTGGGGTTAGAAGAAACATTTGCTGGCTTCAGACAGTTTCTTCTCTGGGCCCCAGTTTCCTCATCTCTAAAAGAGGTAAATTGAAATGTTTCTCTACAGATCAATTTCTCGTTTTTAAGCTATGATTTCTTCCACCCCTGAAGTAAGAGCCTTCCCTCTCCCTTTTGTTTCCCTTATCCTCCTTCTTCCTTTCTCTTCTCTCCCCAACCAAACCATCACTTTCTAAATTATGTCGTACTCATCTGAAGGTAAGTGACCTTCTATGCCCTTTTAACTTTCAGTTAGCCAAGCAACGGTCAAGGAACTATGAGCCAACGAAATATAATCAAGTTAAATATTAGATAAGGAACGAAGGAAGTCAATAACATGTAGCAGTATTGAGAAAGGCTTCTTGCAGAACACGGGATTTTAGCTGGGACTCAGGGAAAGCTTGGGAAGCCTGGAAATAGAATGGAAGAGAGAGAATTACAATTGCATTGGAGCTTTCACAGAGAAACCAAGGTGTTTTTTTTCCAAAATACCTGAGTATAGCTTTCAAAAAAGTATTTGTTTAAAGGACTGATATTGAGCCAACTAAACCTAGAGAATATGGAATTCCTAATGACTTAGCTCCAGCTGGAAATGTGTTTAAGCAGGACACCGTTTTGGTAAAATTAGGCAACAGATAAAGTGGATTGTGTGAAAGTTTTACCTTTTTCTGGTCCCCTTCTAATCAATATAGTCAGTAAATTTATAGGTAACTGCTATAAAGTGACAATAGCAGAAACTGAGATTGCAAAGAGGAGCCTGAAAGTCATGTACAAACTGTCTTAAAGGTCAAAGGAGCATGATTTGCAAATTGTATCATACATTAGCGAAAATTCATATCTAGGTAGCATGTACTAGATCTGGGGAAATCATCTACGTGGTTATGTCAAAGTTTTGATCCTGGGAAATGGGAATTCCAGACAAAATCCAGCCTCTGCAGTTTCAGATTAGCAGAATATCCAAAGGGTGCTGATGACTTTGAGTTCATGTGGATATGTCAATGAACTCTCTCCAAACTGTCAGAGATAGTTGGTCTGCTTCCAGAAAAAATAAACTCTTGCTTCTTCCTCACCCCCAGTACTCTTCCATCTGAATCAGGTCCATGCTGGCCAACTCTAGCTCGTAGTTACATGAGTGATAATCTCTACCTCTCCCTTTCCCTATTCTTTACTCCACACCACATGCCTTCCTTCCACTCCATCCATTTCCATGAGATCTGTCTCTGTATCACTCTTCACCATTTGTCTCTGCTTTTACAGGATTTTTTGCCCCCTACCCTGTTTAATTAAATTGTTATTGCCACCTTTTTTCTCACTGCCAACTTCTGGTGTTTTCTGGCAAGTACCTGGAACACAGGATATGCCTGCCCCAATTTCATAATATCATAAATTATCAATTCATAGATATTCAGCCCCTCCAGCCTCCAGTGTTCTTTCCAGCACTGGCCCCTTTCTGATCACTTTTAGGTGCCTAAAAAGCTGATGCTATATACACATTCCTTCCATATCATTCAAAACCTATTCTCTGGAAAGAATATGTTTCTGGGGCGGAGTCGAAAGACGCACCTATGCGAGCTTGGAACCCACAGCCCATATATTTAATATAAGAAGAGTTCCCCAGAAGTTCTGGATCACTGCAGGGGGTGCAGAAGCATAGGGGAAGAGATTTCCATTCCAGAGAGCCCTGGAGAGCCATCCCCAGGGTCCATCGGGCCCGGAAAGCGGACCCCACCCCAGTGCTGCCCTGGCCGCGGCCCCAGAGAAGCTGATCTGAGCAGGCTTCAGGGATGGAAGCTCCGGCGGCCTGGAAGGTCCCTCTGCCCACAGACTCTACAGGTCAGTGAGAGACACACCTGAGCTCACCAAGAGGGGAGCGGGGTGTCTCCATGGCTCGGGTCCCCTCGGGAGGAAGCAGCGGAGGCAGAGGCAGGGGCAGGAAGCGGCGGAGGCAGCGGCTGCATGGCCCGGGACTCCCCCAGCAGCAGGCAGGATCTTCATTACTGAAAGTCTCTGCATAAACCACCTGAAGTAGCTGAGCCTGGGAGACGGCCCTGCCCCACCCGCTCCATTTCTGAAGGTCTCTGCATTAAGCCCCTGAGGGAACTGAGCCTGGGAGACTGCCCCGCCTCCACCCGCTCCATTTCTGAAGGTCTCTGCATAAAGCCCCTGAGGGAACTGAGCCTGGGAGGTGGCCCTGCACCCACCCCAGCACCAGAACGAAAGCTCCCATTGAATAGCAGCCGCGCCTGCCGCGGAAAGCCCATTTGAATCTCAGACCCCAAGCACTAGATGGGTGGATCTAGGCAGGAGTGGACAGGAATCTCAGAAGTCAAGAAACTGGCTGGGAAAATGCCTAGAAAAGGGAAGAAAAATAAGACTATAGAGAGTTTTTTCAATATCTGGGTAGTTGGTGGGACCCCACACACACATGTACACGCATGCATGCACACACACATACACACATGCACACACATACAGAGACAGAGAGCACAGAGTGAATTGAATAGGATGGGACCATATCTTAAAAGAAATTAAGGTAAATGGTGAGAGAGAAATGTAGTGGGAGGGAACAGGGTGAAATGGAATGGGGTACTTATATGTGATTTAAGAGGCAAGTAGGAGACTTTTTAGTGGAGGGAAAAAGGAGAGCTGAGAAAAAAAAAAAACAAGAAGTTTACCCTCATCACATTTGACTAAAGGAAGGCATAAAATGCACACTCATTTTGGTATGAAAACCTATCTTACAGTATAGGAAAGTGGGGGAGAAGGAGATAAGCGGGGGGGGGGGATGATGGAAGGGAGGGCAAAGGGAGGAGGGAGCAATTTGAAGTCAACACTTGGGGAGGGACAGGATCAAAAGACAGAAGAGAAACAATGAGGGGCAGGGTAGGATGGAGGGTAATTCAGTTAGTCTTACACAACACGACTATCAGGGAAGTCATTTGCAAAACTACACAGATATGGCCTATATTGAATTGCCTGCCTTCCCAAAGGGAATGGGTGGGGAGGGGAGGGATGGGGAGAATTTGGAACTCAAAGTTTTAGGAACAACTGTTTAGTATTGTTGTTGCTACTAGGAAAGAAGACATACAGTTAATGAGGAATAGAAAGTCATCTGGCCCTACAGGAGAAAAGAAAAGATGGGGACAAGAGAAGGGAGGGATGACAGAAGAGAGGGCAGATTGGAGACAGGGAAAATTAGATTGCTTGGTGTATTGGGGTGGGGGAGGGGATAAAAGGGGAGAAAATTTGGAACCCAAAATTTTGTGAAGACGAATGTAAAAAGTTAAATAAATAAATAAATACTTGAAAACAAAATAAATAAATAAATAAAAATTTGAGAAAAAAAGAAGAATATGTTTCCATTAAATATAAAATGACTGATATTTAAAAATCTTTATCTTTCAGGATAAATGGGAATGAGGAGTTTTTCTAATTTAAAAGACTGACAAAACATTTATGTAAAGAAATAGAATGCTATGCAGAGTTTGAGTCCTGCACTTCTTGAGGTGGGGGAGGTATTTGGGGGCTTCCAAGTAACAGCAGAGTAAAATGATAGTGTTCAGAATGGAAGCAAGTTGGTTTCCTTGGAGTGCCTGGTGCTGGAAGTTATTTAATGATACACTTCATGGATTGCCTTGGGTTAGAATGGAGAATTAATGGGATTGCTGAACGTGAAGGTGCAGGTTTTGCTCAAGATAAGATTTTCCCAACAAAGGGTCCAAAAAGATTGCCTTAAGAAGTAAAAAGGTCTCCATCATGAAAAATGTTGGAGCAGGTTTTGGATGAACACCAAATATATAAAGACTCGTGAATAAAATTGGTTTGGGACCGAGTACATGAACTCTGAACTTCCTTCTAATTCTAATGATTGTATTTTCTGATTCGATATATTTTTCCCACTCCAAGGTATAAGAATATAAGAGGTTTAAAATTTTCCTAGCTAAAGTTTGTAGGCTTTAAGTTGTAAAATAGAAGTATATAGTTCACAATTAAACAAAACCTCTGAAAGCCTGCCTCCTCTCAAAAAAAAAGCCCAGTCATATGTATTGAAATTTCTTTTCCAAGTGTTGAGAATGTACTTTATTGTTAAAGAAGTATCTTTTTTTTACACTGACTAAACTGTGCTCCTCATAGACAACCCCATACAAGAAAACTCTTGATGCAGGTGGTGAATCTCAATCAAATTGAGTATTGTTAGAGCTAGTAAAGGGTCCAATTCCCTCAATGGAGGAACAGGGAGGGAAAGCAATTTACTCAGTGACTGCACCATGAGGTATGTCTTCTGCCTCCCAGCTCAATTCTTCTCAGTACACCACATTACATTTCTACATCTAGGACTGGGATATGACTAGTTACTCAATCACATGCATACTTCTATGTAAGTGGGTTTTTTTGTTGTTCAATGGTTTTTCAGTTGTGTCTGACTCTTAATGACCCTGTTTAGAGTTTTTTTGGCAAAGATGTGGGAATGATGTTACATTTCCTTCCTCAGTTCATTTTAAACATGAGGAAACTGAGGCAAACAGGGTTAAGTGGCTTATCTGCTTATCCAGAGTCACACAATAAGTATCTAAGGCCAAATTTGAACTCCGAAAGTTAAGTTCCTAACTTCAGACCCAGCACGCTATCTACTGTGCTACCTAGTTGTCTGAAAGTAAGTGGTACATAACTTAATTAAAACTTCCCTTACCTGAACTGCTAACTTCAAGTTTGTCATTGGTTCAACTTTGCCAGGAATAGCATTCAAAAATAAATGTTTTGGTAGTGATCCTCTCAGCCCCTCTCCCATATATATCCCCAGGAGTACTTGTGCATCGTCATCTAAAGTGAGGTTCTAAAAACACAATCAATTTGAATTTTTATTTAATTTCCATGATACAATACATGCAGTACAAATCAGACAAAGGGACACGTCCAGAGACCTCTGGTCTTGAATTCTGAGAAATCTGACAATAATAATGTTTCATGTGTATGTGTGTAGGACTTTTAACTTTCAAAGCACTTTCTTTCTTTTCTCAATCAATCTTTCCATCATGCCTTTGGGGGGGTAGGGAATGTAGAAGAGTCATTGTTATAATGATTCAGCAGGTGAGGCATCCAAGGCTTCAGAAAGTTTAAATTTGAAATAATACAGATCTAGATGACCTACTTTTGGTGGTTTTCACTGAGGAAGGAAACTCAAACACTTGTCCTTGGGCTGGCGTGGAACCAGCATTGTCAAATGAGTTTCCCAGAAATCTTTTCTTTCTTCTGAAACCCCCTGTGAGGGAAGCAACAGACTCTTCACTGCTGTTTTCATCAAAGCTTAAGCTCCTGGTCACTAAACAAGTGGGAGGTAAAGTCCATTCATAGTTATTGTCTTCACACAGTGCTCCGTTCTCCTGGCACCTGGATCTACTCCTGTGACTTGCATTGAATGTTGCAGCAGCCATACATTTGGCAGCAGCCTGATCACGGGAGCACAGAAGCTTCTTACACAGACTCTGTCCTCTACCTAAAGAAGCAAAGGGAAATTAATGAACAATTCAAAATGTTTTGTCCTTGTCACCAAGAATAATTCATAGGTGTATAGTAAAACTTTACGTTTTACAAAGATTTTCCTTATAATAGTGTTGAGACACAAGTGGTATGATATCCTCACCCCTGTTTTAAAGATAAGGAAACTGAGAACTGGCAGTATCTGGATTCAGACTCAGATCTTCTCATATTTGAAGTTGAGCACTCTTCCTACCTCACTACCTCTTATAGAGAAATTTGTTACCTAGAATGCCTCTTCAAGCACAATTTTGTATTATAAAATGTGTTGAAATGGAATCCCCTGCTAGATTATAAACTCCCTGAGGAGTTGGAAGGGACTTTGGAGATAGTCTTGTCTAGACCCTATGCAAAGCAGAGCTAGCACCTGTAACAACTATGGTGACCAGATAGCCTCTCCTTGAACATTCCCAGTCCATTTAAGCATGGCCCTCATATTTAGGAAACGTTTATGTTTTCTAACATATTCTTCCTTATAAACTGTACTCATTAGTCCTAGTTTTGCCTTCTAGGGTCAAGTAAAACAAACCTTTGCTGTCTCTTCTGAATGATAGCCTTTAATAGATTTGAAGTTCCCTGTATCTTCATCTAATCTGGTCTTCTTTACTGCAGTCTGAACATCTCCAACTCCTTTAGCCAGTCATATAGTAGGGATTTCAGTTCCCTTACCATCCTAGTAGCATTTCTCTGGACACACCCCAACTTAACTGAGCTCTTTCTGTTATGCGATGCAAAGAACTAGACACAAGACACCCGTTGTATTATGACTGATGTGGAGAAAGACAGAATGATCACCTCCCTTACTCAGCATATTGGTCTTTCATAATTTATATTTGCCCTAGAGTCAGGTATAGTAATCTTTACACAACAGGTACTGAATGAATTTTTAAGTAATTGAATTTATTGAATTTCAAGGTCAGATAGGAATGATAATTGCTCTATTAAGACATAGTCATGCCTCAAGGCTTCCCTATATATCACATGGAGATTCACAGAGTTGTTCTTAGGCTCAGATGAGAAAAGTAAGTGCAAAGGCACTTTGTCATTATACAGTCTCCCCCCTACACCAGCATGTACATTCCCATCCTCCACTTCCCAGCACTGCATTTATGTGTTGTCTTCACCCATTAGAATGTAAGCCCCTTGAAGGCAGAGGTCTTCTCTTTTATTTTATTTGTATCACTCACAACAGCTTGGCGCAGTTTCTGGGACATTGAGTGATTAGTCAATGCTGTCTTTCTCATTAATCTATCTATCTCTCATTTATCTATGTATGTATGTATCATTTATCTCTGTCTGATTGTCCTCTCTTTAAAGAGTTACAAGAATGAAAACTATTGTTATTAATCATATTATTATTATTTCACCTGGTAGCCTAACCTGCCTTTGATCTATCAGTTCTCTGACCTGTTCCTGATTTTCAGTATTCATAAGTCAACCATTCCAGGCTTCTTTCCCTCTTCCATAGAGCCCTTGATTTAACCATATTTCTTCACTGATCATCCCCTTTTACTTTCTCGACTCTGCATCTTCTTCACTTGCAAAACATTATTTTCCAATGCCCCAAAATGTTTGCATTTGTAAATCCTATCCATTTTTCAAAAGTCAACTCAAATCCCATCTCGTCGATGAAGATCTTCCCCAGTGAAATTTAAACCTGATCCTTACTTTTCACATTTTGCTATGTGACTTCTAGCCTTGTCATTTAATTGAAACTAAGATAATTTTTTTTATACCAGATCCAACTCCAATTTTACCTCTTCCATGAAGACGTCTCTGATGATCTCAGCTGATCTCTCCTTTCTTTGATCACGTGAATACAATTCTACAAGGCTTCAGTGAGTGCCTACCCTCCTGGAAACCCTGTTTTTGCCACTCATTTGACCCTTATTATGATGTGACTTGCCCAAGTGTTAGGCAGAGCTAGGATCTGAACCCAGGTCCTCTTAACTTCAAATCCAGTGGTCTTTTCACTTTATATACCACACTCAGTAGATTGGGATACAGCCAGGTAGAAGAGACTGGATAAAGTTGGCTCACAACTTGGCCTCTGTACAGGCCCTCATTGCTTGGACTTTAGTCTTCTAACTGTTCTCTCTGCCTCTAGTCTCTCCCTGCCCTAATTCATTCTCTATTTAGTTGCCGAAGTAAATTTTCTAAAATGTAGGAGAGCTGGGCCTCCCTCTCACCTGAAGAAGCAAATAAAAATCCTTTCTCTGGCCCTTAATGGTCTTCTCAGCTTAACCTCTTCCTAACTTTTCAGTCTTTTAAAATGTTATTCCCCTTCAGAGTCTAAAATCCAGCCACAGGCAATTTGCTGCTCCTTAGACAAGACAATCTCTGAACCCCATGCCCTTTTCACTGGCTGTGCTCCATGTGTCTGAAGTTCTCCCTTCTCATCTCTGCCTCTTGGATTCAAGGCTCATCTCAAACTCCACCTTCTTAGGCCTTTCATTCTTCTGCCCCCCAGTTTCTCCTGCCTTCTGAGATGACCTTCCTTGTCCTCTGTATGTATCTTTGTATGTACACAGATATCTGCATGTTGTCTCCCCCCATCCAAATGGGAGAGACGTGAAAGAAGAGATCACATTTTTGCTTTTATCTCTAGCTTGCACTTTGCACCATGCCTGGTATATTCTTAATGGTTGATTACTGAGTGGATGCTAAACAATTCACCTTTTCCCCACCCCCTTACACTCCACCACCTTCCAGTTCTTTTCTTCTTTCAGTGTTTTGATTCTGGCAGTCCAGGATTTTCCACAGGTCATATATCACCATTTTGCTTATTCATTTCTGTCTGATTAACCTGCACTGCTCTTCTCCCCTGCTTTCACTTACCACTTTTGTTTTCCATGGCAGGCTGTGCTATTGACTTATGTCAGTCCAGGAGGATGTGAAGAACATGAAGATTTCTTTCCAGTATAACTATTTAAAAGGCCTTGAGGTTCATACCATTGAACCAAGCACGAAAATCCCACACCATCCTACCATCACCAAGGCAAACGAATGCTGCTTTCCTTCCTCCTCACTGCTACACATACCCGCTGCCTTTCCTGTCAATGTTATTTCTGAGGTATGTGATGGGGAATAGGGAAGCAAAGAAAGACAAACAAGAAGGGTAGATCTGAGTAGATCCAGATTTGAAAATCATAATGAACAAGTCCCTTAGTGAAACTTTCAAATACTTAGATTGAGCAATGGTGATAGTAAAGTCACAATGAAATCATTTTGAAGGCTTCTCTGTGTAAAATCAGGCATAAATTAGCCTAGGCAACATGGAATAAGACTAGGTACTCCAGACACCTCAATTTGATTCCTAATTCAGATGCTTCATAACTGAGTGACCTTGGGCTAGGCACTTTAACTATTAAAGCCTCAGTGTCCCCATCTGCAAAATAGGGAAAATAATTTTTACTCTACTTGCCTCACAGGGTCATTGGGAGTGCTACATAAATGTCATTACCTGGCTTTTTACACCATTATCTACAGAGGTAGGGTGGCATAACAAAAAGAATGCTGACCTTGGAGTCCAGTGATGGCTGAGTTCAGATCTTGACTTTAATACTCTGTGACTGTATCTCCTTGATCAAGGGACTTAACTTCTCTGATCTTGTTTCATCATCTACAAGAAGGGAAACAGCCAACTTAGGCTACCCATCTCAGAGGTATGCTGGAAGAATGGTGCTTTCCAGGCTTTAAAAGAATCAGAAACTGGAGTTGTTTCCATCTACCTAAAGGGCTTATAATATGAATGTCTGAATTAATGTGCTTATTTCCTTCCCAGATACACACATACACACACACAGACACAAAGTTAGAGTGACACACTGCAGGAATCTTTCACCCATCTGGACATAGTGGATATATTTAAAAGGGTGAATTGTTTCACTTATGTTGGCTCAGGGTACTGCAGAATAAGATGCCCACAATTCCTTGGAGCTGTCCCCACCTTATTAATGATGAGTTATAGCATGGAACTTACCACAAGCAACAAGAATTTAGCAAGTGTTGTATCCATCTCTCCATTGAAATGTCCCCATTCCCCATCAGTGACACTCAGCTGCTCCCCCCAACATCATCCATGACACCCACACTCAAGAGAAGCACATGGATAAAAAACGCCAGTCCAGTAGGATGGATGATAACGGCTATGAATAAAGGTAGGACTAAGTGATATATATACCCCTTAGCCCCAGTATAAGTGATTACACTGTAGCCAACAGGCTCTGCTCCTTTGTGAACCAGTTTATAATATCCAAAACATAACTACAGGGAGGGGACAGAGCAATCCAGACTGGAACACTCAAGGCTGTGTATTAAGAAGCTCACCTGAACAGGATATTGGCCAGCAGGATCCCTGTTCAGATACCATGGGGCTAATTAGAAAACCCATTGATTCCTTCTTCTCTACCTTCTTTCAAGGCTTTGAACCTTAGAGAAAGAACTCAGGTTAAGCAAGATGATTAAAGCAGGATGAAAGACACACATCATGACCCCACTCTTCATTCACCTTCTTCTTTCACAACTGGCTGCATCTGATATCAGTTGTTATTTAGTAGGGATGACTTTCAGGTACTAATCTCTATTAACGGCAGCAAAAGACTGGAGACCAGGGTGACTCAATGTTCAGTCACCAATTTCCTAACAAAGACGCTCTAAAGATTCTTTAAACTCTAAAAGAATCCAGGACTTATTAAACCAGTCATTTAGTGGGAATTTCCTCATTTGTAATGCAGGGTTTCTTCAGACAGGTGGCTTCCCTAGTGCACTCGTGTTTGCTCACAAAGATATTAATTTAGAATTTTTCAGGAACTGGAAGCAAGGAAAACATATTCTTGAATGATGTTAATAAGACAAATAAGCAATTAAGAAAAGAGAATTGAACTTATGGAAATTCACTTTATCTACAGAAAAAAATAAGTTATCGTTTATATAGGGCTTAAAGGAATGCAAAGCACACTGTACAGGTTATCTCATTTGATGTTCACAAGATCCCTGTGAGGTAGGTGCAACTACTGCCCAATTTGACATACAAGGAAACTGAAGTTAAGTGATTTCTCCAGTGTAACCCAGTGGGATTTGAACTCAGGTCTTCTGGATTCTAGGCTCAGCACACTTACCTGCTGGGCCACCATGCCTTCATTTCCAAAAGAGCAGCACTGGATTTTCTCAGTATCCTCAGATGTTATTTTTCCTCTTTCCTCTCTTTTTCTTCCCCTTCTCCCTTCCTCTGACCTAGCCTTGTCACATAAAAATTTAACAAGTCTTTGTTCCACTCACAGTTTTCTCTATTCCCATAAGGGACAAGCAGAAATCAGAAAAACTCAACTAAGCTCCAAGTGTTAATATAAACAGGATCTTCCAGAATCAAAATCCACTTACCTTAGGGAATAAATTGTAGAGAGTTTTCAGTTCCATGGAAAGAAACGACTTTCTAATATTGAGGGCTGCCCAAAATGGAATGGAATTCTCAGGCCATCATAGGTGATCTTCACTATAACAGTAATCTTCAAAGGATTGAGATAAGCCTTTGTTGGGGGTATTGGTTTGTTTGTTTTTTTTTTTATCAGTGCCCAGTCACTTTATTGGGATGTAAATGGTGCCAGTTTTTTGGTACAGATTACGGTCAGATAAGCAAAACATACATGCACTGAAAGATAATAGGAGTCAAACCCACAGTTCCCAGGTGTGGGGGAAGTCAGGTGTGGCTTAGATCTCATTGTCACTGTCTCCAAAGGTGTGCTTGGCAAAAAGATATTCCTCTGTGTCAGAAACCAGGGCTCCCATTTTGTACAGGTTGGTTACCCAGCTGTTTGATGGACTTTACCTGTTGGTCCAGGTAGTGGGTTTTGATGAAACCATATAAATGGGGGTCATTCCTGTCATTTTCCAGCTTGTGCAATTTCAGTAACGACTGACTGACTTTTTTTCCAAGGGCAGAACACACTCCACTGCATTCAGCCCACTTTCTCAGTCATCTCGGTGTGGCTTCTTGATGTCTTGCAGGAAGATGTGGCCACCTCGCTGGCTCCGAAGTTTCATCAGCTTCTCAGCATGCTCCCTCTCCTAGTGGGACTGGTGGAGAAAGTATTTGGCAAAGTTCTTCAACGCTACATCGTCTTGGTAAAAGTTGTAAGACATGGACAGGTAGACATAGGAGGCGTAGAGCTACAGGTTGATCTGGCGGTTGATGGCGGCCTCCGAGTCCTGGTGCTAAGTCTGCTGCACCTGAGAGGGGGAGCATGTTGTCATGGCGGCGGCAGAGCCTGTACAGGGGCTGGGGCTGAAGCTTGGGCTGAGGCTTGAGTGGCAGAGGAGGGAGGGGAGGACGCAGACCTGGGGCGGCTGAGCAGGTGGCTGCTGCTGGAACAGGAGGATGGAGGAAGCTTATTGGAAGTGAAGGTGAACAGATGGGTAAGGGCGGCTCTGGCGAGAAATGGAGTAGCAGGTTCCATACAAGCATTGTTGAAGTACTAAACCTCAGTGACTCCCCCTTCCCTGGGCTTCTGGCTGATTGGGAGAATTCTTGAAGAGTCTCTTTTTTAATGAGTTACATGAATTATTTCGGAGGAACTTTGGGTTTTTCCTAAAATATTGATTCTGAGACTCTCGAAAAAATAAAAGATTGAAATCGTTACCTGGCCAACAGGAGCATGGATTTTGATCTGAGCGATCTTTCAGCATCTGTTCAACGTTACAGGATATTGGCAGCCATATATTCTGCCGTAAGTCAGTTCTTGGTTTTAAAGCTTTAGAAAAGGCCAATATTGTTTTTAGGATTAAATGCCTATTCTAGATAAAACTTACTACTTAGGAAATTAGATAAAAATTCAGTTGTTAGGCTATTAGCCCTGCAAAATGTCATTGTTGGAGTCAATATGAAGCATATCTTGCATGAATAGGTGTATTTAGCAGCAAAGAGCCTCTCTGGAATCTGATTCCTTTTGGAGCAAGAGGATGCATTTGGAAGAGGGAGTTGTTTTTCACAATGACGTTCTTGGAAGTGGAAATTTTACAAGGATGTTCTTGGAAGAGGAGGGTTTGTGATTTTTTAGGTATTTTTTCTTTTTTTTTTAGGAATGCTAAGTCGTCAACTAAGAGCAAATATTTTAACTGAACGTTTAGGGTAGAGGAAGGGAGAGAAGAGAAAAAGGGAGTGATAAACTTTGAGGATCGTACAGTAAAAAGGAATATGTTTATAAAATGGAAGCTCAGGAAGGCTAAGAAATAGGAGCTTCAGGCCACCTTTTCACTGAGTAATCTCTTCTCATTCCCATTGCCAACATGGACTTCCTGGAGGGGCCTGGAGAGCATGCTGGCAGCTTTGAAGCCCCCAGCATCAGGAGAGGGTGTGAGGATTATACACAGGGAGTTATTTTTACTTTTCTTTTTCCTTCTTGCTCTGGTCCCTCTCCTTCATGAAGGAGCGCAAGTACCCTATGGCAACCTGCTCTGTGTAAATGCCATCCAGGGTTTTCACTTCTTGGGCAACTGTGGAAGACTTGGGCTTGTGATAGCAATAGCCCAATTCGAAGGGGCAGCGGTAGCCAGTGAAGATTTGCCTGGCCTCCTGGCCCAGGAAATTGAACAGCTTCACCAGAAAAGGGATCATATCATCCTTCTACTCACGCCAGCCATCCCCCACAAACGCCCAAGAGAAAGCATGTTTCTAAGAGTCTAGAACCAGGATGAGATTGGTGCCACAGGCAACATCTCATACAACAACATAGGGGATTGTCGATCTGTTATCTTCTCAATGAAGATGGCAACTAGCAGGCCATCAGCTTGCAGTCATATTCTATCCTCTGAGGCCAGGCAATGAATTTCCAGTCAGAATTATGTCCCAGCTGACCATATTCAGGGCACCCAAAAGAGTAGAGGTTTCCTTTGCAGTTCATTATCATGCTGAATTCAGCCCCACAAGTCATTTTGGTATTTGACTGGCCATTGTAACTTATCTGTGCAGTGCTGGGAATGGCATTAGTCTGGTTGCCAAGGCCAAGTTGCCCCAACTTATTCTCTCCAAATGCAAACACACAGCCAGTTTTTGTCAAAGATAGAGACTTTGAGCAGCACAGGGGCCAGAGACCACCACCCACACCTAGACCCCAGAGAGACAACCGTTTCCGTGGGGTCCCACAAATTCTGCCCCAGATCGCGGTAAGCAGCTTGCTATTTAGTCATTTCCTTCTGACAAATGAGGTCCCAATTAGTTGCTCCCAAAATCAAAAGATGACCTCTGCCTTTAGAGCCTTCAGGATAATGGGAGAGGGAAAGAGCCTGGATTGCCTGGCCCCTGCTCTGCACTCACAGTCCTCTGCTTGGTGTACTCCATCTCCAAGATGATCAAGAAGTTTTATTTGGGAATTCTTGGAAAAGGAGGTTAAAGCAGGGGAAGACAATGGCATGGTCTTTGGCATCCCAGCAGAGGCCTCTTAGATTTTAGCATTTTATGGCCTTTGAGAATCCTCCTCCCCTCTTGCTGAGGCCAGGAGAATAATACCCAGGCAGCGGGACGGACTCAGTTCCCAGAGGTTGCCGATTCCTCTTGCCCTTGACTTGAGACGTGGTTGTACCACCTTCCTTCTGTCCAAGAACACCCCGCCGTCTGAGTTGGGAGTAGTGGTGAGAGAAGCCCCAATCCCTCCGTGTATCTGAGGTGATCAACAAAGGTGAGCCAGACAGCAAGGTGAGCCACCTTTAGCGGTCAGCAAAAGAGCAAGTTATTAACCTTCCATGTTCTTCTGAAGCTCAGGCCTGGGATGGGGTTAGACACATAATCTTCAGTACCTACAAACTGAGAGGAGGTTTGGTGTTTTCCCCTGGGATATTGGCATTGAAAGACTTTGGTGTTAATGTCTTTTCCTTTATTTGCCCTATTACCTAGATCTTTCAATACTTTGTGTGCATATCTATGGTACATATACATTTATCTCCCTATCTATATCAAATCTATACCTATAATCTGTACGTATATCTATCTCCATATCTATACAGTCTGTGTGTGTGTGTATATACATACATATAATATATGTGTGTGTGTGTGTATATATATGTATGTGTGTGTATATATATATATATATATATATACATATATATCTGTATCTGTACCTGTATCTATAGCTATATGCCGGTCTTATCTGCTTATGTTTCTATTTCGATATCAATATTCAATCTGTATCTGTCTGATGGACATCTTCATGTCCATATCTCTCTCTAATCTGCATTTACATATCTATATCAGTGTATCTATATTCATATCCATATCTATATCCATATCTCTCTATTCTCTATAGATTCTTATTTCCACATGTATATATATATCAAATCTGTATCTGTAGCTATACCTATCTTTATCTATATCTATATTCATGTCCATATAGATATCACATCTGTATCCATGTTTGTACCTATATCTATATCTGTATCTATCTATATGACATCTGTATGTGTATTGATATATTCATATATTCATATCCCTATCCATAGGAAATCTTGTGCCTGAAATCTTTATCTGTATCAATGTCCATATCTATATCTAATCTGTACCTATATCTGCATCTATCTATATCTACACATAAACACATATACATACACAAATATGCATGTCTCCTACATGTATGTGTATTGGCATATTTTCTCTATATGGATTTAAATTCTCAACCCCAATTCCAGAACAAGACAACAGATTCTGAAGTAATGACAAAAGTTTCCCTAATTAATGTGTTATTCTTCAATTAGGTATTTGGTCATAATGTCCCCTACCCTTTACACTATAGGCCGTCCTAGCCTTTTTCAAAGCAATAGTGAAAAGCACATGTTATATTCTGTTTATTTTCTCTCATTCACATAAATTTTCCCTGCTAAACTCAGCTCACTATGTCGGTGTAGGGGGACCTTCTGGCAGGAGAGATAATCAGCAATGATCCCTTCTCTTTCCTAAGAAAACTTCTAAAATGGGGTGGGGGGAGGTTGCTTTCATTTCAAAATCTGAGTTCTCTTCTCAGGAAGAACCAAGAAGGGATATTTATTAAAACATATAATTTTATCTTCCTAACTTATATAAAGCAGTCTTTGTGCTCCTGTGTATGCATCTTTAGTTAGAGAGTTTCCCTCATTAAATACTTTATTTCCTTTTCCCAAATTTATTGATGAATATAACAGTGAAATAGTTCTCTCACCCATTTCTGCCCAAAGGGGAGGAAAACAACAACCCACATCACTGTGCTTTCTTAGTTTGCTTTGTAACAGAGATCTTTCCTTCTCATCTGTACAAACTACTTTTCTATTAAATGAGGACAACTAGGTGGCAGCGGGTCTGGAGTCAAGACTATCTAAGTTCAAACCAGGCCTCTGGCACTTTACTGGTGTGTCCTGGGCAAGACACAGGAAAATGAAAAGAATAATACCTATCTCCTGCACTTGTGAGGATCAAAGGAAATATTAGTTAAGTAAATAGCACAGTGTCCAGCACATAGTGGTGCTTAATCCGAAGTGTCGGGGAATAACATCGGTGATTTCTCATAAACACACTCGCAAACATTTACTAAAATTAACTAGAGGTAAATAAATTCATTGCCAAGTACTGAACCAATGAACTTCATACACGTGTATGTACTCATACATATATTTAAATACCTTGTTATTTTTATAATTTTAGTCAGAAAAAATTTGTGATTAAATAAGGCGTATATATATGAATACATAAAAATAAAGACATGTTACTCATTATTTGACTATTTATTATGGGAGTTCTCCAAGTTATGAGGCTGCATTTTGTTTGAGTCTGGATTTTTTTCATGGTAACTGTTTAGGGAACACCCAGTGAGAAAACTTCTACCAATCAGGGGATCAGTAATTATCTTGCAATTTTTGGTCATAGAATACTGCCCATTGAACTGAAAGGGGATGTTAACTGTCTACTGCATTTTATTGGCAGAATCTGAACTCAGATTTTCTTTCTCCAGAGACCAGTCTGTTATACTGCCTCCCCTGGAAGCTACTGAGGGAATCCAAAATTGTAACATGAATATATATACATTCATGAATTGACCATGTACAAAATTAAATGCCACCATTCGTACATAATATTAAAATATTTCCAAGGCCATCCTGTTTTGTCTTTGTATGATCTGGTGACCCTGAACAAGTAATTTTTCCTAATATCATCTACCTCCCACAGATATGACAATCAAATGAAGTAATAGTAAATTGCTCATGAAGTGCTTAGCATTGTGCTTGGCACATAGTTAATTGATATATAAATGTGAGTTATTATTATCATCATCAGTGTTGTTATTATTTCTACATATAGGAAAAGAACCAGGCCCCACCATTAGACTGTTAAAATCTTCAGGGATTTTCCTGTGTGCCATTAGAAGTTTTACCACTAAGAATCAGAAAAGTCTCATGCCAGACACCCCCTCAGACCTAGAGCCACATACTCTGAATTGAAAGCACTTGGAGAGCCCCGTTCCTATCTGTAGGAGACCAAGGGCTAATCCTCAAATTATATCACACTAAAGTTTGCTTGAAATGTGTCCAATTTGTGTATGGTTTCTTTTGTCATTTCTCTGCAATCCCCTCTGACTTATCAAAAGAGGCACCTATTTAGCATTTGCTGCTAATAAGTGGGGAAGGGTCCCTGAATGCCAATTCAACTGTTTTTTTTTTTTATTTTAAGTAAACTAGTGTGTTTCACCACTAGCAGTGATGGCATTCATTGATAATGAAATGGCCACTCTTTTGAGCAATAAATTTATCTCTTACACAATCACTCGTCTGTGACTACCAACTCCTGAAGCAGTCTTTTCACATGTAACAGTCACAAGTATCTTCTCCCTCATGCACAAAAGAACTGATGAACTAAGAAGAGATTCTTCAATATTCTCCAGAAAAACCCTCAAATTGTCCATTTCACTCCTGCAAGTACTCCAAGAATACAATTTTGTGATGCTCCATTTTCAGAAATTATACAAGATCAGAAGCTAGTCACCTGAGTACTTAAATTAACCTTCTAAGTTTCTCCACCTCACTTCTCTCCCAATGTGGTTTTACTTCAACAACATAGACTAACAGACTCAAAGTTTCCTTGGAAAAGGCAGGTTAAACCCTGAGTGTGACCATATTTTCCCTTAATGAACTTCTCAAAATGTTATGTTGACAGGCTCGTTGTCATGAGCAGTTATTATCAAAGGAGAAGTGGTGAATGTCAGAGTTGAAAAGAAACCCAGTGACCACTCAATTCAAACTACATACTTGACAAAGGATGACCATTGCAACTTAACTGTCAGCCTCTGCTTCAAGAATTCCAATAAGACCTTCCACTACTCACAATGGCAGTCATCCAACATTTGGACAGCTCTAATTGTTTGAGAATTTTTTTTTAGAACAAACTTAAATTTAGGCTTCATGTATACATTGCTCCCAGGTCTGCCCTTGAGGGTCAAACAGAACAGATCACATTTCTCTTCCATTTGTTGGGCCTTTCAAGTACTTAAAGAGAGTTATTCTGTTACTCCTTGGTCTTCTCTTGCCAGGATAAACAATTCAACCAATTGTTCAACTATTCTCAAGGCAGCATGTGCCCCAAGCTATTTATTATAGAAACTGCACATGTCTAGGTACTGTCCTGGCAATCAGTGCCCTTCTGAAAATGTGGGGTTCAGAAATGAACACTAGACTATATTTGGGCTTTGACCAGGGGACCATTACCTCCTTATTCCAGAAGCTTTATCACTCTTGACATTACAAGTTCACTAATACTCTCAGATCTTTTTCCAGGAAAACTGCTAATTAGATACTACCTCAGAAATTTATTTCTCAAAATCAAGTGTAAGACTTACAATCTTGAAATTAATCTTGTTAAATTTAGCACAATATTTGAAGCTAATCACAATCTTTTCCATTCTTTTTTTGTCCTGTTTTTTAAAAAAATCAAGACAGTAGTTATTCTTCTCAAGGCCTTCCTATGCTAAACAGTCTTACAAATATCACCAAGAGTGGTCCAGAAATTTCACCTAGCAATTCTATCAGTTCCCAAGGTAGGTAATTTCCTTAGGCTCCATGATCTGAATTTATCAAGGATGTCTTTGATTTCCTTACTTAATTTGCCAATGAAATAAATTTGTATAAATTTATGAATATATATTATCTAATTTGTACAAATTTGCTAACTAGCCCTTTTCATTCTGTCCTTCTTCAAAGTTTTCTCAAGCAGAGAAAAAAGAAAGAGAGTAATAATTGGGCAGTTCTGTCTTTTTTTCTGCCTTCCTTTAATTTTAACCCATCTACCTTGGGTAATGGGCAGCAATACCTAACTACATTTTCATCTGAGACTTTCTCTTCTGAGCCATCGCCTTGCCCTGACCATTTCTCTGCAGCTGATGACGGGTTGTCTTGTCTTCAAGGCCATCTTGGTCTACTTTCCACCCCTGCTTTGATTCTGTCCACAAAGAAGTCTGCTATGTCCTCAATAGGCTATATGTGGTTCCAAGATATTTATTGCATTTCTGGGGACCTCTCTGTGATCCTCGGCAATCATGTAGACTCTCAAGTTGCATAGATCTCCACCTTCTTGGACTTAGATGGCTTCCTATGGATCTTTTATCATGTGTGGTCTTGTCACACCAGAATTTCTTAATACAACTCCATCATGGGCTGAAGACCTCAACAATGATCTCTGTTGTTCCCTACAAGTTGCCCTTTAGGTGGGATCTCTACCCATACGTCGTCGTCCCATTCATGGTATGTCTCTGTGAGAGAAAATCCCCTGGTTTTATGAGGCATAGTGGTTTGGTTCTATCAGAGGTTTTCTCAGCTGAAGCCACAATTTCACAGAAGGCTTTTTCTTTCATGGTGTTTTTCTTAAATACCATTTACAGCACTTTATCAGTCACACAGCTGAAATTTCAGTTCTCCTAAATCAGCACATTTATCAACCTTTGGCAAAATGAGATCCTAATACTTTCAGGTCACTAGGAAGAATGCCAAAAGTGAATCTTGCTCCAAGTAAATGATAGGTGGTTTGAGTCCTGATCTCCAGATCCCAGGAAGAACAGTTCTGCAGAGATGCCTCTGTCTTCCATAACTTAAGGGTTATTAAGGGTTATTTGTTTAGGACACTGACTCCTTGATCAGCCCCAAGGCAGGATAATAAATGTGAATGTGCTATCTAAGGGCAGAAGGGAGCTTAAGTCAAGACTCTTTTCACCAGCCAGTGCCTGTACAGCCTCCCCTGGGGGTGACAGCTCAGTTCACTCCAGATTCTATCCCCTGTCTTTACTGCACAGGGTGACCTGTCTCAAAATCAAGGCACTGAACACTCAGGAGCCAGCAGCAGCACCACTGTCACTTCAGTCTCTGAGGAGAGAACTGGTGACTGGCCTGAAGGGGACTCAGAGGAGACTTAAAGAAGGCAGAGTGGGGATAATGGGGCAGAGAGAGAAGGGGCAGAGAGGAAGGGCTGAGGAGGGAGGAGGAAAGGAAAATGGAACCCTGCGTGTTTGGTAGTGCAGGACTCCAATGTTCAGGTTGTGTGTCTTACCTGAAGACATGAGCATTTCAAGGGAAAGGCATTAAATTAAATCACATGGTAAAACAAATCATAATAGCCCCCCTCAATAAAACCAGGGCACATACTCTCATATATAGACACAGCATGAGTGGGCATAGGAGGGATGTGTAAGGATTCCACCTAAAGGTCAAACTTGTAGGGAAAGTGTGGGTCTGGGTTCCATGTGGAAAGGTAGCTCACACTTGAGAAAACTCTCAAGGGTTACAAAGATCTTTCCATGTAGGAATATAAACATAAATATAAGTCCCTTACGTTTTCTCTTTTCTCTTTGCCTTTTCATTCTTCTCTATTTTTTGGTATTTGAAAGTCAAGTTTTCTACTCAGCTCTGGTCTTTTCATCAAAAAACTTGAAAGGCCTCTATTTCATTGAATATACATCCCTCCCGCCCCCGTGAAATATTATACTGAATTTTTTGGGGTAGATGATACTTGGTTTGAATTCTAGAGTTTCTCAGACTTCTGGAATGTCCTATTCCAGTACTGTGGAAATAAAAGCAGGACAACACAAGATCTGGCAGCTTGCACATTATAGCATCTCTGCTAGATCTTGTGTTATCCTGATTGTGTTTCCACAATACTCCAATTGTTTCTTTGTGAATACTAGCATTATTTTTTCCTTGACCTGGGAATGCTGGGACTACAGTATTCCTAGGAGGTTTTTTTTATGAAATCTCTTTAAGAAGGTGATGTGAAGATTCTTTCAATATCTATTTTACCCTCTGATTCTAGAATATCAGGGCAGTTCCCCTTGATAATTTCTTGAAAGATGATGCCTAGGTTCTTTTTCTGACCATGGCTTTTAGGTAGACCAAAAATTTTTAAATTATCTCTCATGGAAATATTTTACAGGTTGTTTGTTATTCCAGTGAGATATTTCACGTTGTTTTCTATTTTTTCACTCTTTCGATTTTGTTTTATAATTTCTCAATGTCTCATAAAGTTATGACCTTCCATCTGGTCCATTTTAATTTTTAAGTAATTATTTTCATCAGAGAGCTTTTGGGCCTCCTTTTCCATTTCCCCAATTTTGCTTTTTCAGGCAATCCTCTCTTCATTTCCTTTTTGGACCACTTTTGCCATTTCGGTATTTTAAGGTGTAATTTTCTTCAGTATTTTTTTTTGGCAGGGGGAATGTCCTTTGGCAAGCTGTTGACTCATTTTACATGATTTTCTTGCATCATTCTCCTTTCTCTTTCCAATTTTTCCTCTGCCTCTCTTACCTGATTTTCAAAATCCTTTTTGAGGTCTTCCAGGGCCTGTGACCAATTCATATTTTTCTTGCAGCCTTTGGATGTAGGAGTTTTGACTTTGCTGTCTTCTTATTCTTGCATGTTTTGATCTTCCTTGATACCAAAGTAGGATTCTGTGCTTTTTGACTTTATTACCACTTTACTACATAAATGAGATTGACGTTTTTGATTACTTTATGGGTATATTCCTTTTACATGCATATTCCCTTTATTACTACTACTAGTACAACTACTATTACCATTACTACCACTGCTGCTACACTAGCATTAATATAGAGAATTAATATTTGCACACACTTTATATATGTTACAATTTTCGATACTTTGAAGATCTATGGAAGGTGGAAGGTATTTTTCTGGATTTTCAGATGAGGAAACTGAGACTAAAGAAATTTAAGTGACTTGATCATCAGAGATCATCATCCTCTGGGGCAGAATTTACATTCAGTTCATATTGACTCCAAATCTAGTACCCTATCCATGGCATCACCTCATCCCACCTTTTATAAATTTACTTTCCTTACAGATTTATCCTGTAACAACTCTTCCCTCCATGTTATCTATTTCCTTTATGGTTGATTCAGTTTACTTTTAAACCACTTAAAAACTTGACAGTCACACATAACTATTCTCTCTGAGTTCTCTAAGCAGCATATAGGCAGACTCATCCAATTTTAATATTCCTTATATCTTTATCGGCATGTTTCACTTTCATTTTCTTATCTTGTGTATCTTCTGCATTTTCTTGAGTTTTCGTCCTCCCTTTGAGATATTTATTGGGATACTTCTCCATTTAGAGGCTTGATTAGATTAGCTCAAGTCAATCTTCAATTGTTCCTAAACTTTTCCTTAATTTCTCCTCCCCAAATTCAGTCGTTGGAATTCTTTACCCATCCATATAAAGTCTTCCCTGTCTTCTTTTTATTCAATTTATCTGCTTTATTTTCTAGTCTTTTCTGTCCTGGTCCTTTGGAAGCTGGGTTCCTGAGGATGTTGCGGTCACCATATTACAGACTGCAGGGTGGAAAAGTTGTTTGACATCACTACTTGCTGTACCTGGAGTAACTCTTTGAATCATGCTCTCTAAAGAATACTGTTTCTCCTAAATCAAGAACTGTCAAGGTGATGCTGATTCAATTAGCATATCTCTCATGTGATCTGGAATGTTTTCATCTCTCAGAAGGATGTCATTGCATTTTCTTGCCATCTTCTGATTGCAGGAAAGGGTAAACTAGTTTCCTAGCATTTTCCTTAGTAGCAATTATTGTAGATGATGGAATGCATACGTAGACAAACATTTAATAAACTTTAACTAATGCTATTTTTATTTACTCATTATGTCCCATCTTGCAATTGACATTCTCCTCAAAATGCCTACAGCATGACTTGCTCAACCACATCTTCCTCCTGGTGACTGGACACGTACGACACAAACCAGCTGTTGGGCCCCAGCACTGGACCTCTTTACAGAGCACAGGATCTCCAAAGCACAGGGAGCCCAATGTTTAAATGAAATGAACAATACTATCTGAGCAATTTGCATGCTGACACACAGCACAACAACTGGTATAAACAAAAAAAATATTGGTGTGGAAAAGAGTATTCAAAATATTTTGTCTATGGAGTAGAGCTTTCTACACATGACTATCAACTGAAAAATAAAATCCCAGAGACAAAAGTACACCATGAAGTGGTCCCTTAGCAGCTCACAAACTTTTTACCTTCCTTGAGAGTTTACACCTACTGAAACTTATTCTAATGAACACCCAAGTCTTTTGAATTTCTTCCTCAAAAGATTAAGTCATATTTATTATTTTAAAATATGTCTAAAGGATTTTGAAAAATTCAAAGTTACATATAAGTGTAACTACATACAACCCAAATGGGGTAAGGGAGGGACAGCATGTGTGTTATTTTTTGTAATCCATTGTATAAAATTACACTGTAGAGGTGAAAATGCATCATTTATTTAAAATAGAAAAAGAGGGTGTAAATACAATAACACCAAAGCAGGTTTCAATACCCATGAGTCAGCCAAGCTAGGGCATCAGAACCTCACTCACATCCCCCTCGCAATATACCCTATCCCTTTTAACTTTCCCGCTACTCTCATCACCAACCCAGCCCCCATAGCCCTGCGCCTCCCACTCCCCCACCCCAGAGACTGAAAGTTGTTTTGAGTCTAGCTGAGATCTAGGCCTCAGCTCTAGGGGAGGTCATGGTGGGGTCAGTAACTCACCCACCTGATGACCACCAAGGGTGTCCCACGTTGATGTCTGGCACACCTCAGACACACTGAGAGGGTAGAGGTAACTGGAACAACCACTCCCAACTGGGATGACTAAGGTCTTCCTGGACAAAAGGAAGGCTGTCCTAAGCCAGGTTGGGAAACCTCCAGAAACCAGATCAGTCCTTCTGCTTGAGTGCTAAACTCCTGGTCCCAACAGGAGGAGAGGGAGTCACTCAAAGGCCACAAAACCCCTCCCCCTGCTGGGAGGTGACTGGCCATGCCTTGTTCTTCCCCTGTAGATGGTGTGGTTGTCCTCCTCCTCCTCTTCCTTCTCATCCTGTCTTCCTGCTTTTACTTCTTGCTGTCCTCCCCTTCATCTTTGTCTCCTCACCATATTCGTCTTCCTCTTCTCCCTTTCCTCCAACACTTCTGCATCCTTGTCTCCTCTCTTTTCAGTTCCTACTATCTCCTTCCTTTCATTATCTTTTGCCTTCTGTTCTTTATCTTTTTCTTCTTTGTTGACCTTTTTGTGCCTCTTCATTCTTCTTTTCTGTTTTCTCTTCCCCGTCAGTCTTGCCTTATAGCAGAGAACCTAGCATAGGTAAACACGAACTTAGTAAGTGTTTTATCCATCTCTCTATTGAGATGTTTTCATTCCCCATCAATGACACTCACCTCCCCCCACCTAGCCACATGGATAAAAAAAATGCTTATCTGAAAAGTCCTGTGCCATGGATGAAAATGACTGTGAAGAAAGTTTGGAGTAAGGAGTATATACCCCCCATGCCCAGTATAAGAGATTAACCTCTAACCAACAGCCTCTGGTCACTTGTGAACCTGTTCACACAATGTCAAAACATAATTGGAGGGAAGGGGACAGAGTAATCCAACCTGGAACACTCAGGGCTATATATTAAGAAGCTCACCTGGACAGGACATTGGCCAGCAGGACCCCTGTTCAGATAGTCTGAGGCTAATTAGCAAACGACTGATTCTTTGTTCTCTACTTTCCTCCAAGGCTTTGAAAACTGAAGATAGGACTCAGGATAAGGTCATTAAGCCTGATGAAAACCACACAACATGGAACCATTCTTCTTTCACCTGCCTAGTCCACAATTGGCTGCATCTGAGATCAATTTTTATTTAGTAGGGATGGCCTTCGGGTCCCAGCCTCTGTTGATAGCAGCAAGGGACTGGAGAGCAAGGTGACTCATTGTTCAGTCGCCATTTTTCTATCAAAGATCACCGAAAGATTCCTGTAAACTCTAAAGGAAGCTAGGACTTATCAAACCAGTCATTTAGGGGAAATTTCATCCTTCCTAAAAGAAACAATGCAGGGTTTCTTTGGACAGGTGGCTTCCCTAGTACACCAGTGTTTTCTCTCAAAGATGTTAATTTAGAATTCTTCACGAACAGGAAGCAAGGACAAAGTATTTCATAATGATATTAATAAGACAAATAAGAAAAGAGGATTTACTTTATGAAAATTCACTTTTTTGCATAGAAAATAAGAAGTTATCATTAATAAAGAACTTAACGGTTTGTAGAGGTTATCTCATTTGATGTTCATAAGAGCCCTGGGAGGTAGGTGCAATTATTGTCCCAGTTTTTCATACAAGGAAACTGAAGATGAGTGATTTGTCCATACTAACAGCTAGCCAATGTCTGTGATAGCATTTGAAATCAGGTCTTTCTGACTTTAGATTCAGCATCCTTACTGCCTGGGCCATTTCCAAAAGAGCAGCTTTGGACTTTTACAATATCCTCAAATGTTATTAATCCTCATTCCACCCTTTTTCTTCCCCTTTTCCCTGCCTCTGACCTAGTCTTATGATATCAAAATTTATCATGTCTATGTCCCTTTCACAATCCTACCTACTCTTCTAAGGGACAACCAGAAACCAGAGAAACTCAACTAAGTTCCAAGTGTTAATGTATTCACTCCATCCCCAGGAATGCTTGCATATGAGCAGGGTCTTCCAGAAACAAAATCCACTTACCTTAGGGAAATAATTGTAGAGGTTTCAGCTCCATGCAAAAAACCAAACAAACAAAAAAAAAACCACTTTCTAATAAGGAGGGCTGTCAAAAATGGAATGAGACTTCTCGTGTCTTCATGGGTGATCCTCACCATAGTGGTGATCTTAAAACCTTTGAGATTACTAAAGATTGGGGGTATTGGTTTCTTTTTGTTTTTGTTTTTTTCTCATAAGTACCAGGTCATTTATTGGCATGTAAATGGTGGGAGTTTTTTGGTAGAGATTATGGTCAGATAACCAAAATATGCGTTCAGTGAAAGACAGGAGGAGTCATGCCCACAGTTCCCAGGTGTTGGGGAGCCAGATGTGGCTTAGCTCTCATTGTCACTGTCTCCAAGGGTGTGCTTGTCAAAAAGATATTCCACCCTGACAAAATCAGGGCGGGTGGGGGAGGGGGCATTTTGCACACGTTGGTTAAGTGATCAACCCAGTTGTTTGATGGAGTTTACCTGTTGGACCAGGTAGTGGGTTTTGATGAAACCATATAAATGGGGGTCATTCTTGTCATTTGTTATCTTGTGTATTTCCAGTAATGACTGATTGACGGTTTTTTTTTCAAAGTACATAGCACACTCCATTGCACTCAGCCCACTCTCCCAGTCTTCTTGGTAGGATTTCTTGACATCTTGCAGGAAGATGTGGCCACCGAACTACTTCCGAAGTTTCATCAGCTTCTCAGCTTGCTCCCTCTCCTCGTGGGACTGGTGGAGGAAGTACTTGGCAAAATTCTTCAAAGCTACATAATCTGAGACAAAGTAGTAAGACATGGATGGGTAGACATAGGAGGCGTAGAGCTCCAGGTTGATCTAGCAGTTGATGGTGGCCTCTGAGTCCTGGTGGTAGGTCTGCTGCACATGAGAAGGGGTTGATGTGGTTGTGGTGGCAGCAAAGACTGTACAGCCACTGGTGCTGAGGCTGGTTTGGTGTCGGAGGGAGAGGAGGCCGGAGGACTGGGCGGCTAAGCAGGACGCTGGTGTGGGAACTAGAGGACAGAGGAAGTGGTGGTTAGTGGAGGTGAAAGGTAGACAGGTGGCTAAGGGAGGCTGTGGCCTGGAATCAAGGGGCAGGTTTAGTTCAAGTACTGTTGAAGTCTAAAACCAGAGAGATTACCCTTCACTGTGCTTCTGACCAATTGGGGGAGTTCTTGAAGAGTCTCTTTGTTGATGAGTTACATGAATTCGTTGGGAGAAACTTTGGGTTTTCCTTCCAATAATGATTCTGTGACTCTTGAAAAAGAAAAGGTTGGAATCGTTTAGCTGGCTAACAGGAGCATGGATTTTCAGTTCAACTGTCTTTCTGTATCTCTTAAATGGAGGACTCGGGATGGCATTGGTATCGTTGCTAAGGCCAAGTGGCTCATCTTGTTTTCTGCAAATGTAAACACACAGCCAGTTTCTGTCAGAGTCAGAGTGTGGTTCCTCCCACAGCCAGCAGACACCATCGGTTCCTGGCTAAGGACTTCCATGAGTTGGGGGCTTCCACTTTCTTGGTATCACCCTGTCCCAGCTGCCCCTTCTCATTGCGACCCCAGCTCAACACCATACTTTCTGTGGTTAGAAGGAGACTGTGAGCAGTACAGGGGTCAGAGATCACAATCCACACCTAGACCCTGGACAGACAGCCATTTCTATTGGGCCCTCACAAGTTCTGCCCCAAAATTCTGTAAGCAAAAGTCTGTTTAGTCACTTCAGACCGATGAGGTGTCAGTTGGTTCCTCCCAAAATCAAAAGCTGCCCTCTGCACTTAGAATCTTCATGTTTGGGGGTGATAATGGGGAGAGAGAAAGAGCCTAGGTCCTCCACCCCCTCACCCCCAGTGCCACACTTACAATCCTCTCCTTGTTGTGCTCCATCTCCAAAATGACCAAGAAGGAGCTTTACGAGGATGCTGGGGATTCTTGGAGGAGGAAGTTAAAGCAGGGAAAGACAGTGGAATAGCCTTTGACATCCCAGGAGAGGCCTCTTGGATTTTAGGATTTTATGGCCTATGAGAATCCTCCTCCTCTCTTGCTGAGGCCAGGAGAATAACACCCAGGCAGTGGGACTGACTCAGTTCCCAGAGTTTGCCAATTTTTGTTGCCCCTGGCTTGAGACGTGGTTGTACCACCTTCCTTCTGTCCAGGATCACCCTGCCACCCTAGTTGGGAGTAGTAGTGACAGAAGCCCCTATCCCTCCGTGTATCTGAGGTGATCAACAAAGGTGAGCCAGACAGCAAGGTGAACCACTTTTAGTGGTCAGCAAAGGAGAAAGTTATTAACCTTTCATGTTCCCCTGAAGCTGAGACCTGGGACAGGGCTAGATTCATAACCTTCAGTAACTACAGAATGAGAGAAGGTTTGGTGTTTTCCCTTGATACATGGGCATTGAAAGTGTTTGATATTAATGCGTTTTCCTAAATTTACCCTATTGCCTAGCTCTTTCAATTCCAAGATTATTTTTACATCTATACATACATACATACATACATACATACACACATATATATATATACACACACACATATACAAATCCCTATCTATATCTCATCTATATCTGTATCTATATCTACCTCTATATCCATACCAGTGTATCTGCATTCATATACATATCTATATCTGTGTCTACATCCCTGTATAATCTGCTTATGTTTCTAATTCCATATCTATCTAATCTGTGTCTATATCTATCTGTATCTATATTTATATTCATGTCCATATCTGTGTCCCTGTCTAATATCTGCTTATGTTTCCATTTCTATATCTGTCCAATCTGTGTCAGTAGCTATATCTATGTGTGTCTATGTCTATATTCAAATCCAAATCTATATCTGAACCGTATATGTATCTATCTTCATATCTGTATCAGTGTATCTGTATTCATATCCTATATTGATATCTATATTGTTCTCTAATCTGTATATGGTCCTATTTCCACATATATATCCATTATGTATCTGTACCTATACTTATATTTATCTATGTCTATATTCATGCCCATATCGATATCTCATCTGTATCTATGTCTCTATATCCATATTGGTATCAATCTATATCTTATCTGTATGTGTATCTGTATCCATGTCCTTATATTCCTATCTTTATGAATATACAATCTGTATCTGAAATGTATATCTATATTCATGTTCATATCTGTATCTAATCTGTATCTACCTATAGCCACACATAGACATATACACATACACAAATATGCATGTCTGTTACATATATGTGTATATGCATATTTTCTCTGCATTGAATTAAATTTTCAACCCCAGTTCAAGGATAAGTCAAGAGATGATGAAGTAATGACAAATATTTCCCTAGATAATGTGTTATTCTTCAATTAGATATTTGATCAAAATGTTCCCTACCCCTCACCCTGTAGGCCCACCTAGTCTTTTTAAAAGCAGTAGTGAAAAGAATATGTTATATCCTATTTCTTTTCTCACATTCGCATAAATTTTGTCACAGTCAGAGTGTGGTTCTAAACTCAGTGCACTCTGTCGGTGCGTGGGGGGAGGGCCTTCTGGAAGTGGAGATAATCAGCAATGATCCCCTCACTTTCCTAAGAAAACTCCTAAAATGACATGAGGGGAGAATGCTTTCATTTATAAATCTGAGTTCTCTCCTCAATAAGAACTAAGAATGGATATTTAATAAAACATATAATTTTATCATCCAAAGTTGTATAAAGCAACCTTTGTGCTCCTGTGTATGCATCTTATTTAAAGAGGTTTCCTCATTAACAAAATTTTTTCCCATTTCTCATAGCTATTGATGAATATAAGAGTGAAATACTTCTCACCACCTATTTCTGGCAAAAGGAGGGGAAAACAACAACCAAAAGCACTGTACTTCTTTAATTTGCTTTGTAAAAGATAGCTTTCCTACTTTTCTGTTAAAACTACCTTTCTATTAAATGAGGGCAACTAGGTGGCAGCTGGTCTGCAGTCAAGACTGTCTAAGTTCAAATCTGTCCTTGGTCCCTTTACTGCTGTGTCCTGGGCAAGACACAGTAAAATGACAATAAAACTACCCATTTCCTACAGTTGTGAGGATCAAAGGAAATATTAGTTAAGAGGTTAACACAGGGTCTAGCACATAGTGGTGTTTAATCAAAATGTGGGGAAATAAAATTGATTATTTATCATACACATAAATGAAAATATATTTAGTAAAAGTAATTAGAGGTAGATGTGTATTCCTCCTTCATTGCCAAAGAAGATCATGCCATCAGAGAAATAATGACATGACTTGCACTTGACTTTGTTTTGAGTGAGGAAGGAAATTTGAGAAAATTTGGAATTCAGAATCTTGTGGAAAAGAAGGTTGAAAACTAAAAATAAATAAATTATTAAAAAAAGCTAAGAAAGGCTATGCTCACTTTGGGGATACCGAAGTTGTGAGGCTACGCTATGTTCCACAGCAAGGTGCAATAGAAAGAAATCCTAGTAAGAATAATCCAGGTAGTTGTGGAAGAAAAGGATGGAGGTGGGCCAATCCCTGGGGCCTCAGAAGGAAAGGGGGAAGAGAAAGGCCCAGGGCCAAGAAGTGGCTTGGTAGGTTCTATCCTGGTAGGTAGGTAGGTGGCACCATCCTTAGAGAGCCCTTCTTCCAGACCACTGAAGAATCCACCTTTGATACAAGAGAGCTTGTCCCCAACCAAGATTGCCATAATCTCTTCCTTGTACCAGTGGACTGAAGCATGGCAAAGCTTCCATTCCTAGTAATTAGCATGAGGAAGAGTTCCAAGTTCACTGCAGGGATAGCTATCAGCAGGAATTGTGTGGCTGGAATCCCAAGCTGGAACTTTGAATAGATTTTCCTTTAAAAATACTGTCATTTTATGGTCCTGTTAGTACAATATTATATTTTAGATAAGACAGTAGACATTATGGATATAGTTTTATTTGGAATAAGGAAGACCCAGTTGAAATTTCACACATGTGGGTTCTATGACCCTGAATAAGTTACAATCCTCTAGAGCACTGCCCTAGGCCACTCGAAGCCTCCAAGTCTTAGAATGGTTGACTAACGGTGTGCAGTGATAGAGTTTCTTAACCTAGAGCTCCCCAGATAGATGAACTTGTAAGTCTGAGAAAACAATCTATCTACAATTCAGGTAAATCAGTCTATTCTGAGTGTAATAATTGTACTTAACACGTCAATTCAAAAATGCTTTCCAAGTGCTAAATAATCACATTTGTATAAAGTTTTAAACATAGAATTTTAGCTAAGCAAAGTGATCTTAACTCCACTCAATAAACTCTAGGGGCTCCCTCTCAACTCCAGGATCAAATACACTATTGTACGGTGTTCAAAGCCCTACATTATCTGCTCCCCTGCTATAATTTACCCTCTTCCCTAACAACGGTTCCCCTCACCCCATATACACACTCTTCATTCTTCTCTGGGCATTTTCCTTCATGCCTGGAACATCCTCCCTCTTCTTCTCCACCTTGGGTTGACTTGGCTTCCTTTCAGTATCAGCTAAAATATCCCACTTCCTACAGGAAGCCCTTCCTGATCCCCTCTCATGTTAATGCCTTCCCCTATGGATTATTTCCAATTTATCCTTCACATGGTTTCACTGTATCTAGTTTTCTGTCTATTGTTCCCCCTGCCCCACCAAATTAGGCTGGGAGCTCCTGGAGAGCAGGGGATATTTTTTGCCTTTCTTTGTAACCCCAGAACTCAGCACACAGCCAGGTACATAACACAATAGATATGAACTGAATATCTGACAAAAGCCCTGAAAGGAAGGGACTGCTGGTACTGTTTGCAATATGCAAAGACAGACTGTAACCCAAGTGTTCCTGACTCCTGATCCAGCTCTCTTGTCCACTATAACACATTGTTTTGTGGACTTGTGAAAGGCAGAGAATGTCTGGGATTTACAAAGGAAAATCAGATGACCTAATTACTACAAAATAAATCTGTTTTTTTACACAGTGGAAATCTCACAAATGGTTGACTAACTGCAATCATGATAAGGGAACTTCAAGGAACAAAATGTTATAATATGTTGATAATGCACATTTATAGACTGCTTTAAGGGGTGTTCTCATCACACTAGCCCTGAGAAGATGACAATCATTATAAAATAATAAATAAATAAATGATATCATCTATTCTTTGAGAGATGAGTAACTGAGTGGGGCTGACTGGGGCCTCAAATGCAGGCCTTCTAACTCTAGGACCTGTGGTCTTGTCATAGCTTCAGAGAAAAAAGAATATGCAGTGCATATTGTGGAACATACACTAGACTAGTGAAATTTTAATAAAGCTTGATACAACTACTGATCAATAATAGGAAGATCACTAGACATGGGAGTCAAGAGACCTGTGTTTGAGTTTTGCCTCCACTGTTAAGTCCCCTATGCCACGGTTTCCCCCTCCGAAAAAGAAGTGAGAAGGTCTTTTTCTGCTCTAAAATGCCACAATTGATTCTATGGTTTTAAAGTAAGAATAGTTTTTTGGGCAAGCTATCGAGTCTGAACTGACCACTGCTCTTCCTCTGTCTTCCCCTTCCCGTCTTCTCTCCTTCTCTGCCTCCTCCGGGCTCTTCTCAAGGTCCTTTTCCAAGGTTTTTTTTCTCTGCAGCTGTGCCCGGGTCTTCCCGGGTCCCAAAATTGCGTCCAGGTCCGCAAATGGGCCGTGCTCATCCTCTGCGGCATCCTCGGCACTGACAGTCTGGTCGCAGTCATACTCTCTTCCTTCAGGACGTTCAGTTCTTCTTTCCGACGATTCATCTGGTCACGGGTCTCCCCGAGGGCCACATGGCGGGAGCAGCTCTTCACGTGCTCTCTCTGTCTGCTCCAAAACCAGCTTTTTGGCTGTCAGAGGATCTGCCTGCTGCTTCACACTGTCAGACTCCTCTGGGAGAGAAGGAAAGTCCACTGGTGCCCTCTGTTCAATACTGGACAATTCTTGGTGAAGTTTTTCAATGGCATCATTCAGTTCTTCTATTTCTTCTTTGCTATTTTCTTTATATTTTCTTGGTTACTCTGAAGACACTCTAGCTGAGATTCTAGATAATGTATCTCTTGGTCTTTTCCTTGAATAACCTACAAGTTAATGAAAAACTATTTTATACCCTGTCAAAAGGTACACTTCCACTTTATGTATTTCATGTTTTTTGGATCAAAACTGGGTACTCAAAGGATTCTGAACTTCTTGACTATATCATAGTTTTGACTATTATCACAGATTTCAATAAGACTATCTCTTTATCACATCAAAAATTGGAATCACATAGAAAGTATCACCAAATTTAATATAACTTGATTAAATGTAGTTAAAATTGCCTAAGTAAACTTAAGTAAAAAATTATATTCCAAAACAGAATACAAGCTCCTTGAGGGCAGGGTTTACTGTATTGCTGTTTTAATATATTTTTTTAATAAAAATTTATTTATTTAACGTTTTACATTCATTTTCACAAAATTTTGGGTTCCAAATTTTCTCCCCATTTATCTCCTCCCATCACCCCAATACACCGAGCATTCTAATTTCCCCTATCACCAATCTGCCCTCTCTTCTATCATCCCTCCCTTCTCTTGTCCCCATCTCCTCTTTTGTCCTGTAGGGCCAGATGACTTTCTATTCCCCATTGACTGTATTTCTTATTTCCTAGTAGCAACAACAATACTAAACAGTTGTTCCTAAAACTTTGAGTTCCAAATTCTCCCCATCCCTCCCTCCCCACCCATTCCCTTTGGGAAGGCAGGCAATTCAATATAGGCCCTATCTGCGTAGTTTTGCAAATGACTTCCATAATAGTCATGTTGTGGAAGACTAACTGTATTTCCCTCCATCCTATCCTGCCCCCCATTGTTTCTATTCTGCCTTTTGATACTGTCCCTCCCCGAGTGTTGACTTCAAATTGCTCCCTCCTCCCATTGCCCTCCCTTCCATCATCCCCCACCCTTGCTTATCTCCTTCTACCCAACTTTCCCATACTGTAAGATAGGTTTTCATACCAAAAGGAGTGTGCATTTTATTCCTTCTTTTAGTTGGATGTGACAACGTGAAACATCATGTTTTTTCTCAGCTCTCCTCTTTTTCCCTCCACTAAAAAGTCTCCTGCTTGCCTCTTGAATGAGATATAATTTACCCTATTCCATTTCACATTCTTTCCTCCCACTACATTTCTCTCTCACCATTTACCTTAAATTCTTTTAAGATATGGTCCCATCCTATTCAATTCACTCTGTGCTCTCTATCTCTGTCTGTGCGTGCATGTGTGTGTGTGTCTGTGTGCGTGCACGCGTGTACGTGTGTGTGTGTGTATGTGTGTGTGTGATCCCACCAACTACCCAGATACTGAAAAGTTTTAAGAGTTACACATATTGTCTTTCCATGTAGGAATGTAAACAGTTCACTTTTGGTAAGTCCCTTATGACTTCTCTTTACTGTTTACTTCTTCATGCTTCTTCTCATTCTTGTGTTTGAAAGTCAAATTTTCTTTTCAGCTCTGGTCTTTTCATCAAGAATGCTTGAAAGTCCTCTGTTTCATTGAAAGACCATATTTTCCACTGAAGTATTATACTCAGTTTTGCTGGGTAGGTGATTCTTGGTTTGAGTCCTAGTTCCTTTGACTTCTGGAATATCCTATTCCACACCCTTCGATCCCTTAATGTAGAAGCTGCTAGATCTTGAGTTATCCTGATCATATTTCCACAGTACTGGAATTGTTTCTTTCTAGCTGCTTGCAATAGTTTCTCCTTGACCTGGGAATTCTGGAAATTGGCCACAATGTTCCTAGGAGTTTCTCTTTTTGGATCTCTTTCAGGTGGTGATAGATGGATTCTTTCAATACTTATTTTGCCCTCTGGTTGTAGAATATCAGGGCAGTTTTCCTTGATAATTTCATGGAAGATGATGTCTAGGATCTTTTTTTGATCATGACTTTCAGGCAGTCCCATAATTTTTAAATTGTCTCTCCTGGATCTATTTTCCAGGTCAGTTGTTTTTCCCATGAGATATTTCACATTCTCTTCCATTTTTTCATTCTTTTGGTTTTGTTTGGTGATTTCTTGGTTTCTCATAAAGTCATTAGACTCCATCTGTTGCATTCTAATTTTGAGAGAACTATTCTCTTCAGTGAGCTTTTGAACCTCTTTTTCCATTTGGCTAATTCTGCTTTTGAAAGCATTCTTCTCCTCATTGGCTTTTTGAAACTCTTTTGCCAATTGAGTGAGCCTATTTTTCAAGGTCTTATTTTCTTCAGCATTTTTTTGGGTCTCCTTTACCAAGGTATCAACCCGTTTTTCATACTTTTCTTGCATCTCTCTCATTTCTCTTGACAGTTTTTCCTCCATCTGTCTAACTTGATTTTCAAATCCTTTTTGAGCTCTTCCAAGGCCTGAGCCCACCCAACATCCACCTGGGATATCTGGGATACAGAGGCCCCGACCTCCATGTCTTTCCCTGATGGTAAGAATATTTCCTCGTAATCAGAATTAAAAGGTGGGAACATTTGCACCCCCTCAAAGTAGCTCTCTATGGTCTTATTTTTCTTCCCTTTTCTGAGCATTTTCCCAGTCAGTTACTTGACTTCTGAGATTCCTGTCCACCCCTGCCTAGATACGCCCAGCTAGTGCTTGGGGTCTGAGATTCAAATGGGCTTTCAGTGGCAGGCACGGCTGCTATTCAATGTGAGCTTAAGTTCTGGTGTTCAAGTTGGGGCAGGGCCGCCTCCCAGGCTCAGTTCCCTCAAGGACTTTATGCAGAGACCTTCAGTAATGGAGCGGGTGGGGGCAGGGCCGTCTCCCAGGCTCAGTTCCCTCAGGGGGTTATGCAGAGACCTGAACTTCTACCTGGTGCTCGGGGAGTCCCAGGCCGCCGTTGCTGCCTCTGCCCCTGCCTCTGCCGCTGCCTCCCGAGGTGGCCCGAGTCATGGAGACACCCCACTCCCCTCTCAGCCAGCCCAGACGTCTCTCTCACTGACCCGTAGCGTCTGTGGGCGGAGGGACCTTCCCGGCCGCCGGAGGATCCGTCCCTGAAGCTGCTTGGATCTGCTCCTCTTGGCCATGAGGCCAGGGCATCTCAGGGGTGGACTCAGCTTTCCAGGGCACGATGGACCCTGGGGACGGCTCTCCAGGGCTCTCTGAAACAGAAATCTTTTCCACTGTGTTTCTGAGAGACTTGCAGTGATCCAGAATTTGTAGGGAGTTTTTCTTCTAGGAAATATATGGGCTGTGGGTTCGGAGCTAGCATACGTGAATCTTTCTACTACGTCATCTTGGCTCCCAACTCTGCTGTTTTAATATTACCTGAACCTAACCCAGTATTCTTGCACATGGTAGACTTTATTTTTTTAAAAGGTTATTTTTTAATTTTCCTCCCAATTACATGCAAAAACAATTTTTAACATTTCTTTTTAAGCTCTGAGATTCAAATTCTATCCCTGCTTCCCCTGCCCTGAGACAGTAAGCAATCTGAGGTAGGTTGTACAAATGCAATCATGCAAAATGTTTCCATGGTAGTCACTTTGTGGAATAAAACTTGAAAAATAAAAAAGAAAGATAAGGAAGGAGGGAGAAAGAAAGGAAGAAAAAAATAGTATGTTTAAGTCTGTATTCAGACTTCATTAGCTCTTTTTCTGGAGGTGGATAAGATTTTTCATCAAAAATCCTTTGGGACTATCTTGGATCGTTGTATTACTGAAAATAGTTAAGTCATTCCCAACAGCTGTTCATCATATAATGAAGCTGTAACTGTGTATAGTGTTCTCCTGGTTCTACTCACTTCACTTTGCATCAGTTAATGTTAGTCTTTTCAGATTTTTCTGCAATCAGTCTACTTGTCCTTTCCTATGTATGTACACATATAAAATGAGGTCATTATCAGAGATACTTGCAGTAAAACTTTTCCGTCCAGTTTTCTTTCTAATTTTGGTAGCATTGGTTTTGTTTGTGCAAAAGCTTTTTAATTTTATAGAATCAAAATGATTCATTTTACATTTTGTCATATTCTCTACATCTTCTCTTTTTACCCACAGATTTGACAAGTAAACACTGTTCTACGCTCTCCTAATTGGCTTACAGTCATCCCTCTTTATGTATTGATTATGTGCCCATTGTGACCATGGTACATGGCGTAAGATGTTGGTCTATACCTACTTTCTGTTATATTGTTTTCCAGCTTTTGCAGGAGTTTTTGTCCCAAAACCTTTGATCTTTGGTTTTACCAAACAGTAAATTACTATGGTCATTTACTAAAATGTATTTTGTATCTAATCTATTGCACTGGTCCACCATGCTATTTCTTAGCCAGTACCACATTTATCATTAAGTCCTTTGGGACTATCTTGGATCACTGTATTACTGGGAATAGTTAAATCATTTTCCTAGTTCTATGAAATAATTTTTTGATTGGTATGGCACTGAATAAGTAGATTAGTTTAGGTAGAATTATTGTTTTTATTATATTGGCTCAGCTTACTCATCAGCAATTAATATGCTTCCACTTCTTTAGGTCTGACTTTATTTGAGTGAAAAGTGTTTTGTAACTGTGTTCATATAGGTGCTGGGTTTGTCTTGGCAGGCAGACTCCCAAATATTTTGTACTGTCTGCAGTTATTTTAAATGGACTTTACCTTTCTATCTTTTGCTGCTGGACTTTGCCGGCAATAGATAGAAATGCTGGTCATTTATGTGGGTTTATTTTATATCCTGCAACTTGGCTAAAGTTGCTAATTATTTCAAATAGCTTTTTAGTTGATTCTCTAGGACTCTCTAAGTATACCATCATATCATAAGCAAAGAGGGATAGTTTTGCTCCCTCACTATTCTAATTCCTTCAATTTCTTTCTCTTTTCTTATTTCAGGTGATGTATCTTCAAAAAATGTTTGTTGAATGGAATTTTAAATTTTAACTGCTGAAGTAAAAACAGTATCCAGAAAATGGCACCAATAGCTAAGTGCATACCTATATCTGGTATGCAGGTATATTTTACAACTCTTTTCCAAATAGCTCTAATTGCTCTTCAAAGTTTAATAATCTATATACTTATGATATATAAACATAATAATATTAGGTGATATTTATACACTGTGATTATCTTCATCTTACAGATGAGGAAATTATGGCTCAGTGAGATTAAGTGACTTACCCAGGATCACAAAGCTCCTAAATATCTGAGGACAGATTCCAATCTAGGTCTTCCTGACTCCAAGTCTCCACTATGCTATGCTGTCATCAATAACTCTCAAATAGACATTTTCATTATAGGTAAGCATTGTGTGTATATGTACATGTGTATGTATATGTGTGTGTGTGTATGTGTGTGTATTAGAATTCACGAAGAAACATGAGATAACCAAACATTAAGAAATGCTAGAATGCTGCTGCGATGATCAGAGATGGGCGGGTGGGGCATATTATAGCGATAAATAAAAAAGTACTTAGTATGTAAAAAGCATTAAGTAAAGTTTGAATAAATGTAGAATCCAAAAGGGAATGGAAATATATCAGGAATTCTAGAAGCCTAGAAAATAAGAAATATTTGAAATCTACTTGCTATCTCCTTGTAGCAAATAGTCCAACATTTCTGCTCTTTATAATTCCAGCTCTACAACTCATTTCAGGTAGGAGTCAGTTTAAGATAACTATACCTTCTTATCAGCTGTAACTTCAAGCTGCTTCTCGGGGTCTGTAATATGGTCATTTTGTCTACCAATTTCTAATTTTTTCTCCTGTATCATCTGGGTAAATTTCCCAAATACCTGATGATGGTCTTTTGTAGAGAGATCTTCCAATTCCTGTACAGCAAAACCGAGTCTTTCCATTTCATCCTGTTGACGAACAATACAACACAATGGCTGGGCTTAGGGTGGCACTTTCTGAATGATCTTCCAACTAAAGATTATGTAAATTAGAATGTCAAAATGCACAAGAAAAAAATTTTGAAGAAACAATGATAATGAGGGGTTTACAAAGTGTTTAGCAACAATCCTATGTCCATTTAACTGAAGATGAAACAGAGGCTTCGGGGACCCTAGTCAAGCAGCTGCTCAGTGTCACAGCCAGAATTGGAACCCTCGTACCCTAGCTCCAAACCTAATGCTCTCTCCAGTGCACCACATCACCATCCCACACTGCTGCTCAAAGATGGTTACTTGGTTTAAAAAAATGTGGCAAATACCTTCTTAAGCACTTTGCACTGACAGTGTTCACGTATAACGTGTAACAGATCCGCATCTGTGCTTCCACGTCACAGCCCAGCTATAACTGACGTCTGTGCACAGCAATCACCTGGAGAAACCTCTTCTCCTGCTCCAGGTCCTCCAGGTGCGCTGTGCGCTCCTTCTTCTCTATTTCCAGTTGCTGAAGTTCTTCATTTTTGTTTTCCAGTTCTTCTCTAAATTGCTCCAACTGTCCCTCTAAGTTCGTGACCTGCAGGGCCAAAATGTAAACAGAAACGCAAGAAAGAAGTTCTTTAGACACAATGCTAACTTCCTAAGAGATCTTGTGGAAAAGATGTACGAACAACAAACGGTTACCCGTTCAAAATTCTATCTTGAGTTGAGACGTGACTTGGGGCTAAGCAACAAATAAAATATGGGGGCTGGACCAGGAGGCTAGATCCCTCCTGGTTCTAATATTGTGCAATTGAAAAAAATCACTAGTTTTCAGGCAACAATTGTGGTGCACAGATTATTTTTAAAAAGACTCTCCTATTCTATGACAAACCAAGCACTTTTAAATTACTAAGTCCAGGACAGATAAAATTGAACGCTGGCACCTCATGCCTTTGTGACACAGGCACTATCCTTTCCTCCTTTTTACAAATTTGGAAACTGAGGCTGAGTTGTATACTATGAGGTGCTCACAATAATCCTCTAAGAAAGTTAGGACATGGAGGATTCCCTTATTGCAGATAATGAAACTAAGTCAGTCAGTTAAAGAGATTTGATGACTTCCCCACTGTCACACAGACTGAAACCCAGGTCTTTCATCCCCCAGGGCCCAGTGCTCTCTCTACTATGCCACACATCCCATGGTTGCCAGATGAATCTTCCTCAAGTCAATCTCTTCAAAAGCCTGACCAGATCATGAAGTGAGGTCCAAGCGCCTTATCACGGATTTCACAACCCTCCATGATACGCTCTGCCTGCCAACAATTCCCTTCTTCTCCACTCAATGCTCCATCTACACCAGATGACTTAGTATCCTCTTCCTATGCCTTTGCTTGACTATTTCCTGTTGAGCATTCTCCTTCCCCCTCTAACTACCTATCAAAATCCTGCCTACTCTTTCATGTCAAACAATCAATGAACGTCTGCTCTCTGTTAGGCCTTGGGAATACAAATGCCATGAATAAACAGCCCTTCTCACCAGTCTCTTTGAAGCTGTCCTTGATACCAGGGGATTCTGACCCTCCTCCACTGGCACTTTCTTGATGAGACTGAAAACTTTTTAGAGTACATTATCGTTATGAGTGTAACTGTCCTGTTACAGAGCTTGTTACAGTTACAGAGCTGGAATTGTATCTCAGGTCCTCTTCCAACCCCATGCTATTTGCCCCTCAGAGAACATTACCGAAAGTCAGCCAACAGTTATTAAGCACTTCTACACTGAAAAAGATGCTGGGTTAACGGTGCTGCCACTGTGTCTTATTTGTTGCCATAGCCCCTGTGATTTCTAGCACAATTACTTTGCAAATAATAGGAGCCCAATAAATATTTGCTTCACTCAATTTAGAGTTGAAATATAGTTCTTTCTGTGACAAGGGATAAGAATCTGATTGCACATTTTAAAATTTTAATGAGATGAAACATTTTAAGCACTGTACAAAAATATAACTTCATGATATTTTAGAAAATTACTATTAAGATTACAAAGGAAAAATAAACAAATTTCGGATTTTAACCGCTAACATAAAAGAAGAGGTATAAATTTTTATTGCTTTGTTACTATGATTTTGATTTCTACTTTAGAATGAAAAAATTATTAGTAGAGCAGTATTTTAATGGTCAAAATACAGGCCACCAGAGAATATAGCTAAAACCCCTAAAATGAGGTCGAAAGGTGAGAAACTGAAGGCTAGAAGGGCCTTCAGAGATCATCTAATTCAACTCCTCATTTTGCAAATGAGCAAACGGGCTCATCGAGGTGAAATGACTTGCCCAAAGTTATAGAGGTCAGTGGAAGAGCTGGAATTGTATCTCAGGCCATTTTGCTTCATCTCTTTCTGCCACACAAAGTTTCTTCTGTTTTTTCATTAGTAAGGACAGCCAGAGATCTGTTTACCACTCCTTCTCTCTCCCTGCCCCAGCATGAAGTGGCTTGCAGCTTGGAATTGGGTTTCCTCAATGGAGGCTCCTTGGATGGACAGTGTGAGTACATCAGAGAGATCTGTCCTTCCTTCCACATTTTCACCAGGGAGGAGGTGATCCACCTAACCCTCCTTTCCCAACAGCCTCAGCATGAACTCTTAAGGGTAGCTGAGTGCTTTCTTAGTCCTGCCTTATTTATTTTGTGTTTCAGCTCCCTATTAATTAACATTCTGTCCTTTCCTGAGGGATCACTCGTCTTGGCAGAGAAAACAGAAGAAAACTCAAGTTGAAAAGTTCTCCTTTCTCTTATGATCTCAAGTCACCCTGAGCACTGATCCTCTTCTTTTATCTGCCTCTTTCTTCTAACACAACTTTAAAAAAAAAACAAAAAAAAACCACTGCCAAATAACTTCTTTTTTCAAGAACCTTAAGTCAGCCTCTCAGATTATTTTGAGTTTTACTGTTTCTGATAATATTTTCTTAGCATGTCTTTCTGACTGGCTTTCTTATAAATTATTTCTAATTCACTTGGGACTATCAGAATGAACATCCATTTTGAATTTTTAAAAATCATGTTTACTTTATCCCAAGTGGTCTTGCTCTCTCAGAAAGAAAAAAATATACTGAATATGTACTGAAAAAAATTATAGAAAATTACTGTACTTTTATTACATAAATTAATTGTGGAAGTTCAATCATGGGATAGTTTAGAAAGGGGAGAGGTGGAGGGGTATTCACATAGTAAAGATACTGTTAAAGTAAGTTCACAGAAAAGACAAATACTACTTATTAAAAAAAATCACAATTTTTAAGCAAAACCTACTGCTGCACAGTGATGTATCTTTAAGAGGGCAAATTAAAATTTTTTATTTAACATGCTGTAGTATTTTAACAAAATCTGAAGTTCAATTGATGTTTTTAAAATAACAGAATAATTAAAATATCAATTTTTAAAATTAAGGATTTTTAAACCTTTCTCCTTTGTATCTAAAGCTTCTCGTTCTACCTGTAATTGTACTTCGAATGGCAATTCTTTGGCTTCCACAGTTCCAAGATGTTTTCGGTTCCCCACCTGTAAAAAAAGAATGAAACGTAAAAAAATTTTTCTCAATTTTACATAAAGGGGTATACATACAAAATGAAAAATTATAATGCATAATTGTAGAGGTAAATTAGTAGTACAGCTCTTCCAAAACAGTGTTGCCACGTTAGCAGATCTTTTGTAGGTACTGATTCCCTCTCTCTCTCTCTCTCTCTCTCTCTCCACCTCCTTTTCTTCCTCTCCCCTCTTATTCAGTCCATTCCATTCTGTATAACTCTTGTCTGCATCATTCTTTTTAAAAAGTAAAATTTTCTTTTAATAATAAACACAAACATTTCAACATACAAAGAGTAGAGGATTATATATCCAGTTGAGAACTTCACACATATAGTTCTAAGTGTGTTACATTTAAAATGGGGAAAGAAAAACTAGCCTGGTTTTTTGCATCCCTTTCGGTAGTTCTTTCTGCTCTTTTCTCTGTGTTTAAAATGTTTTACTGATATCTTTATTTCTTTTTCCACGTCACTACCATTATCCCCCACCTACCTGCCACAGAGTGGATGTAATAACTAAATAGTCATTTATTTCTCTTCTACCCAGGAACCATAAGTGTCTTCCCCTCCCATTTTGATATTTTTTTTTATTATTAAAGGGGTCATCCCTTGAGTAACTTAAATAAGTCTATTCACTGAATGGCTGTGTCTCACTTAAAGTAAGATTGTGATAAGATCTAAGCCTGAAAGGGCCAGGGTCTCCCCCATTACATCTTGGGCCACCTACAGTCATCCTGATGAATATCATGCCACTGAACCCAGAGGGCTGAGGAGACGAAAGTGAGGCTGGTGACCCTGCACAGCCCTTCCTCACTCAAATCAAAGGTAACTGCAAGTCACGTCATCATCTTGATGTCATGGTCCTCTTCGAGAAAACAGGACACACACACATAAACAGAAGCCCTCTTTTGTAACAAATCCATCAAGCAACAAGTTCTTATGAAACACTGTCGATACAAATACAAAACAATGTAATAATCCCAACAAATAAGGAACTCACACTCTAACGGGGGAAGACCTCCAGTACGCATAGAAACACTGAAGATCATTACCACAACACTGAAGTCCTTAATATATGGGCGGGATGAGGGGAGAGGAGGAGGAGAGTGAGTCAGGTACTTAGCTTTCTAAGAAATGAGAAGGAGTCGCTATGATTTGGGATTGTGTGGAAAATTTTGATTGATTGAGTAAACTTCAAAGGAGGAAAGGTTGAGTGAAGGAGATAAGTGTAGAGTGTGATGGGAAACAAGGGGTACTGACTCCCCATCCAGGACCAGTATATGCTGGGTAGAGGGTGTGAGAGAAAGTACAGTCACTGCTGAAGAAGAAAGAGGGGGGATGCAGAGTCACTGGGGGGATGCAGAGTCACTGGGGGGAATCAGGTCTCAGTGTGGGCTGAGAAATGGCAGATGAGAGAAAGAGGTCCAAGACAAAGAGGAACTAGCTCAAGGTGAAACAGAAAGTGTATAGGACACAGGTGAAGAAGACTGGAGAAGAGAATCAGAGAATGGGGGAGGGATGAGTGTGTGAGAAGTCAGGTTATGGAGAAGGGGCTGGAAAACACTGTCTCTTAGTACTAGGAATAGAAAAGAAGGAGAAGGAGCCACAGGGACAACAGAGAGAGGCAGATGAAATAATCTCTTCTACACTCTCTGCCGTCTGATTTCTGATTTACATTAGTCAACTTAACCGCTATCTCCAAAATTACCAACGAATGATCTCTTCATTGACCAAGATAATGGCCTTTTCTCAATCCTCAATCCTTCTTGACTCTCTGCAAACTTCTGGTTGATCAACCGCTTCTCCTAGACATTATCTTTTCTCTAGGCACTGGGGAAATTGACCTTTCCAGCTTCCCCTTCTACTTGCTGCTTCTCCACCTCCTTTGCTGGATCCTCATCCAGGTTACACCCACCAGACTTGGGAGCTCCGCAAGGACTGTGCTTGGACCTCACATCTTTCCCCTCTAGACTATCTCCTTTGGTGATATCACTAGCTCCTATTTATTTAGCCCTGACTTCTTTCTCTTAACACATTGCCTGGCACCTGATAAATTAGTGATTCAAAAAAAGTTGTTCCCTCTCTTCCTTCCTCTGCTGTCCTCTAGTCTCCACCATCAACTTTGTCAATTGGATATCTTGAAGTGGACATACGCTAGATGGCTCACACCTTAAACAAAACAATTATCTTTCCTCCCACAGCCTCCCATCTTTTCTATTTCCCTTTTACTGTGGAGAGGCCCACCAGCCTTCAGTCATGCAGATTTTCCCCTGAGGTATTATCCTTGATTTATTTACTCTTATCCCAAATATTCGATCTGTAACCAAATCAAGTACCTCTCCTATACATCCTGTCCTGCCTTCTAATAAAGCCACCACCCCAGTGCACACCCTCCTCACCTCATGCTTGGACTTCTGCAACACTCTTGTTGGTCTCCCTCATTCCAGTCCATCTTCCTCTCAATTATCCAAGTGATTTTCCTAAACTATGGTTTGACTTATCACTCCCCCCCCTTCCCTCATGACTCCCTTTAATTCCAGGATCAGCCTTTAAAGCTCTTCACAAGTTGGCCTCTTCCTACCCTTTAAATCTTCTTAGACTTGACACTCTCCATGTTGTACAATCCAGTGACACCTGCCTTCCTACTGTCCTACCTACCCTCCATCATCCAACTGCCCCCCATACCCAGAATGCTTTCCTTTCCTTATTCCTTCAAGACTCAGTTTAAATCCCACTTTGTGTAAGAGGCTCCCATTTGCAATGTCTATACTTGGTATGTATACAGTTGTTCATCAATTGTCTCCCTCACTAGAATGTGAGCTTCTTAAGAGCAGGGACATCATTTTTGTCTTTCTTTGCAGTCACTCAGTGTGCAGCACAAAGTAAGATCTTAATAAATGTTCACACACTAAGACACTGGCTCTGTTTCACAATCTTATCTTATTCTGCATCTCTATCACCTACTTTATAATGTTCCTCAAGGGTATGATGTTCTAATTTTGTCTTTGTATTTCCAGTACCTAGTCCTGGGCCATTTCCTTGCTAGCTCCACATTGGTCGGTCTGGAGCAGAAACCACCTTCTGAGAACTTGAGTCCTCCGGCTGCAGAACTCCTGCACTAGGCCCCACAGGGCTGACTGGTGAGTGCCTCAGCTGGCCCACTGTTCCTGGAGGACTACAGTAAAGTATTACTGTACAGCCAGGCCACCTTGCTGCTATGCACAGTACCAACCTATGTTACACTCCTCCTTCCAGATCTGGAACCATAATCAGATCAATACTGCCATTACCACCCTTATGACTCCACTCATCATCCTGATAATTATACAAATCAACAGCCCCACCTCAGTCACTACTCCTTATACAGGCTGAAATCTGCACTAAGACTTTTGGGACACCCGTGTATGTGGTACACCCCAACTTAGAATCTAAGTTCCTAGAGGATAGATGCTAGGACAGGGAGACCAATTAATAGGCTATACTGGCAGACCAAACAAAAGATGGTGAGGGCCTGAACTAGAGAAGGACAGGCAGGAGAGATGTTACAGAGGTAGAGAAGGCAACTTGAATGGATCTCTGAGGGAAGGAGGCTGAGGGAGAATTCAGAGTTCATGATGCTGAGGCTGCGAACAAGTGTGAATGGAAGGATGGCAGTACCCTCCACAGAAATAGTGCAGCCAGCACACAGGGGGATCTGTGGGGGAAAATGACTTCTGTTTGGATAGTAAGTAAGAGACACATCATCTGATGGTTCAAAGAGCAGTTGTGCCCTGGTACTCCACAGATAAGTTGACTAGATAGATCTGGGAGTTATATGCACAGAAATCATCATGACATACTCATGGGAGCTGACTAAGTCACCAAGTGAGAGATGAGGACAAAGGCTTGGAAAATACACGTTTAGGGAGTGTGATATGGATGATGAGCCAGCAAAAGAGAATGAAAAGTCAGTCAGGTGGGTAAGAGAATAGAGACAGCATTTTCATGAAAACTCAGCGGGGAAAAGATAAGTCCACAGGATGAAAAACTGCAGAAATATCAAGAAGGATATTATTATCCCTCATACTGTTTTATGACTAAAGGAAATGGCTTCCTACAAAATGTTAGATCTGCTTTGTTTCTCATCTTTTTGTTACGATACTTCTACTTTCATTTATGAAGGCTTCATGAAATAATGCTTTTTAGTTGGACCCTATACTAATAATTCTGTAGACTCATTATTTTTCTTTACTTCTTTTTCATTTTGGAGACACGCCTCTTCTTAGTTATCTATCATCGTCCTCTGTGATGTTTTGCAAGTGGCCTTGTATTCTAAATCATGTCACCTCCTAATGGCCATCTCTCTCTTGAAAAGGATTATTTTCTAGCTGAGGCATTCCCTTATCTTACTTGCTGAGATGTCTGTTCTGCACTGTGCAAACTGCAAACAACGACAGAGTTAATGTCGTAATTTTGTTCAAACAAGTCAAAAACAGAGCTGGAACTAATCTACCCCCCAATAAAAATAGAACAGAACTTGTTCTTTTAATGAAGGAAAACAGAAAAATAAAACTAGCCAATAAAAAATGACCACTTCTGGTAGCTCCTGTAACATTCCACATGCCTCATCAGTCCATCTTGCTACTTATAGGTGGGAGACATACTTTATCATCTGGGAGTAAGCCCAGTTACTGCGCTTAATCTGAGTTCACATGTATGTTAGTACTGTTATTTAAATGACTGCCGTCATATCTTATATTGTTCTTCTTGTCCTGCTTTCTGCACTCTGCACGTCATGTTTTCAAATTTACCTAGAGTTTTCATTTGTCACTTATAAAAACATCACTTCACTTACCACAACTTATTCAGACATTGCTCATTGAAAGGGCATTCATTTAGAGTCACAAAAACATATTCTTAGGAATATATACCCATCAAGTAACTTCAATAAAAATTGGATAATTGACAGTTTATGCATTATTTGTCAAATTCACCTTTACAGAATGAAGTTTACCTTTCGAAAATTGTTCGCACTAGTAAGTAATACTTGCTCCAATTCCCTTATTCGGGATTCCAGTTTCTCAATTTCTCTATTCCGTTCTTGCACATCTCTTTGAAGCTGCTCTTTCGAAAGGAAGAGTTCACTGCATTTGTCTGTTTTTTCATTGAGACGATTTGTTAACTGCTCAACCTAGGAAGATAATATGCAAAATAAATACGTAAAAGTTTATATGTAAATAAATGTTTTAGTATAATGATAACAGCAGAAAGCAATCTGTTTTTATTACAATAGTGCTTAGTAAAATATGATCACATATTATTTTGTTAGGTTTGGGGTATTAGGATATACAGGTATAATTCCCAGTTGTTAACAGGTGATATTTTCTGAATTGATAAAATTTAATCAGCAAGAGAAAAAGAGAAACATCAGATTGAATTGCTTGCTATATACATTTTAATTTCTATTTATTTTTGGTGAATTTTAATATTTGTTTTTTCCTAAGCATCCCTCAAATTTAAGAAACTTATAACTCTGTTGAGCAAAACTGTGCCTTTGAGAAAATCTAGATTAGAGGGCTTGATAGCATCACATAAGAATGATACAAGTATAATATAAGGTTGTAAGTCTCAGTTCAAGTTCTACCTTTCCTCGATTTCTCTTAATGCTAGTGCCTTCCCTCTGCTGATCATCTCCAGTTCATCCTGTATATATCTTGGTTATATAATTATAGAATTGTTTGCAAACTGTCTCTCCAATTAGGATGTGTTTCATCCTCCCCAGGTTTACTAGGACAATATTTGTTGCATAAAGATTATGGTAGGATCTTTTTCTCCCCCTTTGTTTCTGAGAATAATTTGTGTAATACAATACTGAATTATCTCTATGTCCATTAGGTGTTTTTGTCCCCCTCTGTAGTGCCTTTACAGCTGGTTCTATTTCCTTCTCTGAGACTGGATTATTTTAGAATATCTATCTATCTGATCTTCTGAGAGTTTGTGTATTTGATCCTTTCAAAGGTATTTACATTTTTTGGTTAGCATAAAATTGTGCATAACAGGCTCTGGTGATCCTTATTATTTCTTCTGGTTTTGCTGTGATTTCACTGTGCTGGTTTGCTATTTTATTGATTTGATTTTCTGCTCTCTTCTTTTTAACCAGCTGGCTAAAAGTTTGTCAATTGTATTTGTTTTTTCAAGAAACTAGCTTCTTAACAACTGTACCTGCCTAAAAGTGAAATAAATGTTTCCTCAGCACACAGATGAGGCACATATCACTATGGGTCTTCAAGTTAAGATGGGATCATTATTTTTTAGGGACATTATAGAAGGAATTTTTGATTGGCCACAGGTTGAACTGGGCTCCTTTCTAGCTCTTAGCTTGTGTGTTTCTGTGCATAATAACAAAAGTAAGGTAAGGAGTCACCAACTGAAGAATAATATTATTAATTCCATTTTGAGAGCTACATATTTTTATCGAGGACTGAAAATCGCCCAAAGAGCAGAAATGCAAGTGAAATAAGATGATCCAAGGAAGAAGGGCAACATGACTTTAACTCAGGAGCTCTACCTCTTAGGGCAAATGATCATTTATGAGGGATTATTTATTGAGTAGCTATGATAAACATTGCATCTACTGTAACATGGCTGAGATACATCTCTTTCATATAAACAAACTATTATAAACATATGGGGAATTAAAAAATGTACAAGACATGGCCTTTGTCCCCCAAAATTTTATCATCTGGTAGAAAAAAATATGTACACATACAACTAAAATACAAAGCAGTAAAGTGTTAAGAACTATGGGAAAGGTACAAAGGAGGTGCTAAAGGACAGAAATAATTTCAAGGTGGAGTGATTTAAGACAGCTTTATGAACATGGTCATACTTGAGCTAGATCCTAAAAAGATGGGCAGGATCTTCATAGGTAGAAAAGGAACGGGATGGGAAAGGGGAAAATGTAGCATGCCAGAGAGAGAAAAGGGAAAAAGGCAGAGTACATGGGGTTTTTAGGCTGAAGGGGGAGTTGTACAGTTTGGCTGAAGTGTAGGGTACCTGTAGGCAGCAGCAGTAGATAAGTCAGGAAAGATAAGAATTTAGATTATGTAACTCCTTAATTGCAAGGGTGGTAGAAACAAGAGAAAGGTTATTTCCTAAAACTGAAGATACTAAACAAAATGAGCCAGCTACAGGTCATGGGTACTTGAATGCTGTAAATGTGACCTACAACCTATGTAACTGGTTTTGTTGTATCTGCGAACTTTGCCACTCTTCTGTGATGCTTTAATCAAGGACTCATGTTTCTATAGGAATATCTCCTTTGGGAGTCAGAAAGATAAATATATGTGGTTATCAATTTTTAGTTAAATCCAAAATGCCTTTTCTCATTATAACTAGCCACTGCCCCACAGACATGCCAGGTCATTTCTTCCTGGGTGTTCTGACTCATGGTGCTCCTCTTGCATGGAATGTCTCTTCTTTCTTCTTTCCAGTCCATTTCTAGCCTTTTCATCCTTGACACCCAGTCAATCCTGTCTTCCTCCATGAAGACCCCTTTTACCTTCACACAAACTCCTCCCTGACTGAATGCCTATGGCATTTATACTTTTTACCACATGGTTCAGAACTTGATTATATATTATTTTGTGTTATTCAATGCTGTCTAACATATGCTTATCTTTCCCTCCACACTATAATAAGGCTTCATTATTTTTTATCTCCCATACTGCCTAACAAAGTGCTGAGCACTAAGGAGGCCATAGATGCTGGGTGAATGATCACATGGTTAATATTGGTTTAGACAGGATTACTAAAGACAGATCTGGGGCAAATGAGTAGATTTTCAGAATCAACCGTTAACCACTCCTGATTTGTCTGTATGTCTTTTGCCTCCTTTCTAGATGCAGTGATTAATTTGCATATCAAGAGGAACTAAGGACCTTCAGCACAGTTTCTCCTTCCTTTGCTCTACTTGATCAATCAACAAGCATTTTATCACGCACCACTGTGCCAGGCACTTGGCAGGGAATGGAGACACAAAGACAAAACGGTGCCGAGACACTCCCCCGGCATTCAGGTCCCATTGTTTATGCTAATACTCCACAACCTTGTTGGAGCTGCAAGAAGCAGGGCAGTAGAGTGGGATGGAGGATGAACTTTGGAGCCTGGGAAACCTGGGCCGCCATTTTATACACGAGGAAACAGAGCATCTCAGTGTTCAGTGTTCCTGGTCACAGGGATGAGGTGGCCCTCTATATTCCAGGTATACTGCTCTGCCCACTCCAACAGATTCCCTAGAGTCAAGAGTTTGAAAGGCTGTCATGGGAAAGATGGATAGATTTGTTTTGGCTGAGTCCTGAGTATAGGACTGGAGCCGCAGGTAGAAGCAGCAGAGAGGGAGACAGAGGTTCAATGGAAGGAGAAGCTTTCTAACAGTAAGAGCTATCCCAAAGGGGCATGGGGCCATTTCAGCAGGAATGAGTAAGCATGAGTACATGAGTTGGACTAGATGACCTCTTGGATTCCTTTCAACTCTTGAGATTCTGCCATACAGTAAGTAATCAGTTTGCCCTTGGAAATTCCTACCTCTGACACACCGGGCTCAGTCACCCAAGTGGCCTAGGCAGTTAACTTCATGTGGAAGTTTCAGATGAATTGCTGATGCACATTTGGAAAGAGTTTCCCCATTCGGAATTCTCTATGAAACCACACAGTTTTAGTCTAAGAAATGGTTTCCTTATTTGCACATATTTTGAAGTAACTGAAGGGCTTAATTCAAGAAAAGTGGAACGTAGAGGTATATGTATTTGACATTTCATTTTAACAAATGAATTTGATTACAAATACAGTAATTGAGAAGCTGCCTCCCTCTGTCTGCAGCCAAATGTTTATTGAAAATGGAATAAACGGAGCACCAATGCTGTTAAACCAAACCACGGGCAGTGTGAGGCAGTGACTACTACACTGCAGCTCTCCCTATCCCCACAAAGGGATCCAAAGAGAAGATTCCAAATTTCAGTAAGTGCATCAAGGGCATCTGGAAGACACAGAGGACTTTCTACAGAGAAACAACATCAATTTCCCTATTTTACTTTCTTGTTCAGAAGAATTATTTATTAGAACAGATTTCTGGCTTTCCCAGCACAGCTGTTTGGTGCAGCCTCTGGTCCCAAGCCTTGCCTCTCTCTTCTGGTGCTCACTGACGGGCTGGAACTTAGGGGTAGCCTTCAGCTTCTGTTCTAGTTTCTGTATTTCCTGCTGGAACACATCTCTTTCATGTTCTCAATCAAATGCTTGTTCCTAAAATTTGAGCATAAGATTAATAGAAGAAACAGTCATTTAGGTGTTATTTTTCTTTAATTTACCATGATTTCAGACAGCCTAGCTTCAGGTACAGTGCTGCTTGATCGCGAGGAGCTACGAGAGATGGCAGCATGAAGACTTCGTTAGCTCTACAGCTCTTAAATTAAAACCCATATAGTACATAAAGAGCACCATAGGTATGTACTTTTATTTTCCCAGGCATACACCTGGTTGTGTGAGTATCTCAAGGATTTTCGCAAAGTAAAAAAAACACAAACCAGTACACACCTAACTAGGATGTTTTTCATGAAAATCTCCCAGTGGCAGAAGGCAATGCTGGTGGGGTCACTTGCTACTAAAGGCAATGATGGAGGTAGGTGCCTCCCACCTCAGCCCTGGAAGAAGAGTCACTATTTATGTGCCCCCACCTGTTAGCTGGACTTCTCTCTGTTCAGACTGCTGGCACCAATGGTATTGCACCATTATCAATGCTGAAAACCCTTATCACGTTCAATGGATATAGAAACCATCTGCAGATTTTCAAAGCAGCCATTTTGACATATGTGCGAATCAACTGTCATGATGTTACAGTTGGAACATGGAAGGTTATAACTGTCATTCTACTGGATTTGGAGTGAGAAGGCAGGGGTTGAAATCACAGTTCTGGGTAATCCTACCAGTCACTACCGGTTCCTGGGCCTCATTCTTCTCATTTGTAAAATGGAGTGGCCTATTACTGATGTGATCTCACATTCTTTCTATCTCTAAATCTATGACACTGCCAAAACAAAATCCTCCAGATCTTCAGAAAAAGAAGGCAGCTTCACTTCCATTTGTCTTTATACTTACATCTAAAAATTTTTGCATTTTGTCCAGCTGCTTCTCCAGGAACTGGTTTTGCTGTCTCAGATCCATCACTTCAGTAGTCTTTTCTTGTTCCAGCTCCTTAAAGCGGTTGACTTGTCCATTTCCAGACTTTTCACTTGTTTCTGAAGGTCATCACAGACCTTTTCTGCTTGAAGCTGAACCTCTAGCTTTTCCCTCATTAGTTTTTCTGTTTCTTCCACTAGTTCTGTTAACAAATAGAAAATCACTACAGCTTTTGGTACCAAGTTAATGATGGAGCACTCCACAATTCGATGGACAGGATTAAACCATATGAAACAGAAAACCTGCATTTTAATTCAAACACACAAAAGAGGCACTGAGCTATACTTTCTTTTTCTCTCTTTGAAATATTCAGAATATCTAAACTTACCATGTATCATGCCACCATAGATCATCATTATTAGCATGATAAGCACAAGAGTATTATCACTAATGGTGAAGAAATTCTTGTGGGGAAGAAAAAGCAAAGAAAGTCAAAGTTATATGTTTTTACCACAGGGAAAGAACAAAGTAACCTAATGCAAAAACCATCACTTGATTTACGCAAAGCAGTTAATTTGTTCTCAATCCAAAATCCTATTTTTTGTCCTGTCCACCGGGACTCAGTTATTCGGGGGGGTCAAGGGGAACCCAGCCTGAAAGAGAAACGGGTGAGAAAAGGAGGGAGACCAAGCAGATTTTGTCAAGGTCTCAGTTTATTGAGCTCAGGGTACAGCTTATATAGTAATTGAAACAGGGAAGAGGAACAGGGAGGGTCCAGGGCGAGGGTAGTATCTAGTCACGCGATCTTTGGGACATTTTTACGGTTAATTTCTGGAACTGGGGGGTCAAGCCCTTTTGTGTTTGCAACATCTGTTGGCAGAGGCGTCTTGTGATATTTGCTTATTGCAGAACAAAGTGTTCAGGGCATGGTGACCTCAAGTGTGAGGGGTCCAGCACCAAGTGCTGGCTCCCAACATGTCCCCCTTTTCTGTTTAGAAATGCAGGTGAAAGGCCTGTCTTAGGCTACGTGGCCTGACTCCATGCCTGGTACCGAAAATGGGCAGGGCCCCTGTCTTAGGCTATGTGGGTGGCCCCCACCTCCAGCATTTCTGGTAGGTGGACCCACAATAATCCCGTCATTGGGTACCTCTGCAGCCAATGGCATGATTATCCAGGTCATGGGGCCACAATATTCCCGTCATTGGCACAGTCACAGCAAAAGCCCATTATTGATCATAGCGGGGTACAGGGACGCTTTTGAAAAGTTTGATGGTATAATTAGCAGTAACCCTAATATAGTCCCAGGAGGAAGAAGGACCCCAATAAGTGTCACCCGTGGCTTCACAGCCCCAGCTACGGCAGTAATAATCAGTTATGCCTCCACATTTGGTGTTCAAGGCACGGCTTCTATGAGGGCCGGGGCAAACATAAAAGGGGAGTGTTCTCAACATACTTCTTCAGGATTGTGTACCACACCCACCCCATGGATCAGGGCCCTGTTTTCCGGGGGGGGCCTCCTGTTGATCAGAATATCCCTCCAAGTCCCAATTGGCCGGAGCCCCTATGGCTAGTTTACAAAGATCTGGGTAAAGTGTGGGCCACCAGTCTGTGGGTTTTAACTGCCGAATGCAATTCTTTGAGTGATTTGAAATGAAGCTTTTGAAATTTCTTGGGAGGGGTGTTTTGTGCAATTTGGGCATCATCTGCATGGTCATCATCATTCTTATTCTCATCCTCACTGGAAGACTCGTCCTGGGAATGAGAATCCGCAGGGGGCTCCTCAGCGGAGGATGAGGGGGAGTCATCGGGGAACAAATTAATGTCAGGAAACATAGAGGCCGTGAAACAAATGCCAGACCAGTTGAGGGGGAGTGCTGTGTATGCCAGATTGCCCCCACAAACAAAAACTTTCACTAGTGGGGGGTACAGGGGGTCAGAGGTATTCGTCCAGGAAGAGCAATTGGGGGGCAGGGAGGACCCAACATCGAGGGTAATAGAGTTATGGGGGGTAATTCCTGCGTAGCAAGGGGAGGGGAGAGCAAAGGGAATGCCGGGCTGAACCTTAAAGTATTTAAAACCAAACCCATTCCAATTCCCAGGAATACCCTTCTATAGACAAGGTGGGAAACCTGCGACTAGTCCTGAAAAGTTAGTGTCTCTGAAAAAGAGTCCCATTATTATCATAGTATAGTCCATCATCTTTAAACATGTGAGAAATATTGCCTTGGATGATAAATTTGGTTATTGTCTCACTCCATGACATCACCCTTAACCATGGTGGATTCCTGACGAATGCCCATCTCTGTTGTTCCTTCGGTGCTGGGTCGATGGACGCAGTGTTCTTTGAGTGTCATGATAAGTACGAGAAAAATGAAAGGAGTCATCGTGACCTAGTTGATTAAGCTTCTCCAGAAGATTTTTCATCTGCCACTGATAGCAGCTCCTCACTCCCTGTGACCGCTTCACCTTGGCGGTTGTCCTCTATCACTCTTATTCTTTTCACTGGAACCCAAACTTCTTTATTATCATCTGTTAAAACACAAACATACCCTTTTCCCCACGTTAACACTGTATGAGGACCAAATCAATTTTTATTCTCATCGTGCCTCATTACTGGCTGCTTTCAGGGCACTTGTTATTGCTGATTCATTCTTTGCAGACTCCTTATTAGGAAATGTTAAGAGTTTCATAGCAGCCAATAAGCCATCATTATAGAATTTTAAATAATTTAGAGTATAAACAGCCAAACAGCCAATTGTAATTTATCATCAATTTAGAGTATAAACAGCCAATTGCGAATTTGTCATCAACTCCTGGTCCAACTACTCCTTTTTGTTTGTGCAAGTAGGTGTCCAGGGAGCGATTCGCTCGTTCCACTATAGCTTGACCAGTGGGATTATGGGGGATTCCAGTGACACGTAAAATGGAAAATTCCACCATGAACTGTTCAATGGCTTTACTGACGTAAGCTGGACCATTGTCTGGTTTAATGCTTTTCGGTACTCCATGATTTAGAATGTGACCGAGTGTGTGTGATATAAAATATTGTTGTTTTGGCCCTCATTGCCTGTTGAACTTCCATAGTAATCTGTTTAATACCATCTGCCCTATCAGGAGTATAGGCTGACTCTAATCTAGGTATCAATAGTGCTGTATACTTTCTGTCTATGATGATATTGCAAGGTTCTTTCACATATAATAATGCTTGCAATACTGCATATAATTCATTTTGTTGTGTAGAAGTAAATGTTGTTTTAAATTGATGCATCTCCTTTTTAGATGGAATATACATAGATGCCCTAAAACTTTTTTGTTGCATCTGTAAAAACATTAACTCCCTCTACCGGTGAGGAAGAGCATTTGTTGGCCCAAGACCACGGCCACGTGGCAAATTGCTGCCCAAAAGGAATTGGGAGCCCGTGTTGGAAATTCTGATTAATCAATATCTGCCATTCCACAAACTCTTGTATGCAGTTCTCTGTTTGTTGACTTGTATACATAGCATATATTGTGTGAGGTTTCTGTCCTATTAACATCCTTACCCTCTTCACTGCCTTATGTATGACTTGGGCTACCAGCACAGCATAAAGCACACAAGCTCTGTTCTTTATCTGAGCCAAATGTACCCACTCAATAATCCCTTGTTATTGATGTAAAACTCCAGTGGGTATTTTTTCAGTGAATAAAATTGTTACTTCCAAGTCCTGTGATTCTAATATCCTGCTAGTAGTACACTCCATAATCTTTTTCTGCACTAATTTCAAACATTCCAGTGCTTCATCTGTCCATTATCTGCATGAGTTTAATTGAGAAGGACCTTTCAATAAATCATATAATGGTTTCATTTGATCAGTTGTAATTCCCAACTGTGGCCTACACCACTGAATTTCTCCTATCAATTTCTGAAAGTCATTTAAAGTTGTAACCTTTGTAGAATCTATGATAGGTGACTTCAAACTTAAACCTTACCACCTTACATCATTGTTTCACAGGCTAGTTTCTCCTTCTCTGATTACATTTACTCTGGAAAAAAAAACTTTTTAGAAATTACGTTGTTAATAAGTTCAAACACTAAATTTAACTTTTGCTTAAGCCAAGGAATGACTACAAGTTCAGATTAAAAGAGCAAGGTCTTTTCTGCTTCATAGACCATTACATATTAATTTATCAATACATTATCTTGAAAATGAAAATTTAAAGCCATTTAAAATTTCTCCTGTTGTTAATAGTCACGAAACTTTTACAAAAAAATTAGTTGAAAACCTTCAAAATAATAGTTCTCTTCTCTTGATCTAATCTGGAATGATAAAAGATACAATTCGCTGTAGACCCAGCTGAATGATGAGTTGGGACTGCAGGGCAAAAAAAAATCTTAATGGTTCCAACCTTTACTCAAGTAAATTTTACTTCTGTGTCTACTCCTTAAGAACTTTCTTGAATGAGAGGGTTTTTGAATTCCTCAGCTGAAGGGAGGGAGACTTCTGGACAACTGCCCAGTGGTGCCAAGTCTATTCCATTCTGCTGGAGAGTTTCAAAAGCTTTATCTCTGCTGAGGTGTCCCTTTGAGATTTATGCATATTTCCAATTTCCCTAGTGCCAAATAATATAACAAATCCTGATCTGTTTTAAACATCCAATTAGGAGTGACACGTTTCACTTAAAATGTGACCAGAATAACTACCTTTTGGTTACTTCTCATTATACAAAATACTTTTCTTTTAGGTGAGGCATGAGATAATGAAAATGCTGGTCAGCCTGCCTCAGATCTCCTCTTGTCTTTCTCTCCACTTTCACTATCTGGCCAGGATTGGAAGGTAAAGAGAGAGAGAGAGTTTAACCAAAAACTTTCAAATAATTTCCAAAACTTTTATGCTTTCCTTAAACTTCATATCCATGTTGTTTTCCTAATGGGCTTTGATTAAAGCCCCCTTTAAAACTGCACAGACATTATGTCCTTGCATTTCTTATCTAAGATTACATTTTGCAATCATATAAACTAAATAATATAAGATTAGTTCCTCTCTTTCTCTCTCCCATACTTCTCCCCAATGCTGCAGCCATCAGAGAGAGGGGAGGAGGGGGAGGAAAAGAGATAACATTACAAGGTCCAGCTACCATGGAGCTGACCCTAATAACTCACAAACACACGCACACAGAACATGTAAAGACAGAACACATATACAGACAATAAAAGAATCCAAAAAACTGAGAAAAAATTGTCAGAAATCCTCTGTACACATTATAACTCTGGCTTAATTTCTATCACTGTGTAACTAAGCCTTGCATAAGATTCCCTGTCTAGACTTTCTCCCATAAAAGATTGCTTTTTTAGACTTATTCCTGCAACTTTTTACTACACCACAGATATGTGCCGAGTGCCAGAAAAATCATAGAAGTCTTTCTTCTTAACCCTTATAGAAAAAACTTTACCAGATCCTTTTTCTTAACTCTAACTCCTCTTTCTCTGAGTGATGTCTTAAGGTCTTTCATAAAGACCTGCTCTTTGGATAGTCTTTGGCCCATTTCTATGGGACTATGGGACGGACGAAATCAACTTACCGAGGGCTGAAGCTTCCGTGAGCGGTGGAAGAAGTCCTCGCTCCTCACATCAGGGGGTCGCAGCGACGCTTTTCTCCGGGTTGGGGTCTGTCTGGCAAGGGTCCGTACCTCGAGCCCCACGTTGGGCGCCACTTGTCCCATCCACCGGGACTCAGTTATTCGGGGGGGGGGGGGTCGAGGGGAACCCAGCCTGAAAGAGAAACGGGCGAGAAAAGGAGGGAGACCAAGCAGATTTTGTCAAGGTCTCAGTTTATTGAGCTCAGGGTACAGCTTATATAGTAATTGAAACAGGGAAGAGGAACAGGGAGGGTCCAGGGCGAGGGTAGTATCTAGTCATGCGATCTTTGGGACATTTTTACGGTTAATTTCTGGAACTGGGGGGTCAAGCCCTTTTGTGGTTGCAACATCTGTTGGCAGAGGCGTCTTGTGATATTTGCTTATTGCAGAACAAAGAGTTCAGGGCGCGGTGACCTCAAGTGTGAGGGGTCCAGCACCAAGTGCTGGCTCCCAACATGAGATTTCCTATTTTGTCCTTTTTCAGATACCCATTCCTGAATTACCGTTCACATGCAGCAAGGCAGGACTGGCAAGTGTGGATGCAGTGTAAAGCTCCTCTGTTGGGAAAAGATGTAAAGTCATGCTGGTGCCCAGAGACCAGATCGTTGACTGACATCTGCGATACTAATGTGGTCGGCACTAGGAAGCTGGAGACACTGACTCCCTTTCTTTTATTTCTTCAAACAGTATTGATGTTAATAAGGAATATAAACACAAAACAACCAGAAAACTTTTGTTCACTACACAGCAACGATTCTTTTGATGTCATCATCTTATATACTACTTAACCAATTCTTCATTCAGACAATTATCATGAATCGATGTTAATAGCACTTGCAAAAGTAATTAATTGTCTGCATTAATTGTATTTGGAAGTTAAGAGACACTAAGACTTATGAAGCTAAGGTAGTCGTAATTACTTAATTACTTAACTTAATTAATTACTGTTCAAAAATGAATACAATAAGACGATGTTGAATATGAACCTCTTGTTAATTTCAAACAAAAAATGAATGTGCTTTTTAACTGTAAGAAAATTTTTGTTAAAGGAAAAGACTAAGTGTGAAATACAACAGCAAAGTTTCAGAGTTAGAGAAATGGTTAGTTGGAAGTCCAAGAATCATTATTTACTTAATTTAGGAAGTAAGTCTATCACCCAATTAAAGACAGGCTATGTAGTATACAGACACACCTGCTTCTGGTGCTGCATCGACTGCAGCGTCTACTAGCCCTAAGAGAAAAGAAAGAGGAAACAAAAGCAGGAAATTTACACTCCATCTCTTCTTCAAGCGGGATAATATAAAAAGGGAAAATGAAACAAAAGACAAGACGGAAATTCACTGACAGTAGCTTTTCTTGGAAATTCTAAATACTTCTCATTAGTTCACTCAACATTTATTAAACACATTCTTGATACAAGGCATCATCAGATTTGTTCTTCAAATGTGAAAAATGCCAACATTACACTTGAAATTTTTCAATACATTAATTTCAGCAACCACAAAACCACAAATAGTTCTTCACTGTAGGTCAGAAATTTCAGCAATATTTAATCATTGCTAAAGAAGTTGGTGGGGCTACAAAATTTCTAATTCTGATTGTAAGCTGCAATGTAAAATGGACATGGCTTGAAAGAGACAAAATTGGGAATTCACTGCAAATAATTCAAATGCCTGACTCACAAAAAACTTACATTTTCTAAATAATTAGTTTTCACCCTTACCCCTGAACTCTAACTTTAAGATGTTAACTACTTGACAGATTAAAAGAAGTATTTACTGTGCAAAAGTAATTATTATTATTAAAACCAGATTAAACTAGGTGGCAACCTGCTTTTAGAAGTCATTGACTTTCTCACTCTGCTCTACTCAACAGTCAACTATCTCACCCCTCCAAGCTGCTCACCATTTGTCAGGAAGTACTGCTCAGTAACCAACTAAATTTTTTTTTCCTTCTCTGCCATTAGAATATAAACTTTTCACAAGTTCTTTCATATTCTGCATTATCAGCAACTTCTACTTGGGGTTAAGAGCATAAAGTTGAAGGAGGAAGTATTCTTTCCTACTGATACCTGGGGAAAAAAATATCCCAGCTCCTGACTAATAATACTAATAACACGCTCCAACATCTTCAAAGCAAATGTAACATGCCAAAACCAAAGGGAAAACAGAAGTGAGTCGACTCAAAATGAATGTGCATAGAAATATCATAATATTGCATTAAAAAATAGTCCAAAGCATATGTACCTTGGTGAGCTAGTGATTGTACAGCTTTCCATATAGCTTTCTCTCTAAAAAAAAATTTTGTTTCTTCCTCTATTTGCTCTCTTTCCTCCTCCAGCTCTTCTAATTTAGTGTTGACACAGAACAACTCCTCCTCAAGGTAGTCAATTTCCTCAAGTTCACTTTTAAAAAGAGCTTCTTCTTCTTCACCACCAATGATGTCTGGGAAATAAAATTATCCGAAGAACAGGATTGTTTTAGTCTGTGGTTTTATCACTGGATATCCAAAAGAAGAACTGATGCAATATCATGACAATTTATAACTTGCCTACATACCATTTCAAATAATACTGAATTGTTTATTAAGTATATCAAAAGCTTATGTCTTCACATGGCAATAAAGTGCTATTGGGTTTTTTTCTTGGTGCTTAAATACTATTCTAACTTACAAATATCCCTCAGAATAACAGTTTACTTTCACACACTTTACATATTGCTTTTTGGAGACTTAGAAGGACTCTATTTACAGGTGGAACAAGGAGGGGGTATGGTACAATGACAAGTCTATTGGATTGTAAAAAAAGTTTTATGGATGTGTTTTGTTTTTATATGAAGAATAATTATAGATCACCTTCACTCCATGAGCGTCTGTTTAACAGAGCGAAACAACTAGGCAAAACTAATACTATAACGACATCATCTAAAAAGTGCATCACATGCCACATTCCCCATGTGCAGCACCTGCCTCACTTTGTTACTTTTAAAAATTAACAGAAGTCTAATTTCTCTCCCTTCCATCCAGTATCCCATTGGGGTCAGGCCGGGGAGAAGAAGAAAAACATTTCTTGTAACAAATGTGCACAGACATGCAGAACAAATTCCTTCCTGGGCTATATTTAAATATAAATGCAAATACAGCATATTATGTATATGTATAGACATGTGTGTGTGTTTATCATCACACACCTCTGACATGGAGAGCATGTTTGATCACTGGTCTTCCACAATCATGAATGGCCATTAAACTGGTTGTAATTTTCTGTGGTTTTAAACTGGTTTGTTTTTCTACTATTGCTACTACTGTTACTGTATAAATTCGTCTCCTGGTTTTGCTCATTTCATCCCTCATCAGTTTATGAAGTCGGTATCTCCTTTGACCCAGCTATACTAGTGCTAGGTATCTATACCCAAAAGAGAGCAAAGACAAAAAAAACACATGCACGCACACGTGCACACACACACATTCTCACCCATTTATAGCAGCTTTTTTGTGGCAACAAAAAACTGGAAACCTAGAGGATGTTACATAATCGAGAAATAACTAAGTTATAATATATGATTGTAATGGAATACTATTGTGAAACAAAGAAATAGATTTCAAAAAAACATGGAGAACTTAAATGAAGTGATATAGAGTGAAATAAGCAGAAACAGAAGAAAAATGTGTACCATTAGTATCAATATCATCACATTTTTTTTGAAGACTTTGATAACCTACTGAAGAGGCTGGGTCTGTAGCTAGGGGATGTGGCCCCAAATTGCATCTCTGCCCCTTTCTCCTGATGTGACTGAGGTCATGTCCCCTGCCCTTTCTGGATCTAATTTCCTCATATGGAAAATGGAGGACATGGACCAGACTGAAATCCGGGATTTGCAATTCGGTATCAATATGTGATCATCTGCTACCATTTATAGATGAGGAAAACTGTCCTGCAGCTGGACGGCTCGAACTGAAGCCCTGACTCCAAGTCATTCATTCACTTGTTCATTTAACCAGAGTTTTTTTTTTTTTTTAGTTAAGTTTTCTTGGTGTCTTTTCTTTCATGCCATAAGCATTTAGTCATTTTTAGAAACACCATTCCCTTCTGAAACTCCCAACCTTACAGAACTGAAGACTCTTTTATAACAAAGAAAAACAGTTAAGCAAAAATAACTGGTAACCATCATTGCATCTGATAATGTGAGTTTCAGTCAGCCCTTGCCTCCCTACCAAGAAGAAGGAAGTATCTTTCATTCTACTCAGAGGTTTTTTTTAATAATGCAAAATTAATTCTTCTTTTCGTTGACACTGTGGTAGTCAGTGTACAGATTATCCTCCTTGTTTTCCTTCTCTCGTTCTGTACTCATTCATACACATCCCAGATTACTCAATTTCTCATGCGTTTAATTTCTTATTACACAATAAAATGCCACCATATTCAGATTGTAAAGGGCTTTAGATACTAAGCGGAACAATCAACAATCCTCTATCCTAGAGGATTCAGAGTAATTTTTTTTTTTGAGCAAGTGATCTATGTTTTAGAAATATAACTTTGACATCTATGGAAGATCGATGGAAGAGAAGAGAGGTGATGAACAGGTGTGAGTAAAGAGAAGGCACTGGATGTGAGGATGTGAAGGCTTATCTGATAAGACTTGTCATCTATGACTAGATATGAGAGGATGGAGTTACAACCAAAGGGTTTATTTGAATTATTATTCAATGGGCACAGTAGTAAATGAAAAAATCACCTGATGCAGTATTACAAAATAGCAAAATTAGAAGAATATTTGCACAGTTTCTTGGACAGAAAAGAATTTGAGAGGCAAAAACGACATAGTATATAATAGAAAGAACACTGAATTTAAGAGCCAAAAAGCCCAGTTACAAATTACAGTTTCAACATTTATTGGAAGTGTGATGAAGGTCAAATGACTTTACCTCGCTAAGACTATTTCCACACCTACAAAACAGGGATTAACAATTTATCTTCACTACATAATGTATTGTGCGGGAAAGAGGGAAGGAGTAGGGGCAGAGAGAGAGAACCGTATTAATTCCTCTCTCAATATGAAATGCTCCTGGGAAAGTGACTATTTTCTCTCTGTGGCCCTTCCCTGTGTCTCTTCTCCACCCATCTATCGATCTCTAATAATGAACATACTGGTAGGGTTGTTCAGTGGTTTCAGAGTCAGAATGCCTGAGTTCACGCACAGGCAGATACTGGATCTGTCTAGCCCTGGATTATTCCTCTTAATCTCTTGGGGTCACAGTTTCCTCGTCTTCAAATGTCAATACTTCGGTGGAGTTTCTGTCACACTAAAGAGGAGCTCTACTTTGGTTTTATTTTAGGGAGGGAGAAATGATATCCTTAATAAATGTCCAAACATTGTAATCTAATGTTAACACACTAACACTCCTGTGGTCTGAATACAGTATGTAACAGAAAGCTGAATAATGGAACTGAATTACTCCTTGGTCTCTAAAATACACTGTTTTGAGGTATCTTAAAATGATTATAAAATTGTCTTTTCTTTTATATATTTAAAAGAATTGAGTTCCATTCTATTCACCCATTTTTGCATGTATAAAATCCTGAAGTCTAGGAAAATAAAAGTGTTAACACCAAAAAAAAAAAAAAAAAAGAGGAGCTCCATCCAATGGTTTGGATCATGCCTGGCCCCCAGGGCATCCACCAGCATGCAGGGGCCCTCCTTTAACACTGTAGGCGTTGCTGTGCAATGACAGATGCAGCTTTTGCTTCTGTGCCTGTCCTTGTGATATGTTATAGACTCTTCATGCCCCAAATGCCTCTCTTGTGCTGCCCCTTTGGAGAAACGTGCAATTTTATTTCTTGGGAGCCTGTGATGTTTCATGCTCCACAGCCAAATAGAATCAGTAGAAAAATATGGGTGTTAAAAAGATGGACCTTTGTTTCAAAGAGAAGATTGGGAGTTATTAAAAGGAAATCCAATCTACTATTCAATTCTGGGGCCAATTTACTGTTCAACTGCAATATATGACCTAGCCATAAGTCCTTCAGGGCTGCCTCTCTGAGCTGTCCATCCAACTGCATAAATGAGTCCAGACAAGAGTACTGTATTGATTTGTTTTGTCCTGACTGGACAGTGAGTCAGCCTGAAGACCTTCTCTCGGTAGACTTGGTCTCATCCAGTTACTTACTCTTCATATAGCACACTGGGAGCCAAAAATGGTGACTCCACTCTCACTAAAAGAGAATTTAGTTTGTTAGAGATATCGACAGATCTTTCCGTTTATTGTCATTGTCCTCCTGGTTTCATCTTTGATGATTCTTGAGATAACTGCGGAATGATGCACAGAATTTTACAAACAAGCTTATCCTAACTGGTCTAGGCCTTGCCCACCCCATTTCTCCATGTGGTAAGAAGATCAACTCCAAATTGGCTTTAAGCTCTTTAGATTCCTCACTGTGGCAACTGATTTATATTGGTTAAGCTTTCTTGGAAAATTGTGAAAACACCTCAAAAAGGACCTGCTCTCTCTCCATATAGAGATCGTATCAGACAACTGTTGTCATTCAGATTTTACGTTAGACTAAGTGAACGTGAATCTACGACTCCCGAGACAGCTCTTTTCACTTATGTAGCTCGGTTACTAAATTATTCTCTAAATTTGCAGTTCTTAAACGGTGTGCCATGGAATTCCAAGGCACCACACCAAACTCACAGGGAACACCACACAATCTACAAAGTAGATTGTACTACAGTTCTCCCCATGACATTCTCAAATGTCTGAGATGGGGTTCTGTTCACTTGTACTTTCAGCAATGCCAGCAACATCTTGAACCTCCTTTATGACATCCTATTGTTGCAATTGGATTTTCATTGGATAAAAAGCAAGTACCTCAAGAAAATCATTGTGAAATACAAAATGAAAATGGCAGTGTCCAATCTGATTCCAAGGTTTTAGAAATAGTTCAGAGCCCAACAGGTGCAGACATCTCATTAGTACTTGTGGCGTTTTAAGTCTGGCACAAATCGCATTCTACTTATACTACTATTATAGTTCTTTCTGTTGCTGGTATCTCCCTTTACTGGGGTCTTAGCTTCTGGAATACAAGGACCATGGTTTCATTTAGCTTTGTACTCACCAGTGTATGTGCATTTTTCACATAACACTAGCAAAATGTCCGTATGGCAATTCCAAATATGGCACTTTGGTCCTCACCACTTTATCTGCAGATGTTTTATCACTTCTGCTTCTCCACTCACACGTTACAAACTGCAAATGAGTGTGGGGGGGGAGAAAAAAAATCATCATGAGCTTTATTATTTGCCCGAAGAATTTTTTTGTTCTAAGGAATTATTATTATTATTGCCTAGAAAATTACTTAGCTCTCCTGCTTTTTTGAGGAGAAAGTTCACCCATAGAAGCCATTAGGAAACAGTGGTGATGTAAACCACTGAACTTTCTATCATCTGTAATTCTTCAATGGAAAACAAAAGGAGCAAGTAGAAAACCCAACATAAAGGAAACCACCACGGGGAATATAAACTGATGTTTGGTTAATGAGATTAACTGGCACCCATTATTTTCCTCATATAATAATCCATAATAAACAAATATTAGATGAGCATAATATTTATCCTGAAAGACACAAAAGTTGCAAGAAATAAATTATACTATTAGGAAATAATGAAAATTTACCATCAAGAAGACTTACGTGATGGAACTGCATTTGCAACTTCTGACTTAGTTCTGTCACTTCTAAAACTACTCTCATCATTTCATCTTCTTCCCTTCTTGCCTGCTGTAGGGTAGCAGTAAGTTGGGTTATGATGCCATCTCTCTGCTTAATTGCAGCTTCAAATTCTTGAACCTATTAAAAAAAGTGAAAATGGGTGATGAAAAAACAACTTAAAAATACAGTTACAGGTTAATTACTATCAAAATGATGTATGACTAAACGTTGAAAGAATATGCTAGATTCTAAAATCTTGTTTAAGCAGACATTTCCTTTTTCTTTCTCAAGAGTAGGTTTCCTATCTCTCCTAGGACAGAAGCACAGGGGCGATTTATGAGTTCAGTCTTACTTTCATTGGCACGGGAGCTGGAGACTTATTCTATTTCCAACCTGGCTCAGTTTGGCCCTCTTCAGACAACATGGTAGCTTCCCAGACCCTGGGGTTCACAACATTCAGACACTGATCAGCTTATCTCACTGCAGTTTGGAATACCCAGGATATCTGCAAGCCTCAATCTCCCTGGTAGTACAGATTAGAGATATGTTCGACCACATTTTTCACATCAGATATCTTTATAAGCATCTGAATTAATCAGAAATTTGAATCATTTTCATTAAATTGAACAATTTACTAAATGCCTACTCTATATGCAAAGCATCGTGTGGGGTGCTGTTGGGGATATAAAGATGAACAAGACATGACAGCTTTTGATTTCAAGGAATTAACACTCAAATGAGGAAGATAAAGACTTTGAAGAAAGAAAAAACAACAACAAACCCAGATACAAATTAAAGTGTGATTGACCCAGGAGAGGTATAACATGATTCTGATGAAGGAGAAACTAATTACATCTGGGGGGATTAGAGAGGGCTTCAAGGGAGTGGGAGTAACTGAGATGGGCCTTGAAGGATAGAAGGGTCTCAAAAAATAGAAATAAACACAGGTTAAAGATAGATTAAGAGTCTCCTAAGGGAGTGTTAGGACTTTTGCTTCTAGCTGCCACTAGGTGGTACAATGTATAGAACTCTGGGTCTGGAATTGGGAAGACCTGAATTCAAATGTGACCTCAGATACTACTTGTTGTGTAACAAAAGCTATTTCATCTGTTTGCCTCAGTTTTCTGAACTGTGAAATGGGGATAATGGCAGCATCCATCTCAGAGGGTTGGTGTGAGTCTCCAATGAGATAATATTTGTAAAGTGGTTAGCACAGAGCATGGCACAGAGTAGCCATTACAGAAATCTTGACCTCTTCTCTTCCCTAGCTGACTCGGGTTGCATTTTTGGTGTGTAAAGAGCCTGAAACCCTAGGTGGGTGGTCATTCTGGACAGCCTAATACTCCCACCCAGAAAAACAGAAAAGCAAAGTCTAGCTAGCTGCTAGTTCAAGGAAGAAAACCTGATCTCATAGTTGTCACTACCGAGCTTAGGTGGAATAGACCTCAGGACTGCATGGCTCTAGAAGCTTTCACCTATCTGACTTCAAAAGAACATGGCAGGGGAAAAGGTGGAGCAAGGCAGGCCCAGCGACTTTGTCTAAAAAGAAGCTATTTTCCCAGAAGGACATCCAAGAGCCCACAGTGACAAGCATGGTGAGGCATCTGAATAAATCAATCACCAGGGGCAGATAGAGAAGGCAAGCGATCAGGAGAGCTGACTGCACACTGCCCAGACACATGCTGAGGAGGAAGTGGGAGGGGCGGCAGCACAGAGAGGGTGGGAGGACGGGAAGGTCCAACGAGGTCCCCATAGTCAAGAGTGGGGAAGCCAGACTCAAAGGGCCTCAGGGGAGTCCCTGGTTCAAACAACTTTTGCAGAAAGTCTGGCAGTGAAAGGAGCATGAGAAACAGGTGGACCGCCTAGTACAATCAGGGGAAGTTTTTATATTCTTTGCTGTCTTCTTAAAGGGAGGATGCCGAATTTAAGTGACCTTTTTGCTTGCTGACTCAGGGTTCCCACTGTGAATAACTTATTGTGAAAAGCCATACATATAACTGTAGAAAGAGATGGTTTGTGACAAAGGAATGAATAAGAACTGCCTAGAATTGGCCCTATAATTTGCTCTCTTGTGGGAAAAAATAGCCCACATTCATATAATACTTTGGAGATATTTTACAAAGATGATCTATAAAATAAGTGTTGTCTCTCGCTCATCATTTTACAGATAAGGTAACTGAGGCTCAAAGTAGCTAAGAGACGTGTCCAGGGTCACAAAATAGGTCCAATGCTCATCCACAATGCCATGTTACCTCCTGCTTTCTGGGCATTTGCTTGTTTGTCCTCAATGGTGAAATGTGAAGTTGTATAACCTCAGAACATAACTTTAATTGAAGCAGTGAACCAAACTGAAACAAGCCTTTTTCTAATTTTCTTTTCAATCTCTAGAAAATCTTTACAGTTTCTACTAGTCTTTTGACTTGCCAGCAGCATGTAGAACTATCTATGATCTATATATCATTAAAGAACCTTTGACAATCTGCACCCACTTGTACCTGAACTGCATTTTCATGGACACATGAAAGAGTTTCCGTAATTTTAAGAAGTAGGTGCTATCTCCATATCGAAGGCATATTTTTCAGGTAGAGCCTAGTGATACATCTTGAAATGGTCGCAGATATTATTCCCTCATGCCATAGTTACAAATTTAGTATATATACTAAACATGGTGGGTTCAAGATGTCAAAGACATGCCTACAATTTACTTGAGATTTGGAAATAGTGGGTTCTGTCTTTTAGAGAGATCTTTGTGGATAAGGTGGATAAGTAGGGAAAATAAATGATGATTTTACAATTGTTCTTCATGGCCCCCTGTGGGATATTCTTAGAAGAGATGCTAGAGTGGCTTGCCATTTCTTCAGCTCATTTTACAGATGAGGAAACTAAAGCAAACAGGGTTCAGTGACTTGTCCAGGGTCACACAGCTACTAAGTGTCTAACATTTGGACTCAGGAAGATGATTCTTCTTGACTCCAGACTCAGGATTCAATCACTGTGCCACCTAGCGACCTGATAATACAATGAAGTGAATTCAAAACTGGCTGAACATTCAGGAGAGGTGATTAAAATAATGATATCAATTTATAGGGAAATATCTACCCGCTCTGTCCACTAGATACTCTGTCCTTGACCCTGTTCCGTTAAAAAAGAAATTTACTGACAGTTCAGATGAAGAATTTTATCAAATATATAGTGAAACCAAACTGGGACAGTAATCTCCTGGATGACAGAACTGGGAACACAAAAGATCTCAACAGAGCGGAACCATAAGATAAAATAAAACACACAGACATAAGGTGCTGAATTTAGGTTAAAAAAAACGAAAGTACAAGTGCATGGTGAGGGAGATGAATCTAGACACAGTTCCAGGAGAAATGGTCTCTGTGTTTTAGCGAACTTCAGAGATCAATGAACCCGCAGCATAGTCGAACAAAACAAAAGGGAACATGATTTTAAGCCATTCTAGTACCCAATTAGCTAAATGAAAGCAACTCATGATCAGACTAATTTTAGACTGATAAACTTGGGAGCCATGGAAACTCTTGAACTCATCTAAATAAGTCATGGAAGGACTGCAATTCCTTTGCTGACCAGAAGGAATGCCTATGCTTGAGAAATCGAAGTTTCCTAAAATAACAGTAACATAGTAAACATCTTCACTCCATTATCCTTGCTTCTTCCCTTTCCCTCATCCCTACAGCCAAACAGCTGTCAAACCCTGCTAGTTCTAACTCCAAACCCTCTCTCAGATCTGTTGAGTTCTTCATTAACTCAAATCAATCAGCATGTAGTTCAACACATGCTATTATATTATACATATATCGTTATACGGGATACAAATATTCCCATGGTCATCATCACCCTGGCTCAGCTCCTCCTCACCTCTCCCTGTGTTACCAGACTGCCTCCTAATTGTCATCCTTGCCTCTGGCCTTGCCCAAGCTGCATAGCTGCTAAACTGATATTCCTAAAGTACAGTGTGTCTGACCATTTTATGCTTCTGGTCAGGAATGCTCAGTGGTTCTAGTCTAACTCTAGGTAAGAATTATGCATGGGCTCAAATAATTATTGCAAAGGATGACAAGGCGTGAATGGATCGTTATTGATAACAATGATAGGAATACTCATATCCATGTGATACTAGTCTTAGGTTAGTATTACAACATTAATACAAATGTTCAGGAGGCTGGTAATAAGATGAAAATGACGTTAAGATGGAAGCTTCCGTAAAATGACTGAAGACCAGGCTTGGAACATCCTGCCAATCCTGCCTCTCCCCCCAACCCCACTTGCCCTACCGATCTTCACCCCTGCCCAATCTATGAAGAACATCCATCTCCACATGACTGGTTTTTTCCTGATTTCTGCCCTTTTGCAGGCCAACGGAGGCTACTCTCCAGTGTTCTTTAACAGGAGCCACTCCAGCTCTTCCCAAAAGTAGAAACATGAGCCAACAGAACTAGGAAAGGTAGGAAGGAAGAGTCTGGGGGAAAAGATGAGGATACATGGAAAGAGAAGAATGAGAACAGGGCAGAAGACCCTGGGGTGGGGACTAACGGACGGATGTAATAGCTATTTCTAACTTTTAGAAGAGTGGCACGTGATCCATGTGTGAGTCTGCTTTGGGTGACTGAACTTTTCTTATTACAAGGGAGGAAGGCAGCTTTTCTGGTGGGGGAGTTCTGGGGAGGTGGTGATAGTGATCTCCAAAAAAAGAAAGAGAAAAGAAAAGAAGGGGGATGAATAATTTAAAAAACAAACAGAAGAGAACCGAAGGGCAATGCGGAAAAGGAGGGCAGTGTCGAACTTTCATCTTAAATCTGAAGCACAGGAAAAGCACTGAAGCAGTCCGTAGTAGACAGACGGTCCTAGCTTGACACGAAATCCTCTTTGTAGAGAAATCCTGGTGTTTGTGGGTGCTTGTCATGACCACAATGATAAAAAGCATTCTGTCTGAAAAGATCACGTTAGGTGTTTCTGCTGCTCTAACTTGGGCAGTGAGCAATAATGACCTGAGCTGGCATAGGTGGACTTCATGCAGTTTGGCTGAATCTCAAACAAGTTCCAAATGAGGTTCATCTATGCAGGCAAAAAAGGATTAACTTCAAAATACCAAAAGAAATAAGATTTGTTATTCAAGATGTAATTTCACACTCTGATACTGGTCTGCTTAAGAATTTCAAAGGGCCTCCTTACTATCTAATTATAGATGGGTCTTCACTGCTAAGAGGAATGCTTGTATCTCTTATTTTATTAATTCAATATTATCGTTGTCCCTTTCTCTAGCTCAACCTTTCTTTCCTATCACTCTCAGATGGAGCTGATCCCTACTTTTTTATTGTGAGATCAAGGTCATAAAAATTCCTTAAATTTCTGTTTTCATTCACTTCAAGTAACACCAAATGATTTAAAATACTGTTATCATTTTCTGTAGCATGTCTTCTGTACACAATAAGAATGCAGAAAATTTCTCAAAGAACGAGCGCCAAGATAAAGATTGCCTCACAAGTTGTTAGTAAGAGGACCAAGATATTTTTTCATACCCAATCTGTAAAGTCATGACATCACTACATTTTTTGTTTTTGCAATTAAAAATTCAAATTTGTCTTAAGGGTTTTTCTTTAACTCTTCTCTCTGTTAGGATAATGATAAATTTTTAGCAGCACTTCATCAGTCCTACAGTATGCAAATCAAGGACAAATTTGCAAATAAATATCCAGATTTTCCACTACTAATTTTCCTTTCTATAAGTACTTTTTAAGCAAAAAAAAATTAGGAGTCAAGATGGCGGAGTAGAAAGACACACACACACACACACATACACGTACATGCATGCACGCACACACACATACACACATGCACACATACAGAGACAGAGAGCACAGAGTGAATTGAATAGGATGGGATCATATCCCAAAGAAATGAAGGTAAATGGTGAGAGAGAAATGTAGTGGGAGGAGAGAGGGTGAAATGGAATGGGGTAGATTATATCTCATTCAAGAGGCAAGCAGGAGACTTTTTAGTGGAGGGAAAAAGAGGAGAGCTGAGAAAAAAAAACAAGAAGTTTACCCTCATTACATTTGACTAAAGGAAGGAATAAAATGCACACTCATTTTGCTATGAAATCCTATCTTACAGTACAGGAAAGTGGGGGAGAAGGAGATAAGCAAGGGGGGGATGATGGAAGGGAGGGCAATGGGAGGAGGGAACAAGTTGAAGTCAATACTCGGGGAAGGACAGGAGCAAAAGACAGAATAGAAACAATGATAGGGCAGGATAGGATGGAGGGTAATTCAGTTAGTCTTACACAACACGACTATTATGGAAGTCATTTGCAAAACTACACAGATAGGGCCTATACTGAATTGCCTGCCTTCTCAAAGGGAATGGGTGGGGAGGGAGGGATGGGGAGAACTTGGAACTCAAGTTTTAGGAACAACTGTTTAGTATTGTTGTTGCTACTAGGAAATAAGAAATACAGTTAATGGGGAATAGAAAGTCATCTGGCCCTACAGGAGAAAAGAGAAGATGGAGACAAGAGAAGGGAGGTAGGATAGAAGAGAGGGCAGATTGGAGATAGGGAAAATTAGATTGCTTGCTGTATTGGGGTGGGGGACGGGAGAAAAAGGGAGAAAATTTGGAACCTAAAATTTTGTGAAAATGAATGTATAAAGTTAAATAAAAAAAAATTAGCACTTTTTAATCATGTTCTCATCATTGTATATCTCAGCTCAAATACTAAATGAATGCTTCTATACAAAGAAAATTCTTAAAAACTTAAATTTTCATTTCCCTTACAGCCTACAACTAATTTAAAGTGGTCAATTTTTCTTCCCAAAATAATAGCATGATGCTTTTTAACTAGATGCTGAAGGAAATGAATATTCTTAAGTGTTTAGGTCAATGGATACAGATTGAAGGGCTGAACCATTCAGACAAAATATACTATTTTCTATGTCTCTAGGCCAAAGAAAATAATAAAATATAAGAGGTATAAATGAAATAACAAAATGATGTATGTTTATATGTTACTGATGTAGAAACAAGATATTTCTTACAATTATACAATCCTCGATTAGCTTTACTATCTAAAAGAAGAGTAACCATATCTCAACACTTTTTTCAATATAAAAAATTAACATAATTAACAAGAATTCAAGCAGAACATTAATTAAGAGAGAATTACAGAGCACATTCTACTTCACGTAAATGTAATCTTTCAGCAGTCACTTATACTAGGAATACAATATAATAGGAGATATATGTGTGCATACATATATGTATATATGTACATACATATACATACAACCACATAAATGGAAAATACAGAAACAATAATGGAAGGTCTAAGTGAATAAGATTGAAACTAGTCCAAGAGATTTAGTACTTTAACCATTTCAAAAGAGACTATAAGATAAAATAATTTAAAATGTTTTTTTAAATTTATCATTTTATGATACACTTTAAAAAGAAAGTGGGGGAAGGGTTTGAGCCACTAGGAATATTTAAAATTTAGTTCAATTTTTTGATATCTGAAACACCAAGATCACTTCATCTTACCTCTGCAGTATAATCATCTGTAGTAGTTGAAATTTCACTTTCCATCTAAAATTAAAACCAACAAAAAGTGTTATAATGTTTACTGTTTTTATACTGCACTATAATTAACATATAGAAAGCTTACAAATCTCTAAAAACAAGTAAAATGTTTTAAATTCTTATAACTTGATCTGAAAATTATGAATGTCTTTCAACATGGTGAGATGTCTGAGACTTATCATGAGGTATTTTCATGAAGGGCAGCTAGGCTAGAGGTCTTGACCTGGAGTCTAGAAGATTCATCTTCCTGAATTCAAATCTGGCCTCAGACACGTACTAGCTGCCTGATCCTGGACAAGTCACTTAATCTGTTTGCCTCCATTTCCTCATCTGTAAAATAAGCTGGAGAAGGAAATGGCAAACCACTCCAGTACTTCTGCCAAGAAAACTCAAAACAGGATCATAAAGAGCTGGATGTGACTGAAATGACTTAACAACCAAAAATGTTTTATTAAATATATAATACCATAGATTACTTCCATTTACAATGCCTAGGACAATGTTCTGTACCATAAGGATTAATGTACATTGTATATATATTAAAAAATAAATCACATTTCTAGTGATCTTTACCTAAAGGAAACTTAGAAAGCTGCTTTCACAGAAATGTCACTACTTTGACAGGAAGAACTACAGAAATTTAGAGTTGAAGGGAATTTTGAAATGAGCTAATTGTTTTAAAAAAAGATGTTTATTCTTTCAACAAACATTTATAAAATGCCCTTCATCTTAGTCTATTAAAATATTTATCCTGCCTGTGCTATCAGAAAAACCTGGATTTCCATGAGTTGATGCAAAATGAAATGTGCAGTGTACAAAGTAATAGTATTATTCTAAGATGATCAGCTGTGAAGGACTTTGCTAGTCTCAGTAATACGATGATCCAAGACACCTAGAAAGGTCTTATGATGAAAAATGGTATCCATCCCCAAAGAAAGAACTGACGCTTGCTAAAACTTTCAGCCCTTGTCTGCACTTGGTGGTGTCTCGTTGTTCATCTTTCCATTTCCACAGCTGAGAGTGCCCCAAGCTCTTGGTGCCCTACCACACCAATGCCTAGGTCCCCTTCTGCCCAGTGCTCCTCCCTGCACCACGCCCCCCACACCTCCATTCCTTCACTTCACTGCGTGGCTCCCTGCTCCCGCCTCCTGCAGCTCCCCCTCGCCCTGCTCTGGAGCCAGTTTCTCAGTCCCCATCTCTCTTGCTCCCTCCTTGGGGCAATCCCAGACGCCGCTCTTCTCCACGCAGATGCCCAGAAACTTCACGTTTTCCTACCCAAGGAAAATGCCACTTTATTATTACTGGGCATCAATTGCTCCCAGAACAGTATTTCATCTATTTTCCCCCTGAAACAAAATAATTGCACAGTCATAGAACCCTCCAGGTAAACAACCAAGGTGAATGAAAGAAGAGATGGTAGTGGTGGAAACTCATTCCTCTTACAAATGTGCTCACCACCATTCTAGTCTTCCAAGTTTGTAACTTTGGCACTATACTTGACTCCTTACTCTCTCTCACCCCACATTTCCTATCAGTGGCCAAATATTTCTGTTTCTAGTTATATATCTTAGCATACAACCCTTTGCCTAGACTCACGTAGCCTCCACCTTAACTTAGGCTCTCACTACTTTTCTCCTGCATTCATTGTTTTGCCTCTCAGATAATATGGAAGAGCTCTCTTTAGCTTTTAAAGCTGTTTTCTTTTTAACTGACCCTGGCCTGTCTTGCTAGTCTCTCAGAACCTTATGGATGCTGCTGATCCTTGTCTTGCGGCCTGGGCCCTGGCCGTCCCGCAGGCCTACCATGCGTTGTCCCTCCTTACTGTGGCCTCACAGAATCCCTTCCTTTCTTTAACATACATATAAAGCAACATCTTCTGCAGGAAGCCTTTTTTGATCTCTCCAACCGCTGTTTTCTCAAATTACTTTGTATTTAACTAATTTGCATTAGTTTTCCTTACGTTTATTCTAAATATGCTTGTCTGTGTTCTTGTTGTCTCCCTGTCAGAATATAAGCTCCTAAAGAATAGAGACTGTTTCATTCTTTCTGTTTCTGTTCCGAGCACCAAGCACACTGTAGGCATTTAATAACTTCTTCATGATTCATTGACTGACTGACTGATACTGAGACAGGCAAGTGTACAGGATGTAACTTACAACAATTGGAAACTTGTCAAGCCCAGTAAAGACTACCACTACCACTTCAGTATGGGCAAGCCTGGTGGTGCAGTGGGTAGAGCACGGGGCCTGGAGTCAGAAAGACTGCTCATCCTGGGTTCAAATCCAACCTCAAGACACGTTCTAGCTGTGTGACCCTGGGAAAGTCACTTAACCCTGTGTCTGCCTCAATTTCTCATCTGTAAAATGAGCTACAGAAGGAAATGGAGAGCCACTCTAGGATGCTGACCAAGAAAGTGGGGTCACAGAGAGTTGGCTATGACTGAAAACAACCGAAGAAATACACATGTATATGCATATAGACATACACATGTACATCTATCACATAGGCACATAAAAGTTTATGTTCATACATATAGACACATACATATAGACAAAATACATATTTTATGGAGGCAGCTAGGTAGTTCAGTCGATAGAGCACTGAGTCAGTGTTCCGTTTTACCTCCAAATTAGATTTAACACCACCATCAGAGGATAATGAGGGGAATTTTGGTCTGGAAAGCAGAATACTATAATGAGAGAAAGAGAGAGAGAGGGTACAAGGTGAGCTCAAAATGAAGGGGTGATATCTGAAAAAGAAAATTAAGGGTTGAGAGGAATATACTGGAAATAAAGAGAAAGGGAGAAGTACAATGTAGTAAATCGTCTCACATAAAAGAGACAAGAATTTTAAAATGGAGGGGACGAGGGGGAAGGTGAGAGGGAATAAGTGAACCTTACTTTCATTGGATTTGGCTTCAGGAGGGAATACTATACACATTCAGATGAGTATGGAAGTTTATCTTACCATAAAGTAGGGAGGAAGGAGAGAAGGGAGGGGTATAATAGGAGGGGTTGAAGACTAGGGAAAGTGAAAATCAGAAGCAAACACTTTGGTAGAGGGACAGGTGAAGGGAGAAAATAGAATAAATGGAGGGCAGGACAGGATAGAGGGAAATATAGTTAGTCTTTTATAACATAACTGTCATGGAAATGTTTTGCATGACTACCCATACATAACCTTTATCGAATTGCTTACCTTCTCAATGAAGGTGGATAGGGAGGGGGGATGAGAGAGAATGTGGAGCTCAAATCTTTAAAAAGAGCATTAAAAATAGTTTTTACATGCAATTGGGAAATAAGATATATGGGCAGTGGGGTATAGAAATTTATCTTGCCCTACAGGAAAATAGAAGGGAAGGGGATAAGGGAGGGGGCAATGAGAGAAGGTGGGTAGATTGGAGGAGAGGGTAATCAGATTACATGCTATTCTGGGATTGGGGAAGGGTAGAGATGGAGAGAATTTGAAATTCAAAATTTAGTGGAAGTGAATGTTGACAACTGAAAATAATTTTTTTTTAAAAGAGGATGCTTCTTTTAATCCTTAAGGAATTTAAAAGTCCATTCCTATATATATGCCAGCCTTCTCCACAAAAACCTCTTTATACTGACTACCCCATCCTGCATATGACCTTCCCATGTGTTCTTACCATCGAAGTAAAACCCAACTCAAAGTGCCATTCTCACAATCTTGTGGTTGGTAGTACAAGTATTATTATCTTCATTTTTACATATGAGGAAACTGAGACACAGAGCCAGAGGCTTGAACCCTCGGTACTCTTATTCCAATACCAGTGATTTTTCCAATAGATTCTCCTTTGTCAAAGGACTGAATACCAGCCACCAATGACAGTGTGCTAAGCTTTGATGTCATTTCCTAAAAAAGAGTTAGAAAAAATATTTTTGAACAGTAGCATTGTGGTTGGAATAATTGTATCCTCCCAAAATGACTCCTTGAAGCCTCATTTGGAAATTTAAATTTATGCTAATTAAAAAATGAAGTTGTTCTTTTATAATCCCAGCTCACACATTCTGATAGGAAAAGGTAACAGTTTAGTCAAGCAAGGTCTTGCAACTGAACACCCCTCCCTGCCAAAAAAAATTCAAGGTCTTTTTCAGGATATGGGATTTTTATGAAGGTACTGTAAATTTTCTCCTGAACAGTCTGAAGCTCTCCTGTTTCCTCCAGAAGGCCAGAGCCAGGTCCTTTTTACCTAAGCAACCTACAGAACCAGCATTTTACTGTCCTGAAGTTTTGCTGTTGTAAGAAATGCATCAGCTGCTTCTTTTAGGTTTCTAGTATTATCTGCCAAGCCAAGGGACAGGATGTCGCTGCTTGGGGAAAAAAAGATTGTCCAACCCCTTTAGGGTATTTATCAGGTCTCTAGTTTGTGCTTCTTTTAGAAACCTCCCCAGGGCAGAGTAAGAAGCTGAGATTTTGAGAGGTTTAGTCTTTTACTCAGAGAACAGCCACAAGTCAGGCCTTTGAGGAAGCAGGTCCTGGGGATGGAGATCTGAGTTAAAAGACCATCCCTGCTCTCACTGAGGAGCTGCATAGCAGTATACAAAAGGGAAGTGACAAGTGAGGAGGGAAGGTGGGAATAATGGTCAGAGAGTCAGGAACAAAGCCAGAAAGAGAATGGAAGTGGGCTGGCCCAGGCCCTCCCCAATGTGGAGACCCAGGGGGTAAGGAAGCTGGCATGACCACGTGGCGTTTGAGGAGAGGTAGAGCCCAGGTGCCCAGGGAAGTTGCAGAGAAAATCAGAAGCAGAGCTCGGAGTCAAGACTTTTTACTATTGGTTAGCAGAACCTCGAAAACCCCAGGGTTCTGTGTTCATTTGAATGTGAGGGACTCTTAAATGCATGTATAAGTGTTCAAAATATAAATGAAAAAGCACCAGGATTGGAATTAGGAGATCCGCATTCTAGTCTCAGCTCTGACCGTTGGTGGATAGATAGCCTTGGGCAGCTCACTTTCCCTCTGCTCTTTTAAAAGAGAGATAACCCTGAAGGCATTGGACTGGAGGGTCTCTAAGGTCTCACTTATCTCCTTGTTTATGGTCCTGTGATTTCCCCACAATTGTTTTGAGAGAAAAGTTAACATTATTTTCTAAACTTTAAAAGCTCCAAGCTAATCAGAGGAGATGTTATAGTTGCAGATACTGAACTGAAAAAATACTCCTTATTTCTGCTTTCTGGCAGCACACTGACAGGTTTTGTTTTTTTTTTACATCTTCTTTTTACATTTTTTTAACATCTCTAAATTCTAAAGATCCCATTATGATATTTTCATATTACAAGTTCAAACTAAAGACCTTCAGCCTAGTTCTAGTGTCTCTTGCAGATTCACCAACACAATAAAAGCTTACTTAGGGGCATCTAGGTGGTGGATAGAGCACCAGTGCAGGAGTCAAGAGGACCTGAGTTCAAATCTCACCTCAGACATTTGACAGTCACTAGCTGTGTGACCTTGGGCAAGTCACTTAACCCTAGTTGCCCCATCTTGAGTCATCTCTGGTCACTGGATTCAAATGGCTGTGGAGGAGAAGTGAGGCTGGTGACCTGCACAGCCCTCCCTCACTCCAAACAAAGTCAAGTGCAAGTCATGTCATTATTTCTCTGATGGCATGGTCTTCTTTGGCAACGAAGGACAAACACCCAGAGAAGAGCTTACTTACACTGACCAGTTTTAAGCTAAGTTTCCAAAGTGCATTTCTTCCCACAGTCTCATGAAGTAGGTTGTATTGTACAAAATATTGTTATCTCCCTCTTTCAGATGAGAAAACTGAGGCTTATAGAGCTGAAGGTACTTGCCCAGCCAATTGGTGGTAGAAGTGGGACTTATTTTTCCACCATATTTTGCTATGAAATTACTTTGAATCATAACTAATACTTAGGTGACACTTTTAGCTTTACTAAGTACTACACATACATCTCATTTAATCCAGACTCTAGAATACTTTGAAAGAGATGTAGAATTAGCAGATGACTCTTGTAGGGCCAGAAATGATTTAGTCCAATCTGAGGGCTCGATCAGTAGGTTGAGAGATAAAGAGAGTGAGTGGCAGAGCTCTTTCACTAGATCATGGTTTGTGTTTCCCCTCCCCATCTGTGAGTATTCCTTACCCTGGACTCTCCTCTTACAGCCTCTGTCTGTTACCATGGTATCATCTCTATAGAGACGGCTCCTAGATCCATATGCCCAATACTGGTTTCTTGGTCTTCCATCCCCTCATCATAATCAGCCCCCTTTTTTTTTTTTTTGTCATTTTTGAACTAGATATCTTGTAGGCTTCTCAACTTTCCTGTGTTCAAAACAGAACTTGTCTTTCCTTGCCCACCTCCACCCACCCCCCTTTTTCTCTGTAGGACACCACTCCCTTTCTAGTCACACATATTTCTGACTTTAATTTCCCTTAATCAGCAGCTATTATTAAGCATGAACTATTGTGCTAAATGCTGGGGACATAAATAAAAAGGAAAAATAATCAGTTCCCTCCAGGAACTAATATTCACCCATCTAATTAGGGCAAAGTGTTCTCAATTCTACCTTTCTAACTTTAGTTACGCTCTATCTGCATTTCAGTAGAAATGGATGTAATGACATTTTCTCTCAAAATGCACAATATGTGAAAAACTCAAATTTATTCTCTTGCCATGAATCATCAAATTTCCTTGTTCATTTTTATAGTTCTAGTAAAATTCAGTTTAAATTTTCATACCATTGAAGCACCTTATGAAAAGTTAATTTTATTTAAACTTTATTTGCAAATTATAGTTAGCTTCTATTCTGAACTTTTCATGTTAGTGTAGTGGAAAAAACATTGGACTTAGAGACAGAAGACGTGGGTTTGAGGTTTGTACTTGCTACTTATTAACTGTATGACTGAACAAATCAGTTACCTTTCTAAGTCTCTGCTTCTGTATCTATAATAAGGAGGAAAATGTGCTTTGTGAAGTGTGGAGTGTTACATAATTAAAGCATCACTATTAACTGTAGCATTGTGCTGTATTGTGCTCCCCTGCTCAGGGGTAGGGAACCTAGAGTCTCAATGCCACATGCGGCCCTCTAAATCCTCAAGTGTGACCCTTTGATGGAATCCACTTCCCTGATGTCGTCTCCTAAATTTATAAAATGGCTTAAGGGTTGGATTTCAGGTCCCTTCCAACTCTGAAAGTCTGTAATTCCATGAAATGCTAGAATAATCATCAAATACAGAGAGCACTGAGATAGGTTTTGGGGACTTGAATTCTGGTCCATGTTTTTTATGGTTTAATGATCATGGACCCTTTGAAGGCCTCTAGTGAAAGGGAATCCACTACTTAAGAGGTACCCCATTCTGCTTGGGGGCAGGTAAATTATTAGGATGTTGTTCCTCATAGAAATCCTAAATTTTCCTCTTTGCAACCTCTCCCTGTAGTTATTTTACTTGGCTCTGAGATCCGTCTCATGAATATATCCTGTTTGCATGTAGTTGTTTGTATTGTGTGTCCCATTAGAATATGAGCTCCCTGAAGGCAAGATCACTTAACTGTGGACTTGAGCTGCTCTGGCTTTTAGAGGCAGGATCGTGCAGTGGATAGGTACTGGACGTGGAAGTCAGAGAGGCCTTAGTTCTAATCTCACCTAGGATACTTTTGTCCATGGGCAAATTACTTAACCATTTTTGGTCTCATTGCACCCATGTGTAAATTGGGGTGGTAGTAGAGACCAGGCTCAGAGAGTTGCAGTGGAACTCAAATGAGATGAATAGATTGCAGATTGATATATTTTATGTTTAGAAAGATCACTTTGATAGTTGAATGGAGGGTGAACTGGAATGTGAGGTGAGATGAGGCAGGGAGATCAACCAGAAGGCTGTTAACACTGATCTAGGCATGAAGTGGTAAGGGTTAGGACCGAGGGTGGTAGCAGTGTCAGAAGAAAGAGGAGAGTTTATATAGAGAGAGAGACATTGTGAAGGGAGAATTGACAGGACTTACCTACAGATTGGATATGAGGTGAAAGAGAAGTCACCGATGACACCTAGGTTGTGACACTGCCACTACCCTCTTCCTCCTCCTTTGCCTCTTCCAATCTTACCCCCCTTTTACTTCTTGGTGTTCCAGTGATAGGCATTTCCAAAACAGGTCCATCCACATCTCCTCTTCTTATGTGACTCCATGTTGTCTTGACCTTGTGTGGAGGCCTGAGGGTCTCTGGTGTTCTGCAAACCTTAGGGTTGGCTTCTTGTTAAGACTGGCTTTGTTTCATTTCCTGGCTATCTCACCAGGTTCCTGATGCCACCCAGACTAGAAACCAAGACCTAGCCAACTTAATGCTTCTAAAAGGCGAACCTGTGAGCCGTCCTTGCATTGTTAACTTCTTTTGCCTTCTGGATTAATGTATAGTGAGAATGTTAAAAATGATATTTTGTTCCTTTAGTTCCATTTGTTAGTCATCGAACAAAGGTCTCACAACCTTGCAGTCACCCTTGAAACTTGATTCTCCCTCACTTCCCCTACCAGTCAGTTCCTCAGTCTTGTGAGTTCTCCACAAAGTCTTTCTCATCAGTCCCCTTTCTACATAGGGAGCCACCACCCATGTTCAGGTCCTCATAGTTTCTCTCCTGGAGTATTTCAATAGCCTTCCCATTGATCTTGTTGCCCCAAGTCCTTCCCCTCTCTAATCCTTCATCTGCACAGACATCAGGGATGTTCCTGAAATGTAGGTCTAATTATTGTCATTCCTCTATTTTAAAATACCCCTCTACTATCAAATACAAATTCTTTTACTAGGTATTTAAAATTCTGTGTTACCTGGCTCCAACCCTCATTTCCAGAATTACTGCATATTATATCACTTGACACATGCTGCATTTTAGTCAAAATGGCCTCCTTGCTATGGGAAATCCTATCATCTCCTATGTCTGTGTCTCTGCACTGGCTGAGCTGCCTCACTTGACCTTGTCAAATCCCTAACTTCCTCTGGACTTTATGCTCAAGTGCCATGTCCTACATGAAGCCTTTCCTGCTCCCTCAACCCTCTGCTCCAAAATGTGGACATTTGGTATTTGTGTGCATTTTTCAAAAATGTGATTCTTAGCATCCTTGGCCCCCTTTTCTATTACTTTTGAAGCAGAAGTGGGATTAGGTAGGACTGGAACCATTTTATATTTTTCTTTGTTTTATTAATTGCTATGACTGAAGAATGAATTGCTAAGTGGCTAGCTCCTGGTGATGAACTTCTCTTTACTTCACCAGTTGGACCTTGTAAAGTAGACACATCTTGTTTCTGGGCCATTCATATCCTTCTGTGTAGGGCCTCAAGGCTGCTACGGGCCTGCTGAGCCTGGTCTCTACTTTTGTAGCCTTGAAGAACCTAGGATTATATGCTCAACTGGGTTAATCTGTCCTAATGTCCGAATGACCTTGAGAATACTTCCGAGTATGAATACAGACAAGTATCAATAATGTATTTATCCTTATTCTGAGTTTCTCTTATTTCATTCTTAAATTTCATTATTCTGAGGGCTCTTTTAAAGATATGCATAAATATCTTATAGTAGTGCCATAGTTGGCTGCTTTTTTGAGATTGAATATTGAATGGGCTAAATGGGCCAAATGAGTTTAGACCAGTTCAGCAACATACAAGTGAGGTAACTGGTCTTGCACCTGTTACTTTTAAAAGTAGCTACTTTTAGGATTTTTTTTTTAAGTTTAGTGTGATTGATAAGAAGTGACATGTATTCTTATACCTGACTGGCCCACCTTCCATGAAAAGGTCTTTTCAGTTGACCAAAGGGACAACTTTTTCTTGATCCTTTCAAATGAGCCTCTTTTCCACTCCAAGTATGTCCAAGGTGAATTTGTAGCCATTTGGTTCCACCTTGCTCTAACACTTGAAGTAAGCCCTTCTGATGCACTTCTTTAGAATGCCAAGAGGTCTTCTTATCTTTTCATTTCTCTTGCATCTCCTCTCTTGTCTGAGGCTGCAGGGCAGGATTGTTCTTTAACCTGAGTCCCAGCTTCAGAGATAACCAAGAGGGAGGACAGAACCTGTAACTCCCAACAATTTGTGAGTCAGAGTGAGCAAGGCAAGACCTCACTAAACATATAATTATTGTGAAATTTGTATTCTGACTTAAATTTGGATTTGTAACTGCATTGTCCAGAAAGAAAAGGTGTTCTGGATCAGAGGATAGTTTTTGAGTGAGCAATTAGAAGTCAACACTCTTGGGAAAGGATAAAGTCAAAAGAGAAAATAGAAGCAATGGGGGGGCAGGATAGGATGGAAGGGAATATAGTCAGTCTTACACAACAAGACTATTATGGAAGTCATTTATAAAACTGCACAGATATGGCCTATATTGAATTGTTTGCCTTCCCAATGGGGATGGGTGAGGAGGGAGAGAGGAAGAGAAGTTGGAACTCAAAGTTTTAGGAATAACTGTTGAGTGTTGTTCTTGCACACAACTAGGAAATAAGAAATACAGGTAATGGGGTATAGACATTTATCTTGCCCTACAGGACAAAAGAGAAGATAGAGATAAGGGAAGGGAGGGATGTTAGAAGGGAGGGCAGATTGGTGATAGGGGTAGTAACTAGAGTTTTGCTCAGCCTTTTGGTGTGGGGAAAGGGGAGAAATGGGGAGAAAATTTGGAACTAAAATTTTGTGTAAATGAATGTTGAAAATTTAAATAAATATAAAAAGTAAAAAAACAAAGAAATGCTTACAAGAATATATGAATCATAAGTATATGAATTGGATATTATCTAATTTACACATTTGTGAACATAAAATACTTTATTGAACAAGAGGTGATATTCTACCTTGTTTTTTGCTTCCATTTCTATTCTGTATCTCAGCAGCTTGGCCGCCATCTTTATGTTATGTGCCGAGGCAGCGTAGTGCAGTGCAGTGTTGTGGTGTGTGTCCATAGCACAGGCATCTGCACCATTGTCCAGCAGGAGAGTTGCACACTCCTCCTGCTGATACTGTACTGCCTGTCAATATAATGTTGACAAAGAGACGATAAATACTCTAACAAAAAATGTATCACACTGAAATATCATTAGTGGCATTTAAATGTCAGTAAAGCATACTTTCTTAATCAAAGAGAGAAATCAACATGTATTACATAGTAATGACCAACATGGATAACTAGTGCATACCTTCATTAAAGGTGTTTGATCTTCATTGTCAAGAAGGTTTAGTTTGCATTGTCTCTCTACTAAGAGGGCCACAACATCTGGATAACCATTAGCACAGGCCAGGTGAAGTGGAGTCCTATGAAAATGAGAGAGCCATGTGACTGCTTGATAATTATAAAAATCAAAGTTGTACTATATTAGGTATTGTAGATTTTTTAAACTATCTTTTTAATTAATTAATTTATTCATTTTCAGTTTTCTACAAGCACTTCTGATTTTCTCCTCTTCCTTTTTCCTTCCCTCCCCAAGATGGTGTGCAATCTTATATGGATTCTACATTATACATTCTTACTGAATACATTTTCATCTTAGTCATGTTGAGTGGAAGAATTAAAATGAATGGGAGAAACCCTAAGAAAAACCAAAACAAAATAAAACAAAACACAAGGAAAAATGGGCATTCATTCTGCAATCAAATTCCTTAGTTCTTTATCCTGTGGAAGACATTTTGCCTGAAGAGTCCACTGGGAATATGAATACAAATGGGCCAAAAGCCCAAAGAGCATTCTTGGAAATACACAAGAAGGATTGTAAAAGACAAATTAGAGAAGTACAAGACAAATTGGCCACTGATTTTAAAAATATGAAAAACTAATTCACAGAAGAATTTCAATGCGATTTTGACAAATGGTAAAGGAAGCACAAAACCTAATTGGGAAAATTGGACAAATGAAAAAGGAAGTATAAAAAATGAACTGGGGAAAATAACTCCTTAAAAGGAAAAATTGGATAGATGGAAAAGGAGATGCAAATGTTAACGAAAGAAAGCAATCTATTAAAAATTACAACTGGGCAGCTAGAAGCTAATGACTCTATGAGACATCAAGAACCAGTCAAGCAGAATATAAAGATTGAAAAAATAGAAGACAATGTAAAATATCTCATTGGCAAAACAACTCACCTGGAAAATAGATATGGGAGAGAAAATCTAAGAATTATCAGTCTACCAGAAATCCATGATGAAAAAAAGAGCCTGGACAATGTCTTCAAAAAATCATTAAGGGAAATTGTCTAGAGGTTCTAGACCCAGAGGACAAAATAGTCCTGAAAAGAATCTTTCTTTTTTTTTTGGGGGGGGGGTCAGGTGATACATCTTTTTAAAGCATTTACAATATGGAGCACAAAAGAATTTTTTTTAAAAAAACATTAACCAATTGAGATACAGATAATAGTTATGTTGCTAACTTCACAAGCTCTTGACCTAATTGTCTCCACAGTATTACTAAGAATTAAAGGACCCTAACTTAATGTTGTTGGTCTAAAGTCCTATGCCCAATAGCTTAATTTGAGAGAACCTTGGATGTCCCCCTACCCATAATCTATAATTGAACAGATCTGGTATTAAACTTACAAACCTTTTGACTATAGGAAATTGCCACCAATAGTAAGGACATTCATTGCAGGGATACAACATCTCCCCAACTTCCTGTTAGCTCTAGGCCAGATTAGATTATCCACTTGCATTCATTCAATTAGGCTTAAAGTCTGCCAGGTGTCAGTGGGGAACTTGAGTCCGGAGAATCCCACCTCAGCCCATGCTGAACAGCTGATCTCCCACCCTTCCCTTTAGATCAGCTATGCAGTTCATACCAGCATCTCATCAGCTTACTGGCATCATGTATTTGAGGCTCAGACCTCCTTCCTCAAAAGAATCTACTGATCACTTCCTGAAAGGGATTCCAAACTGAATACTCCAAGAAATATTGTTTCCAAACTCCAGAATTATAAAGTGAAGGAGAAAAAGTCAGAAATGAACAATTCAAATGTTGAGGAACTAAAGCCAGGATCACACAGGACCTTGCAGCTCCTACGTTAAAAGATTGGAAGACTTGGAATGTGATATTTTGTAAGGCAAAGGAGCTGGGACAACAACCAAGGATTAATTATTGAGCACAACTGAGCATAATATTTTAGGCATGGGGATGGTCATTCAATGAAACAAGGGCCTTCCTGATGAAAAACCCAAAGCTCAGTAGAAAATTTGATCTTCAAACACAAGTCTCAAGAGAGGCATGAAAAGGTAAACAGGGAAAAAATAAAACTTGGTATTCAATATGGGCAAACTCTTTTCATCTCCATAAGGGAAGATGATACTGTTAATCTTGAGAATTATATATTTATTATGGTATTCAAGAGGAATACACAAAGACAAGAGGGAGTGGGCATAAGTTAAATTATGTGATGATAACAAATGAGATTAAAGGGTGTGAAGGGATTATAACGGGAGATGTGAAAAGGAGGCAGCAGAAAAAGGTAAATTACATCACAGGAAGAGGCGCAAAAACATATTACAGTAGAGGGAAAGAGGGGAGGGAGATGAACAGTATTTCAGATTTACTCTCATCAGACTTGGTTCAAGGACGCAACAACAAACTCAGTTAAGTGTAAAAATCTAACTAGCTCTACAGGCAATAGGAGGGGAAAAGGGCAAGAAAAGAGAAGGGAGGCCAAAAGGGAGGGAGGCTGAAAGAAGGGAGGGAAGACTGAGGAAGGCAGTGGTTAGAAATTAAAACTATTTGGGAGGGGGAGGGTAAAGGGAGAACTAAAATCATAAACTGGGGGAAAGAGGATGGAGAGAAAGACACAGATAGTAATCAACTGTGAATGTTAAAGGGATGAACTCTCCCATAAAACGGAGGTGGATAGCAGAATAGATTAAAAAATATAATCCAACAATATGTTACTTACAAGAAACACATTTAAATCAAGGGGATACACACAGGGTAAACCAAGGAGGTTGGAGCAGGATATATTATGCTTCAGCTGGTGTAACAAAAGTAGGGGTAGCAATCCTAATGTCAGACAAAGCAAAAGCAGAAATAGATCTAATCAAAAAAGATAAGGAAGGAAATTATATCCTGCTAAAAGGCACCATAGACAACGAAGCAATATCAGTACTTAAACGTAGGTACTGTGGTTCTAACATAAACTGCATTATTATTATTATGTCTGAACTCTAAATCACTGCCAAAATAAATATAAGTGGCCACTACTGTCACCCGAAGAAAGAGAGAAAGCTAGCTTTGAAGCTGGCAAGATCTACCTCTGATTCGCACTGGCAGTGTGACCTGAGGAAATCACTTAACCTCTCATGGATCTAAGCAATTATCTAAGATTCAAATTTATTGAAAGATACTAGCCTGCAGTGTAAAGGGAGTTCCACATACCATGACACCACATATCTAGTCCACATGAGAAACTCCAACATACACATTTAATCAGATAGATGTATTAGATATACTGAGAGACTAGGGAAGCTGATCCTATAAACTGCACATGAAAAACCAGTCTCCTTACACTTACCACAGCAACTCTTCCCAACCTTTTCATCCCTCCTCAAAGCTCCCATATTTCACTGTGCACCTCCTCAGCTAAAAATATTGTCTCGTATTTGGCTGAAAACAATTGACTCTATTACTTGAGACTACCCTGTGCCCCCTTCTTCTCATCTAACATCATCCAAATGCCTTCCGTCACTATTTCCTCCTTCATGCATCTCACATGAAGAGGTAGTCCTTCTCCTTGCCCATGAAAATGCTTCTATAGGTACAAGTGATCCCTTTCTATCTTTTCTCATCCAGCACATGCCCCCTCTCTCATTCCTATTCTCTCTTTTCTTCATTCTTTCCCTGCCTACTGATTGCTTCCCTCCTTGCCTATAAACATGTCCATGACTTCTTCCCCATTCCCAAAAATATCTTCACTTCATCAATCCATGCTCACTCTCGTCCCACATCTCTCTTGCCATTTGTGTCCAAATGCTACAAGAGTGTCATTGACAACATGTGCCTCCACTTCCTCTCTGGACCCTTTCTTTCAACACTAGTCTGGCTTCCAAAACCTCCAAAGATATCAATGTTCCCTTAACTGCCAAATCTAATGGTCTTTTCTCAATTCTCATCCTACTTGATCTCTCTGAAGCCTTTTCAAACTAGAACCCTTGTCTGCTTGTTATTCCCTCCTGTCTGTGTTTTGTAACACTACTTTTTCCTGGATCTCCTCCTAAGTATCTGATCCTCTCCTTCCCAGTTTCCCTTATAGATTATCATCTCCATTCGACTAACCTCCTAGCACGCAGAGACAACCTCCAGATTTCTTTGTATCTGCTGCGATTAGCTCGGTGCTTGACGCATATAATGCGATTAGTAAAAGTAGGTATTATTTTTCTGCCTTGTTGCTTTTACACTCCACATATAGTGACCATATTTCTCCAGATGGGGCAACTAGGTGGCCCAGGGGATAGGAGTGCTGGGCCTTGGATCAAGGAGACTCATCTTCCTGGGTTTAAATCTATCCTTAGGCAAATACAAGTTGTGTGACCCGGGCAAGTCACTTAACCTTGTTTTCCTCAATTTGCTCATCTCTAAAAGGACCAGGAGAAGGAAATGGCAAATCACTCCAGTATCTGTGCCAGGAAAATCTCCCAAAGGCCTTCACAGAGAGTCAGGCATAACCGAAAGGCTGAAAACAACGTTTCACTAGAACAGGGTAGCATTTGCTCACACCTCGCCACTGAGAAAGTGGGTCAGTTGAAGGTTGGCTAACGGAAAAGTGAAGGAGTTTCCCTTCATTAAAAATGGGTAGACGCCAGCAGTCAGGACTTGGGATCCAATCTCGAACAGGCAGAGCCTGACCCTGCGCTGTCCTAGGTGCTGAGGGGAAGAGCTTGGCCAAGGGGTAGCCCAGGCACAGGTGACTCCGTGGAGAGAAGGGGAGGGGGCTGGGAGTTCTGAGGCTGCTCCTGGGGGCCTTCCTTTCCCTCTCCCACATCGCCCTCTCTCACCTGCCCTTTTTGTCCAGATCGTCGACTTCGGCCTTTTTGAGCAGCAGCAGCTGCTGCACCTTCCTCACATCCCCAAGCGCCGCAGCTTTGTGGATCTTATCGAGGTCCTTGACGTTGACGATGTAAGACTCCGGGCCGAAGGGTGGGACCCCGCTGTCCCTGCGCGGGGGACAGGAGGGGGAGGAGGAAGATGGGGACAGAACGCTCCTCTTAAAAATATTAAAAATCTTCTTCATGTTGGCCCCGGGTCTCCGAGAGGGCTGGGAGACTCACGAGGAGCTCTCCCTTGATGTTTCGGTCTTCTCTGAGCCCTAGCCTACGCTCCAAAAAAAATGTCAACCGCCAGAGGCTCCAAGTGAAGCGACTCCTAAGCGGTGACAGTGCTAACTGAATCGATCCTGGAGAGGACTGCAGCCCTGGCAACATCCCGAAGGGGGCGGAAATGCGCAGGCGTTCTCCAGATGCAGCGGTCACGCGCACCGGCCCAACGGTAAAGCAAAGCCTTGGGTGAGTGCTCATGCTCCAGGTCAGTTAGCTCCCCGGGAGGGGTCCACAGCTGCAGACCGCGAGGGTGGCCGAGCTCTGGGCTGGTGGCCTCCCGTGCTGGAGGTTCTTTGGAGCCTCGCGCTGTGACAGGATGCATGGGGCCGGGGGGAGGGGGGCCAGGTGAGACCTAAGAGGAAGGTGGGGCATGGGGATTGGGAGCGCTTGGGTTCCGATGTGGAATCCCGGACCCGCTCTGTTGTTTCCCTTTGTGAAGATGGGCAAAGTACTTCCATTCTGAGCCTCAGTTTCTTCTTCTGTCTCGATAACTTCCCAAGTGTATGCCAGTCATGAATAATTCTGTGAAACCCAGACTGCAAACCAGCACCATGTTGATGCTCTGCTGTCTGATGGACGCCCCTGGGACAAACGCAGTCTAGGTTCCGCTCTCCTCTGATTCTTCCTTCAGGAGGACAGGGCAGTGATTCCTCTGGGACAGGGAGCCTGGCACAGGGAGGGTGGAGCTGGCCTTATCCAGGCAGCCCTGGGTTCGAACCCAACCTCTGCAGAATTGCAATTGCCCTATTGATGCTTTTATTAGGGTGGGGGCTGAGGGAGTTACAGCAGTTCTTTGGGAAAAGATATGTCAGGTTCAGCTGATTATAAGGAAGGCTAGAGTAAGAATGAGACTACTTTTTTTAAAAAATGGCCAATGCAGAAATTTATTTTGCTTGACTTTACAAACATATAATAGGAGTTTTGATTTTCTTTCTTGCTCAATGAGGAGTAAGGCAATGGGAGGAGAAAAGTAGATTTCTTTCTGAAAAAACTAAAACAAAATCTTAAAAATATACCTATTACATATGTACATGAATGTCATAGATTATTGCATAGGAAAAAATGATGAGAAGCAGGAGGCCCCAGGAGATAGAAGGCTAGCCTTGAGGTCAGGAAAATGAGAGTTCAGGTTCTACCTTGCCATATTCAAGCTGTGTAACCCTAGGAATGTCATTTAACCTTTCAGGGATCTGAGGCAGCTCTCCTATAAGTCCCTAAGACTATAGATGAGTTGTTAATCTACAAAGTGGAAGGAGTTAACACACCTGGAATTGCTAGTAAAATAACAGGTCTGAAAAAAATGGAAAAGAAAAAAGAGGAATTGTAAATGACAGGTATTCAGAGAAAGATGGGAAAATGTATGTGGACTAATTGAATTAAGTGAACAGGAGGACAGGACAAAAAAGGAAGATCATAGTGGAAATGAAAAGCGCAAAGAGAGTTGGATTGTAATTATGATGACTAAACTTTGAGATTAGTTCAAGAGAATTAGGAAATGAAGCTTGCCTTCCCACTCTGTGGAGATGGGGAACAGGTAGTAAATGTCTGAGGCCATGTGAACTAAAGGATTCCTGACTCCTAAAGCCCAGCACTCTACCCCCTGAGCCATCTAGCTGCTCTCCCCTGCTGAAGGTAGTAAATGATTATTCCTGTCTTCACATGGGAATCCTGTGATGATAGGAAAGATCTATCCATGATAAAGAGCTTGGTTCTCAGACCAGATTTTCTACATGCTACCATTTGCATGAAGGACAAGACTACTATCCTGAAGGTGGAATAATTTTGGTTTTCAGTCTCAAGACAGGTACCTACTGAATGCACAAGAGTGACGTTGCTGTACCTCTGGAAATGCAGTCATAGAACCTACTAGGACCAGATCAATCTAAACAGTGGAGATATATATATATATATATATATATATATATATATATATATATACACACACACACACACACACACATATATATGTGTGTGTGTGTGTGTGTATATATATATATATATATACACACACACACACACACACATATATATGTGTGTGTGTGTGTGTGTGTGTGTGTGTGTGTGTGTGTGTGTGTGTGTGGACTTTATCAATATCACAGCCTCCCTTGAGAGAGACCATGGACCTGCCTGCTGTGAGTGACCAGCATGACTGATCTTCCTTCCAACCCCTCCCAAAGGCATCCTTATCCAAAGCCCTCTCTTAACTCCCCATCCTCCTTCCTTCCTTCCTGGAAAGTGGCTCCTCACTCTTCAGCCCCAAATACTCTGGCCTCAGCCAAGGAGCCCTGCTTAAAAGCACAACTCCAACTCCAGCACCAGAGTGAAGCTTCTGCACTTTTTATTCCTAAGACATACTCAGCTGTCGTCCTTTGTATGCTGCACCCTGAGGTCTATGAATGTCTTTCCATGTGACTCACAATGGAAAGGTCCTCTATTTTTTGTCTTCAAATATAAGCTTCTGGAGGACAGCCTTACTTTTCTAAATGTATTTCCACTTCATTTCATAAACATCTAATAAATGCTTTCCCATTCATTTTTTGTTCCTCATTCATACAAAGTAAGTAGAACCAGGAGAATACACAGACTATGACTGCAATGGTGTCAAGAAAAAGAAGACACTATCTTAGTGAACAGAGGTAAGAGGAAGCAGAGATTGAATTGCAGTGACTAATGTTTGTCCAGGAAAACAAATCATCAAAAAGGGTTCCATCCCCTCTACATATAATCACTCAAACATGTCCTTGGAATGCTCTCAGATCCTGCTGAAGAGACATAGATGGGAGAGCTGGTTCAAAATGTGAATGAATTCACTTAGACTTTCTCTGTAACCATTGGGAGCATTATTGAAGCAAAAGCAGGGAGCCTGAGATTTAGCAGGGAGCTAAACAAAGGCCATGGTATAGGAAAAGGACCAGATTTACATAGGATGATTTTAGGGTTTCCTTGGGGGGGTTGGAGATCCAGGGTAAGTCTTGCAAAATAAAGGCATGGGGTGAGGACTATGAAGGACACATGATAAGGAAATCCCATTCCTCAGGATGAGGGGTGGGAACAGGGAATCTTATGGTCCAGGATAAGGGGAAGTTGTGGTAAGGGGAGACTTTAGGACACCAAGGGCTTCACAAAGTCAATCAATGCTATTTTAACTCTCAGGGCACTGTTTCTATCCACATCTGTCCTGATTGCAGGAAGAACCAGACCCTAAATAGCCCATAGACTTCATGTTGTGATTGAGAAGCTAACTATAAATTGCCCCTGAGAGAGCAGGAATAATGCAATAAGGACTCAGAATTGGTTGGATGACTGTGATGGGATGCTTGAGTGCATGTGCTTGGACCCCAATGTTAAAATCACATTTCTCTCAAAAACCACATTTCTATCTAACCTCAAAACACTATCTCAGCCAGTGTCCCTCGAGCTCAAGGACAGCCTGCCCCAGCAGGAACTGTTATCTCCCTTCCTGCCATAGTAGCCAGCTGCACCTATCGAATTTATCACTTAGAGCTAGCCACATACTGACTAAATTAGTTGTGCACAGGGTCATAGAGATATTTATTACTCACTGACCATTCTACTTAGATGTATATGTACTCCTTTACATTAATCTTGTCTAACAAGACATTGATGACAGAAGTCTGATTTTTTCTGATCAACTCTGACTATTGGTTGACTTAGTGACGTTTCAGACTTAAAACCACACCTCCATGTCTTCCCTGATAGTCGTGTTGTGTAAGACTAACTAAATTACCCTCCATCCTGTCCTGCCCCTCATTGTTTCTCTTCTGTCTTTTGATCCTGTCCCTCCTCAAGTGTTGACTTCAAATTGCTCCCTCCTCCCTTTGCCCTCCCTTCCATCATCCCCCCCCTTGCTTATCTCCTTCACCCCCACTTTCCTATACTGTAAGATAGGTTTTCATACCAAAATGAGTGTGCATTTTAATCCTTCCTTTAGTCAAATGTGATGAGGGTAAACTTCTTGTTTTTTTTTTTCTCAGCTCTCCTCTTTTTCCCTCCACTTAAAAAGTCTCCTGCTTGCCTCTTAAATGACATGTAATTTACCCCATTCAATTTCACCCTCTTTGCTCCCCCTACCTTTCTCTCTCACCATTTACCTTAATTTCTTTTAAGATATGGTCCCATCCTATTCAATTCACTCTGTGCTCTCTGTCTCTGTATGTGTGTGAATGTGTGTATGTGTGCACGTGTGTACGTGTGTGTGTGTGTGATCCCACCAACTACCCAGATACTGAAAAATTTTAAGAGCTACAAATATTGTCTTTCCATGTAGGAATGTAAACAGTTCACCTTTGGTAAGTCCCTTATGAATTCTCTTTGCTGTTTACTTTTTCATGCTTCTCATTCTTGTGTTTGAAAGTCAAATTTTCTTTTCAGCTCTGGTCTTTTCATCAAGAATGCTTGAAAGTCTTCTGTTTCATTGAAAGACCATATTTTCCCCTGAAGTATTATACTCAGTTTAGCTGGGTAGGTGATTCTTGGTTTGAGTCCTAGTTCCTTTGACTTCTGGAATATCCTATTCCACGCCCTTTGATCCCTTAATGTAGAAGCTGCTAGATCTTGAGTTATCCTGATTGTATTTCCACAGTACTGGAATTGTTTCTTTCTAGCTGCTTGCAAGATTTTCTCCTTGAGCTGGGAGTTCTGGAATTTGGCCACAATGTTCCTAGGAGTTTCTCTTTTTGGATCTCTTTCAGGTGGTGATTGATGGATTCTTTCAATACTTATTTTGCTCTCTGGTTCTAGAATGTCAGGACAGTTTTCCTTGATAATTTCATGGAAGATGATATCTAGGCTCTTTTTTTGATCATGGCTTTTAGGTAGTCCCATAATTTTTAAATTGTCTCTCCTGGATCTCTTTTCCAGGTCAGTTGTTTTTCCCATGAGATATTTCACATTCTCTTCCATTTTTTCATTCTTTTGGTTTTGTTTGGTGATTTCTTGGTTTCTCAGAAAGTCAGACTTAAAACCACACCTCCATGTCTTCCCTGATAGTCGTGTTGTGTAAGACTAACTAAATTACCCTCCATCCTATCCTGTTCCATTCTAATTTTGAGAGAACTATTAAATTCAGTGAGCTTTTGAACCTCTTTTTCCATTTGGCTAATTCTGCTTTTGAAAGCATTCTTCTCCTCATTGGCTTTTTGAACCTCTTTTGCCAATTGAGTGAGTCTATTCTTCAAGGTGTTATTTTCTTCAGCATTTTTTTGGGTCTCCTTTACCAAGGTATTGACTCGTTTTTCATACTTTTCTTGCATCTCTCTCATTTCTCTTCCCAGTTTTTCCTCCACCTGTCTAACTTGCTTTTCAAAATCCTTTTTGAGCTCTTCCAAGGCCTGAGCCCACCCGACATCCCCCTGAGGTGTCTGGGGTGCTGAGGCCCCACCCTCCACGTCTTTCCCTGGTGGCAAGAATATTTCCTCGTCCTCGTCAGATCCGAATGTCGGGATCACTTGCATTTGTTGGAAAAAACTCTCTATATTCTTATTTTTCTTCCCTTTTCTAGGCATTTTCCCAGCCGGTTACTTGACTTCTGAGATTCCTGTCCACCCCGGCCCAGATCCGCCCTGCTAGTGCTTGGGCTCTGAGATTCAAATGGGCTTTTCGCGCCGCTAATCAATGTGAGCTTTAGTTCTGGTGCTGGGGTGGGAGTAGGGCCGCCTCCCAGGCTCAGCTCCCTCAGGGGTTGTATGCAGAGACTTTCAGGAACGGAGTGGGTGGGGGGGCTGCCTCCCAGGCTCAGTTCCTTCAGGGGCTCTATGCAGAGGCCTTCAGTAAAAGAGCGGTGTGGGGCAGGGCCGTCTCCCAGGCTCAGCTCCCTCAGGTTGTTTATGCAGAGACCTTCCGTAATGAGGATCCTGCCTGCTGCTGGGGGTGTGCTGCCCATGCCTCTGCCTCCGCCACTTCCTGCCCCTGTCTCTGCCACCGCCGCTTCTTCCCGAGGGGGCCCGAGTCACGGAGACACTCCGCTCCCCCTCTTGTCCAGCCCAGCCTTCTCTCTCACTGACCTGTAGCTTCTGTGGGCGGAGGGACTTTCCCGGCTGCCGGAGCTTCTATCCCTGAAGCCTGCTTGGGTCAGCTTCTCTGGGGCCGCGTCCAAGGCAGCGCTGGGGTGGGGTCCGCTTTCTGGGGCGCGACGCACCCTGGGGACGGGTCTCCAGGGCTCCCTGGAACGGAAATCTCTTCCACTCCATTTCTGTACCCCTTTCAGTGGTCCAAAAGTTATGGGGGTCTCTTTTTACATTAATTCTATGGGCTATGGTTTCGGAGCTCGTAAACGTGTGTCCTTCTACCAAGTTACAAGTTTATAAAAAAGAAATCTGATATCTCATAGAGGGTCCTGGTTGGCCTTGTGTGGAAGTAGATCTCAACAAAAGTATTCTACAAGAGCAATGTATTTATCACAATATCAAAGCTTGTTGCTTTCATTAGAACCCTTTTTTAACCACTTTCAACTGCCTGATATGTCCAGATAGTAAGTCTTCAAAAAATAAGAAGGGGTTGTCAAAATAACAGCATGATTAAAATTCTCTACTTAACAAAAACTGTATTGAAGATCCTTAATGTAAATATGAAACTATGGTATACTTATACTTGATTATTTTTAGTAGACTCAAAAGTAAATTTAACATAATATCACATTCTAAAACATGCATTCTGACTCTTAGTCACTTGCTTTTGACATCAGGTTTAGATGGATAATGTTCAAAGGATAGGAAAAGTTAGTTTTCAAAGGAGGACATACAAAATTATGAATGATTCCTTGTGAAATCCTAGTCTCACTGTGAAAGACATGTACGTTAAAAACAACTTTGAGATGCCACCTCATAATCACCAACTTAGCAAAATAATTAAGGATATCAGCTGTCATTGTTGCCAGGGATGTCGAACACGAGGTACAACTATTGGATGGAATTACAAAGTGCAGAATCATCTTGGAGAGCATTATGACCATACTTATTAACCATTAGAAAAGCAATAAGCCCCTCTGAATTATTAATTCCATTGTGAGGAATAGAACCTGAAAATATGAAAAAAAAATTAAAAAGAGCTATCTTTTGGAGGATTTTCACAGCAGTATTATGCGTAATTTCCAAGACTGAGAAACAATCTAATTGCTCAGCAACAGGGGAAATTGCAGTCCATTACTATAATAAAAGACTCAACATGGCATATTATAGCAGAAAACTTCCTTTAGAGTAATGGAGTCCTGAGATCAAGTCCCATCTCAGACATAAGCTAGTTATGGGACTCTAGGCAATTCCCTTAATGTCTCAGTGCCCCAGGGAACTCTGCAAATGTACCCAGCTTTCACAGGTCTATACTAGTAGAGAGGGTTTCTTCACTGGAAATCCCTATATAAATCAAACCAAAGAAATAGACCCTTCCCCTGCTGCCCCTGCCAAGTTATAAAGGAAATTTACTTCTCAGTCTTGTGAAAAATTAAGTTTTCAGTACAAATTCTTATTTAGAACCAATCAAGTTTAAAAAACAAAACAGAAGTTTAGGTCTTCTGGCAAAACCTTCCCTTAAGTAACCTTTTGATCCTATATTGACTTTTAAAACAAGAATGCACAGAAGTTGGCTTAACAAATTCACTTGCAGGGTACATGGAGAAGAATAGCAGATTTCTGGTTAAAGAATAGGAAGTCTGAACAATGGGAATGAGTAAATCACCCTGAATTTCCAGTTACACTGCCACATCATATCTGCTGGATGTATTTCTATTATAAACTACAAAAAGGCCTGCATTTACAGTTTATAACTCAGGGACAAGATGAAAACAAAATTGAATTGAGTATAAAACCCAAGGTTCCACAAGCTACCATGTGTACACACACACACATCCTTAGGTTTCATTCCTTCAGTTTGCTCAGTTCAGTCATTCTCACTATATTTTTCCATTTAGTTTGCAGCTGTGCAAGGAGGCTGATTCCCCAACACAAAAATATTTTGTATCTTACATATTATAATGGATGATAACTCAGAGTAGACTCCTTGGCAAACTGGACACCTTTCAAATCAAACTTAAAGACTGTGATAGAAAAGTCAATCTTTGAAAATAGATTTGAGTTTTAGAAAATAGATTAACCTAATTGAGACTCAATTACAACCCTAGCAAAATAGATTTATACTCATGGGGAATTTTAGGGGTTGGTGCTCCTCTCTCATTAGAACTGTTCCCCCTCCATTTTGAAGATGAGGGAATTGAAGTACAGAGATGTTAAGGGTTAAGTGAATTACCCAGGGTCTTAGAACTAGTGAACATTTCATGAAGGATGTGAGCCCAGTTGCCCCTGATTACAATTCTAGTGCTTGGTCAATTATGCTATCTTGCTTTTCTGTATAAAATAAATGATAAAACTGGGTAGTAGTACCATTTTTTTTTATTTTGGAAAGAACAAAATAGAAGCAATTGTAGAGTAATGATAACAGTGACAGTAAGTTTCCTTCTGTGGCTCTGAAGAAATTATTGTGTGTGCATGCATATATATACACATATATGTCTGTGAATTGATATATACATATATTTACACATAATAGACACAAGTATATGTACACATACATTTAATATGTATATATATACATACATATATATATATATATATATATACCTCTGTGTGTATATGTGGGTGGATGTGTATGATTTATTGAGCTCTCACAATCTTCCTGACCTTATAACATGCACAAATGCTTTCATGTATTTCATGATTGCAGATAGGATAGATGTTTTTTCCTTACTTCTGGTCCATAAGGTCATCCAGATATGACTTCTGGTGCCATCCAGTAGGGAATGCCAACCAGTGGTTTCCTCTTTGGATCTTGTTTTGAAACTTGGGCACAGAGATGAAAATCAGATAACTTTACCTGGAAAAAGAGTAGATGTAATAGCATGAGCCCACTGACCATATTTTCTGCCATTCCATATAGATGTCAATGGAACAAGGTAAAAAATTAAAAATTAAATGATTCATGATTTCCTATACTTTAGCAGATCACATATTCAATATTTTAGCAGGTTATATTTTAATCTGCACTACTATGACTACTGCAGTGCTAGCTGTTCAATATATATCTGATTTTCTTTGAAAGTGATATATTCAAGGCATTTTACATATATGTATGTATACATATATAAATGCATACAAATTTATATATGCTGATTTTCTTTTAAAATGATATTCTCAACTAAGCAATTATATATATATATATATATTAAGAAAAAAGCAAGGTCATTGAAAGCAAGGTCAATGAAGGCAATTACAAACTCATCATCTAATAATGTTTATACATATAAGTCACTTATTAAGTATTTCGTGAGGGCTGAAGATACTAAGAAAGGTTAAAGACAGTCCCTGCTCTCAACGGAGTTCACAGTCTGATGGGGAAATGAGTGGAATATCCTCCCTACTAATAATCATTCTTTAGAGATAAGCTCTTCCATGAAGCTTTCCTTCCTCACAAGATTACAACTTCCTGAAAAGGAAGATCTGTTGCATTTTTGGTTTCCTATTCCCAGAGTTTAGCACAGTGTTTGTCACATAGTCTTTACTTATTTAAGTGCTTTCAGATTGAGTAATTTGCTTGATCTTTTGCTGGTTAAATACCTTCTTCATTCTCTGCCCTTACATAACATTTTGCTTTTCACATCTCTGAACTTTTATTAAATTTTGTGGTACAATTATCTGTATATGTGGTTTTCTTTTTACCATTTCATAGAATGCAAGTTCTTAGCAGACAAAGACTGTGTTTCAGGTCAATGCTTTAATCCCTTACAACGCTTACTATGATGAATCATCCAGGTAAATGCATTAGCTAAGAAGTGGTGGGTGGTTAAAACTGAATTCTAAGAACATGCCTTTAGAATGGAAAGAAGGAAAAAAGATCCTTAAGGGAAAAGTTAATTCCTATTATGTCTCTTTCCTTCAGGATCTATGAGATACCTGAAGCAAGTGGATGCAAAAACTTCACTATCAAGAGTGATTTGTCATCCCTTTAATGTAGATTTGTCTTTTGAGGCTTCAAGATGACTGGAAACCTAATCACGTTTTTTATGCCAAAGACAAGGGGGATGAGTAGAATCAATATAAATTTGGAAAGCTGCAACTATTTTTCTGTGGTAGGAGCATAAGAGCTCCTCAATATCCACTAGTCTTCTGAGTACATAACAGAAAATTTTCTTTAAATAAAGCTAAGTACACACAAGATATCAGTGGATAAATCTTCAGAGGGGATAATGAATACCCAAGTAGTGACTATAATGAAGCATTGTATGTAGGCCCTAAAAGAAAGTTGGATTGCCTCTGAGATGGCAGTTTTTCTCATTTTGATAGGGTTGTATAACTTTTCCATTTTGTCAAGCACCCCTTTACTCAAGAATGCCATTTAGTTAAGAAAACTTGGGCTAAGGGGAATAGGGGCAGCACCTTAGGCAAAGACCATCTTGGGAAATAGTCAATAAGGAATCGCCTTTCCTTCTGTTTCTAGGTTTAAGGAGTGCAGTTGGCTTGGAATCAGGAACCTTATCTTACCCAGTGAAAATCCAGCCTCAGACACTTATACTAGCTGTGGAACCCTGGACAAGTCACTGAACCCTGTTTACCACAGTTCCCACCTGCAAAGTGACCTGAAGAGGGAAATGGCAAACCATTCCAGTTTCTTTGCTAAGAAAATTCCCAAACTGGTCTGTCAGGCAGAGTCACACAGGAAAGAAATGGCTGAAGAGCAAGTACAACAGGAACAATCTAACTAGACTCAATTTCTACTTGAACATCACTTCCCTGGTGAGAATATGAAATATTCAAGTAGAAATTAGGGTAAAAAAATTCTATTTGTGGAATAGAAAGTTTGGGGGAAAGGGTGAAGGTAGAGGGAAGAAGCTATTACTGCTAAAAAATCTGGACCATGTCATTAAAGACAACTTTAAAAATCAACACTAAACATCTTGTTTAGGAAATTCCTACACAGGATCATGGATGCAGAAGAGGTAAGGGACCTTAGAGGCACCTAACCCAAATCCCTCACTCGATAGATGGGAAAATTGAGACCTTGCAGGTTTCTATTGCATTAAGAGGCAGCTAGCTAGAGCACTATACTTGCCTGACACTTCCCAGCTAAGTCATTATGAGCAAATCATTCCAGAAACATTTTCAGCTTCAATTTCCTCACCAATCAACTCAATAATCCTCAATTAAGTATGTGTCATGCAATGTGATAAAAACTCTGGAGCTTCAAAGAAAGGCAAACAAAAATAGTTCCTGTTCTCAAGGAACTCATAGTCTAATTGGGGAGAGGACATGCAAGCAATAGTGTACAAACAAGATCTGAAGAGGATTCAGTGTATGCAAGTTTCAGAAGAAGGGCCCTCCAAAAGTGTAAGGAGGATTAGGAAAGGCTTCTTGGAGAAGTGAGGACTTGAGTTGGGACTTGAAGGAAGTCAGGGAAGCCAGGTGGTATAGATAAGGATGGAGTGCATTCCAGGCTTAGAAGAAGTCAGTGAAAATGCCCAGAGTCGGGAGGAGGTGGAGCATTTTAGGTAAGAAACCTGAAAGAGGCCAGAGTACATAGGGATATTGCACTGTATATAGGCAAGGCAAGGTTCAAGGACACTGAAAAAGTCCAACAGAATTGCATCTACCACACAGCATTGTTGGAGGGCATCATTTAAGTTAACACATCAAAAGTGCTTTGCAAACACAGTGCTGTATGAACTCTGTTCAGCATCATTGTTGTTTTGTCCTTATTATCACTTAGGTTGGCTAAGAACTCCTTGAACTGCACACCTAGCATTCTTTCCACTGAGGAAATGTGAGCTTCTTGTGAACAGAGACTATGAAATATTGTCTTTATCTTTGGTGTCTAGTATTGTGCTTGACACCTAGTAGGTGCTCAATAGATACTTGTTGACTAACTGCAAGGGGGGTTTCTTCCCCAGTAACTGACTGTTGTGTTTGTTATAAATTTCTTAGAGCAGAGTGATAAGAAAGGTGTTAGAGAAGAGGGAAAGAAATTGCCATGCAGTGGTATGATAAGATTTAGGGCTAGAAGTCACCTAAAAGGTCGTCAAGGACAGCTCCATTTTCAGCAATGGCAACCAAAACCACACAAGACTCTTCAAGACAACCAAGTAATACACACCATGTCTAATTCTGTTATTGAGTTCATGGTGTTCCAAATAAAATGAACCAAAATTGTAAAAAAAAAATCCTATGAATAAATGCCCTTTCTTAGGCTTAGCCCTTCTTTACAACGCAATAATCTAAGACACCTCCAAATGACTGGTGACAAAAATGCTGTCCACAACCAGCGAAAGAACTATGGAGTCTGAGTGCAGATTGAAACGTACTACTTACATCCTCTTTTCTTTTCTCCATCTTGTGATTTGTTCCTTTGTTCTGATTCTTCATTCACGGTAGCTTATTTAGGAATTTATTTCACATGTAGACATATGTTTAATATGATCACACATGTATATCTTACCTCAGATTGCATGCCATCTTGGGGAGGGCAACAGGAAGGGAGCGAGAAAAAAATTCAGAACTCAATATCTTGTAAAAATGAATGGGAAAAATTTAAATACAAGTAAATGGAAAAATATACAAAATCATCATTGACTAAAGAAATGCCTATTAAAACAGCTTTGAGGTACCATCTCATATGTATCAGATTGGATAAAATGATAGAAGAGGAAAATAACAAATGTTAGAGGGGATGTGAAAGGATTGGGACACTAATTCATTGTTGGTGGAGCTGCAAAGTGATCTAACCATTTTGGAGAGCATTCTGAAATTATGTCCAGAGGGTTATACAACTGTGTCTACACTTTGATCCAATGGCACCACTATTAAGTCTATTTGCCAATGTGTTCAGGGGAAAAGGAAAAAAAAAACAGCCACAATTTATAGGTTCTAAAATATTTTTAGCAGCTCTCTTTATTCTGGGAAAGAACTGGAAAATGACGGGATATCCATCAATTAGAGAATAGCTGAACAAACTGGTGTATATGAATGTAATAGAATACTCCGATACTATAAGAAATGATGAGCTTGTTGATTTTAGAAAAACAAAAAGTAAACATGGAAAGACTTGCATGAAATAATGCAAAGTAAAACAAATAGAATCTAGAGAATGTTCAAGCAATATTTCTTGAAGAATTGCTATGAATGACTAAGCTATTCTGAGACTTATGAATTAGTTGATTTAATAAACTCAGCTTAGGAGGGGAAATCTATTTACCTCCAGAGAAGGAACTGATATAAAAAAGTCTGCATTATATGTATGGTTTCACACCCACACGTGCACATGAGAGTGTGTGTGTGTGTGTGTGTGTGTGTGTGTGTATCCAAAATTGGCCTTCCTTAAAGCAGGGATGGGAATGAGGGAAGAAGGGAGACATCTCAGAAGTCAAAATGTAACAAAAATAAATAGAATTTCAAAATGCTTGCTGACTTGACTAAGGTGTAGGAAAAACATATTCAAGCTTTCTTTTAAATTGGTCTATTAGATTTTATTATGCTTCACTGTCAGAGATGCATCTCTATTTCTCCAGATACTATGGTTTAGCATAATTTGACTCCCTCATTACTTAGATACAATGCTAAAGAAATACATAAAAGGAATATTTGAACATATCCAAGTATGTGAAGGACATTTTGTTTACCCCACAAAGACCAAGAGAGGAATCATATGTACTCTCTGACGATATTCATATTTGACATAACATATTAAACATAGAATGGACCCTTAAGGAATGAAAAACAACACCATTCATCAAGTGTTTCCTATGTGTAAAGCACTGTGGGTACAAATACAAGAACAAGATACTCTTTGCTTCGAAGGAGTGCATATTCAAATTTGGAGAGACAACATGTAGAAGGTCAGCTGCCAGTCAGTCAATTATTACTATGGTAAGTGATAAGGATACCTTTTGTTGTTTGTTTCCCATCACATCCAACTCTTCATGACACCATTTGGATTTTCTTGGCAATGGTACTAGAATGCTTTGCCATTTACTTCTCCACTTCATTTTACAGACAAGGAAACTGAGGCAAAAATAGTGAAGTGACTTGCTCACAGTCTCACAAGGATTATATTTCTGAAGCTGGATTTGAACTCAGGAAGATGAGTCTTCCTGACTCCAGGCTCAGTACCCCATCCACTATGCCACCTAGCTGTCCATAGAAAGGCAAAAGACAATACCTTCTACCAAGGAGCTTAGAGTCTAATGGAAGACAAAACATGCAAGTCACTAAAAACAAACAAAATAAATACAGGACAAATTGGGGACAGTCAGTTAAGGGAAGGCACCAGCAATCAGGGAGATCAAGAAAAGCTTCTCTTAGAACATGAATTTTAGTTGGGATTGGACAGAAGTCAAGAAGCTGGAAGGAAGGAGAGTATTCCAGGCATGTGGAAAGGTCTCATGATCTTTAAGGTTTAGGGCAACATACATAGTAAAGCATCTTCTTTCTTCTTCCATTGCTAAAACAATACCTGTTTCTGGTGTTGTTGAATCTTTTGACAGTGTCAAGGCCTTTTGTGGTGAAAACTTCCATTTTCCAATTTCCATAGCTGTCCCACTGAGGTGACAGGACAGTAGTTGCCCTGTCACATTTCCCGCAAAGTTGCTCCCTTAGATGATGGCTGCCTGCAGCCAGACTGGAAGGAGTGAGGAGTGAGTCTTTCTCAGGGTTCCTGGGCACAGGAACCTCAGGGTTGTCTCCACTTAGACCTAAAGGAACATGGTGACCTAAATACTAGCAATGATTTGACCTGCCTGGTGTATTCAGCCTTTCATCTCATCCTTGACGTGCCAGGCTGCTTTGAAAATCATCTTGCCACTCCTTTCATGTTACAGATGTGGAAAATGAATCTCAAAGTGGTTAAGTGACTTCCACAAGGTCATAAAGTTGACTAGTGACAAAGGAGAGACAGGAATTGTAGTATCCTGACTTCACTTAAAACTTCTGTAAACAGTCAATCCCATGTAGTGTAATTTCTAAGTAGGTCACACCAGGTACATTCCATTGATTAATTTCTCTAATATGCACAAGCAGTTACCAGAACTACATTGGGCCAGGGCTCTTTCCCACATGCGACATGGAGGAGGAAGCAAACTGGACATCAGCAGACTCCTTTCCCTCATCCTTCTCCAAAGCAGACTTGAATTCCTGCCAGGAGGGGAAGCAGGAAATGGAGTAGTAGACTAGACTTCCATTGACATGCTCCCTTAAATAAGATTACTCTAGAGGATGTGATTTTCTGGAACAAGTTATCATCCGAGATCTCTTTCATTATTTGTGGAAGGAGGACCCCAAGCTGTATATTCTAAGTTTCACCTCTTTCTCACCAAATACCAGTTCCATAGTGAATAGAGAGAATAGAAAAGTAGCAGATCTAACCAAATCACAGAAAAACAGAAAACAGAGGAAGCATCCATGGGAGATCATGTAGCACATAATAGAGAATGAAAAAAGCTCTTCCTTTAGGAGTGAGATAACTCCACTAAACCAAGACATGAGTCCTAGGTCTCACACAGGGGAAGTTTCCTGAAGTTTCATGGATAGGAAGTGGGGAATGGGGACATAATGAAAGTTCCAACTCCTCTCAAGTCGGCTCTTCATAGAGGATTTTCCCTTAGTAACCTGAAGTGGAATAGGCATCATCCATCTTCTCTCTTGAAGCTGGAAACCAGAAGCACCTGCAGCAAAAAGGGATTCTATAGCTTGAAGGTATTCTCAAAAAAACAGAAGAGTTTTCCTTTGTTTTGCTCTTGGCATCTCCATCTGACCTCTTCCACTGGCATGGGCAGTGCTCTCCACCAATGAAGAGAGAGTTCCATACTAATAGACTTCGGGATGAGAATTACATACATATATGAAGACATCCAAAATCCTCAAATCCTCTGAAAGTGGTAAATGATAAGGTTTATGATCATTGTTGCCAACACTCTCCTCTTTTATATTTTCAAATGACTTCTTTCCATGCTAACAGGTTAACTCTACAAATTCACAAAATATCCATTAATGTTTTAAAATCATTGAGGACTGTTATCCATTCCATTCCAGTTTAGGTATTTATTTGAATATAGGATTTTGGTAAGGAAGACTAAAAATACAAAATATTGATATTAAAAATTAGCAACAAGGGCCAAGCTGACATGCCATATAGGACATAAAACTTACTCCTTAACTTGGAATCAGGAGAACCTGGGTTTTAATCCTAGTTCTCTCCCATATTAATTCCTTGACCATGGGCAAGTTATGTAATGTTTCTGACTCTCAACTTTCTCATTTGCATGATGTGACAAGTAATTCTTGCAAGATCTACCTCACAGGCTTAATATCAGTGAAATAATACATGGAAAATTCTTTGCCAACCTTCAGACATTATAGAAACACTATCATTGTTATCATATTATAGAGCAAGCTTTGTTCATCTGATTTAATGAAAAAACTAAAGTAACTTCTCAAAACATACACTGACAAAATCCTCTCAGTAACCAACTTTCATTTACTTAGGCTTTCTAGATCTGAAAATTTCATCACTATTTTGCAATCATTTTACCACATCGATATTTTATTGTTCTTGAGATTCTATAAACACTTAAAAGCTCATACCAGCTATTTTTAAAATGAGAAAAAAATTAAGTGTTATACAAATATTTAAATTGGAGTGAAAATGAGCCATGTTATGGCAATCCTATGCAATTTACTTACTGCTCACTTTCACAGGATAAAGAATGCCAGAGGGTTAGCTTCAAAACTATATCAGAAGACACCAGAAGACACCAGTTGCTCCACAAGCAACTCCACAAGATTTAAAAATGACAAGCAAGGTACTCTACAAAGGAAATGGAATGAAATGATTTTGCATTAAAACAAATAGGATCTGAAGTGGATAACTTCTTCATATCAGTCTCATAACGTCTTGGCGTTGTATTCATCTTCCTACGTGACTGATATGTCCTCTCACCTTATGTCTCCCTCATGAAGTCCCATCTTCTCCTTTAAGGCATTACTTAATCAACCTCTTTGCCTACAATGTTTCCTGATCTTCACAACGGCTAAGGCTTCCTCTCCTAAACTAAGGATATAGCTACTTCAGATATAATTATGGTTCCTATGTATTGTTATATGTTTTCTCTCTCCCATTAGAATATAAGCACTTTGCAAATAAGGATTTCCCAACCATTCTTGTCAAACCATGAGTCCTTACTGCAGAAGCTGGGGTACTTGGGTTTATCAAACAGTTCACTGCTGTTTGACTACTGTGTCTTGGAAGGACAACTTGGTGGCATAAAGATGTCAGGCCCAAACCCCTTTTCTTTCTTACCCATTTCTCAAGATTAGCAAAATTCCTTGAGCAGGAGAGTTGGACTTTTCAGAACAAAATCAATAAATTGTAAATAGGATCAATAAGAAATGATACAGAACTCATCTTCATCTTCTAAGGCTTGCCCCAAGAGCAGCAGAACCTTGTGCAAGCAACAAATGTATGGAAAACTAGAAAGGATCAAATATTCTCCAATGACTCCATGACACAATGAGCAAGATCCAAATGAAACCAAAAGACTGAAAAAGAGAAGAAACTGTAAAGAAAACTTATTACCCTGAAAATCATATTGAGGAGAAAGAATTTGAGAATCATTAAAACCATGGCCCTAAATCTTAATTCAAGGAAACATTGAAAAAAATACTATTGGATGTCTTTAGAACTAGAGGTCAAAATGGAAATTAAAAGAACCCAAAAAGAACCCATCTTTGGAAAGAACCTTAAATAAAAACTCCCAGGATCCTCCTCACCTAAATTCAGAGCTTAAGGTCAAAGAAAAAAAATATTGCAAGCATTCAAAAAGAAAGACTTACCAAAGAGCAGACAGTTGAGAACATTCCAGAAGACAAAGGCTTCTGAGGAGGAAGAAGGTGAGGGACAAGGATCTCACATAATCCAGATGAAGCAGAAGTCTGTGCAACAGAGGAGGGTCTGGTGGGGGAAGAATCTGACCACAGAACAGCAATCTCATTTGAATGGATCAAAGGAAGGACTCCAGAGGGCAAAGGATGAGAGATGCTCACCATTTCCTGACGGAGAGGAAAAATTCAGAGTGTAGAATTTTATACATATATACACACATTTTTGTTTCTTGGAGGGAATAAACAGTTGAACAATTCTGGAATACTGTCCTTTAGTATACAAGTTTATAATGGAGGTTTTGTTTTCCTTTATCTTTCAATTTGAGAAGGTTGAGCAGGGTAAGTGGAGTTTTTGCTGAGTGAAAAAAATATTTATTTGAAAAAATCAGAAGAAAACCCATTCATTTAACTTCTACAATTGTGTCAAGGAGCATTCTTAACCCAAGATACTATTTTTAAAAATAAATAATCTTAACCACATAAAATCTATTGCACTAAAACAAATGATCAAATATGAAAAATTGTTGAGTAGCACATATGTCAAATGACACATCAAATCTGACCAAAATAAATCCTTTATATCCAAACAGAGACCTGACACCAATGTGAACCAAGAGTCATTGTCAATAGATGAGTCCTGAAAGGATATGAAAGTTTCTAAAGTCCTGGAAACTATAAACAACCTGAAAACAGGTCTCCAAGTCACAACAAGAGAAAGTCATGGGAAAATAATCTTGACATCTCTTGCGAAGGGGTAAATTTTGTGCATGACAATAACAGAGTGCTGAAATAAGAGGACACAACTCTTTGGGCCCCAGATCAAAACAGAGGCAATAGAGTTGCTGATAGATGTTAGGAAAGGAGATGTCTGGACCTCCTAGAAACTAGGATGACTCTCAGAACTAGATTCAGTATTATGGCTACTACGTTTGGTAAAGAGAAGAAACCAGAGTGGGATGTTCAAGGCTATGTAAATGTGCACTGTTGGTCTTCAGTTTCTTAATCTGTAAAAGAAATGAGATTATCTCTAAGATCCTCTCCAGGGAAACTTCATCCTCTCTGTGAAATCTTTAGTTTCGTGGTTTCCCAGTTGGGGGAATGAGACAAGAAAGAAGGAAAATCCTACCAAAGGTGCCCAGGTTCATAGTTTCTGAAAAAAGAAGTTACCAGGCATTCACACCTTCATATTTCAGGCAGTTCAGACGAGCCTTAGGCTGAAATGGCATTCCTCCCCATTTTAATAATTAAGAGCTTTCCTTTTTGTTACTGAGTTGTGTCTGACTCATTGTGACCTCTTTTGGGGTTTCCTAATCAAAGAAATTGGAGTGGCTTGCCCTTTCCTTCTCCAGATCATTTTTTGGATGGGGAAACTGAGTTAAACAGGGTTAAGTGACTTGCCCAGGGTCACACAGCTGGTAAATGTCTGAGGGCTGGATTGGAAGTCAGTTCTTCCTGACTACAGACCCTTGGCTCTATCTACTGGGCCACATCCCTGCCCCTCTGCTACTTGAATTCCCAATTCCATTTCCTGAACTCTGATTTCTTCTGCATTCTTGGGTCCTGACTTTTATCTACAGGGCCTGGGGAGGTTACAAGACTTGCCCTAGTCATAGCTGGGATAGAAATCCTTAAATCTGAGGGGATAGCCCCTGGTCTCAAGTCAGATTGCAGATTTCTTCAGTCCTCAGACCCCCTCAGTCTGGGCTGGGGACATTTTCTCCCCAACTTCTAAGGAGGGGAAAGGGTCACACTGAGGAGGGCTGGAGGAGAGGGTGGAGTCTAGCCCTAACCCTTCTTTTTCTCTGGGTCAAGCTGGGAGCACAAGAGTGGTGCGCTCCTGGAGGGATGATGGGAGGGAGGGTGTTGAGGGCCAGGATGGAGTGCCGTTGACAAGCTCAGGATAGACCTTCGGGGAAACTGTTCTTTGAGACTGTGCTCTTTATCATCCGGAATGACTCTCCATGACCCCCAGATGTTGCTATCTGGGTGAGACAAACAAGAGAACTACAGAAAACAAGGGATATGTAAAATAGATGCCCTCTAGGCTAACAGTCTTTAAGACAATAAGACTACATCACTAGGACAGGAGACGAGCAGAATGTCACTGTGGGCTTGTAGTTTCTGCCCATAAACACCTTGACCACTCAGATCAATAAACGGAATTGGTCTATCTTTTCCTGCCTCCCCTGTCTTTCTTCACCACATCACCGAGTCTTGTGGGGACGCAGGCCGTCCTCCACAGGAGGGAGCTTCGGCTGCTCCACAGAGTCCGAGGCTGTCCTGGGAATGACAGAGACAGAGCCAAGGTCTATCAAGAGGGAGATATTCTCCAGGTCAGTTTCAGTTTTGGTCTCCCAGCGTGTGCGGGCTCCTGGTGGCCAGTCACCAGTGACGTTTATTAACTCCCACCCGCTATAGAGGGGATCAGAGCCTCTGAGAAGCCAGTCAGAAATGAGGGATTCGTCCCTATATAAACTCAGCGCGAACAAGTCTAGGTGACCTCGGGCTTCTGTGCTTGCTGGCCATGGAGAGAGCTGTCTGGGCGCTCTCCTTCTGTTGGGGACCTTGGTCCTGCCAGAGACCTAGGCAGGTAGGAAGAGAGACTGGAGGCGGTACCCAGGGGTAGCCTTGGGGTCGGAATGGGGTTCCCTATACGAAGCTCCTCGGACCCTAGCCCAGGGAGAGTTTTCTCGGACCCGGCTCCTTCTTGTCAGTGCGGTCTGGGCGGGAATGAAAAGGAGAAGGCAAGAATAAACCTGGACCGGGAGCCCGCCGCCCCTTAGCGCATTTAGGGAGAAGCTGGGAATAAACTTGTGCAGGTGATCTGGGGACTATGGGTGGTGTCTTCGTGTCGGGCCCTTAGTTTGGGGAGGGTGGGTGATTCAGTTGGGGGTGGGAGGTCATGGGGATGGAGAATGGGGACCACAGTCCTGGGGGCGTTAAGGAGTAGAGCTGTCCGGGGTCCCCCCGACCACCCCCGGGGTACTTCCAAGGACGAGGACAGAACCAGGGGCAGCTTTGTTAAAGAGCTTCACGGAGGATCGGGGAGGGGGGGCATGTGAGGGCACAAGGTGGGAGATCAAGGGTGAGCAGTGTGAGAGGCCCCGGACCCGGACCAGAGGTGGGGGCAGTGTCCAGGAGCAGCGGCGCCCCAGCCTGCCGGGGCTGGTGTCTGGGGAGGCGTTGTGCTGAACTCAGAGCGCTGAGGTCTTGAGAATTATAAGGGCGGGAAGGGGTGTGCCAGCATGGGGTGGGAGGCGAGAGTAAGGGACGGGGATACCAGGGGGTTTGGGGGAGGTATCTCAGGATAGCGAGTTTGGGACTCCGCGTCAAGGGCCACTCCCCGGGCGTGGCGGGGTGCTGGGTCACCCTTAGCCCAGGCTTGGGTGGGAGGTCGGGTCTAGGCGCTCCCCACCCTGACCCCGGCCGCGTTCCCACGTCGCAGGCTCTCACTCCGAGGTGTTTAAACGCCAGGCTCCGGGAGCAGCGGTTCTTCTCCGTGAATTCCACATTGAGACAAAATGAATAGATGATATTTATCAAGATAGTTCATACTGTAAAACTGTTTTTTAACATAGAAAACCTTTTCCTGTACAGTTTTGACAGAGTAGAGGAACTCATTTTGGTAGAGAAACAGGGAGAGAAGTCATTTCAGATGGGAGAATGGCAATGGGTAGAGTTACAGAAGTGGACAAAATTGACCATGTAAAAAAATGGATGAATGTAGGTGAATGAAGTGGGAGTCCTTAGATTGCAAAAACTACCTAATGAAGTCAGGGGAACATTAACATCCATGAAAATTTGTACCAGGAAGTTGATGGCATAAATGAAAGCATTAAGGAAGAAGAAGAAAAAAGGTAACCCATGTGAGGCTAGGAATGATTTTGGGATTTTGGATGTGATATTATTGAGATAACTCATGTTGGTTCTTGGTGATTATCGCTTTCCTTCTTGATGAATTTACGAGCCTTTCATTTCATGATGTTTTTCAAATATTTATGATGCTTTCAGTTTTTAGAATTGAAAACAACATGTCCGCATTGGAAAGCGAGGACATCTCCTCATATCTAAGCTTTCTGCTAATTCCCCTGGATTTCTCAAAGAGTACTGACACACCAGAAATTGTTTTGTGACCACTAAGATCCTCCTAGACAATCCTTTGATTAAAAGTGTTCAAGCATCCTGTTTATCTACAGAAATTAAATAATGGTTCTGGGCCTGCCACAGACTGTTCCCCCACAGATACTTACCATGATGCTACTTTGCACACCAAATACTGCCTTCAGTCTTCTTTACTTGCTTTTTCCAAATATACCCTTTCACAGTCTTACTATCACATCTACACATGAAGCTTTCCTCCTGGGATGCCAGAACTTTTCTTTCCCCTTCTGCAAATCTCATGCTTTTTTCAGGGTGAATTCCAGTCTCTCCATGTAGGCTCCATGATATATCCTCCTAGCCGGAAATCATATCCTCACGTTCATTACCATTTCTAAATTAATACAATTCTAAGGCAATTAAGATGTTTTCATGTAATTGTTTGGGTTCATCTTTTCACTGCACGATTGGCTTAGGTATTCCTGAAATGCAGAGTTATTATGTCTTAGAAGTTTTTCTAGCTCATAGCAGCTACAAAAACAACTTAGATCTAAATAGGTCTTACCTGAATGAATTGCAGTATGGTTGTCATTGAGGAGCAGATAGTACAGTGATGCATGGTACGATTCAGACTCAAGAAACTAATTTCTGAAGCTTTACAGAAAAAGATCAATTCAAATCATTGGAAAATGAAAGAACAAACTATCGTTTTGAAAACTTTTAGGTACCAGAAGTGGAACAGGAAATAAGAAAAAAGGAAGAAAACAAAGAAAAATCAAGACATCACCTGGAAAAAAGCCTGAAAGATCCACCCATAACAGTTTTAGAAAGTGAATACTCTTCCAATTCTGGTAAGCCTGAATCATCATGGACTCAGCTGTTGTGGGATACCCAGGAATGCTTGGGTTCCTCAAGAGCAGCTTGTGGATGAAAACAGAGGCATATCAGAAACTTTAGGACTGATGAGACAGTAAATTTAGAATGGACATTTATGTGGATTGTGTCGATAAATAGGATAAATATACATTTCCCAACAACTTTAAATGGCCAGTTTTTGAAAGTAGAATGACTGATAAGAAATTTATAGAAATAATTTTTTTTTAGTTCCTGCCATCAGATCCTAGAGTGATTTCAAAACTAACAAATAAATGAAGGGCTTCCTTAAGGAAAACCTTTACATTATTAATCTCTTTTAAGTGCATTTTGTTAATTTCTTATTATAGAAATGCTTCTTTCCTGAATTGGAAGCTGGTTCCTTTCTCATCTTGCATTTCCCTTTTCCACTTGCCTTTTTCTTCTTTCTTTACTTCTTTCAATTTTCTTTTCTTCTCCCTCTTTCTTCATTCATGTTCCTCTTCCCATTTCTCTTATCTTCATTTCTTTTTTCCTTTCTTTTTAATTGTCTGAGAGAAAGCAGGAGAATTGAATATGTTCATAAAACAACCAAAGATGAAGATGACAGGTAAAACTTTAGTCAAGGATTTAATAAGATTTTAGGAATATGAAACTGTATTCCCCACCCCACCCCACCCTTATATACAACCATCACAATCCAGGGGATGGTCTGAGAGGAGTTGAAGTTGAAGCCAGAGAATGCTTTAAAAACATTATGTAAATATATATGTGTGCATATATTCATATATGTGTTTGTATATGTGTGTATATATGTTCATGTGTTCATGTATGTATGTGTACATGATCCATGCTGCTTTTTCCTCTTCCCATGATAACATGAGACCCGTTGCTTATCACATTGTTCTATCATTCCCCTCTTCTTGGTCATTGGCTACATCAGTTCTCAAAGTTGGGGAGACCTTTAAACCATCCTATGATCACCTCCTGACAAATACAAAAATCTCTTTCCCAATGCCTCTAAGACAGTGTTCTTCCGTTTCTGCCATAACATGGGCAGTGGTATTGAGGATCTCTTAGGGTCATAAAATCATCCATTCTATTAGTGGAAGGGTCTAAACTTTAGGTCAATTTCTGTTCAAAATACTAAAAACAGAACAATATATTCCCCATACATTTGCTCATGTCTCATTGAATCATCCTCTGGAGAGATACAGGAAAAATACCTCATCTTTGGTCTGCAGTGACATTTTGCAGATATTAGCAATTAACTGGTTTTCCATCTTACACTTTCTTTCATCATCTGCATCACCTTCTCCATCCTTAAGTCACACCTTTAATCACTTTCATTACAGCTTGTTAGGATATTTCTGCCTTACAGTTGTGTTTCTCAGTGTGTTAGTGGCCTCTGTTTTAGGTCAACAATTCTGGAGGTGCATTCTTTCTCTCTCCATTCAAAATATTAACAAATATGTATTCATATATCTAGATACATGTGTGTCCAATATTTATTTACTGAAAATGGAGATCTGTCTTCTCTCTATCCTACCACACCTCTGCTGCTTACAGTCATGACTTATTATTTAGAAATTATACATCTTAAAGATGAATAATGTAGTCCCTCAGTTCAGAAACATTTTTATAATGTTGGAATTTTTGCTGAGCTTTGCCCTCTTCTCTAGCCTCCAAAACATTTATAGTATCTTCAAAAGCTCATCCTATAGAAGTGAATTACAAATGTGTAAACATTTCCGTAAGTTTCTTTCTATGAAAAACACATAGACCTTTTATGAAAACTACAACATTTAGGTGATCCCAACTCAAGCTACTCCCACCCACACACCTTTTCAAAGAGCAGAGTGGATATTCAAAGGATTGACAAATGCTAATTTAAGGATAAAGCCAATTCTAAACTTGTCTGTTTTCTCTTAACTGATGAGGTTGAACTTCTATAAACGAAAAAGAATACTTCAAAAATTGAGATAAAATAAAAAAATCAAATTCTCCCAATAATAGAAAATTGGGAATATTCCTACATTTCTGTTATTGGGTTAAAAAAATTGCTGTCATTAAAACTTACTACATTTAATTCTCTTTCCTTTTTTCCTTTTCATGTTCTCTTGATTCTTGTGTTTGAAAGTCAGATTTTCTATTCAGCTATGGTCTTTTCATCAAGAATGCTTGAATGACCATTTTTTTTCCTCTGAAGTGATATACTCAGATTTTCTGGATAGATGATTCTTGGTTTTAATCCTAGTTCCTTTGACTTTTGGATTATCATATTCCAAGCCCTTTGATTCCTTAATGTAGAAGTTGCTAGATCTTGTGTTATCCTGATTGTATTTCCACAGTACCTGAATTGTTTCTTTCTAGTTGCTTGAATATTTTCTCCTTGACCTGGGAACTCTGGAATTTGGCTACAGTATTTCTAGGAGTTTTGCTTTTCGGATCCCTTTCAGGATGTGATTGCTGGATTCTTTCAATATTTATTTTGCCCTCTGGTTCTAGAATATCTGGGGAGTTTTTCTTGATAATTTCATGAAAGATGATGTCTAGACTCCTTTTGATCATGGCTTTCAGGTAGTCCCACAATTTTTAAATTGTCTCTCCTAGATCTATTTTCCAGGTCAGTTGCTTTTCCAATGAGATATTTCACATTATCTTCTATTTTTTTATTCTTTGGGTTTGCTTTGTAATATCTTGGTTTCTCACAAAGTCGTTAAGTTCCATCTACTCCATTCTAATGTTTAAAGAACCATTTTCTTCAGTGAGCTTTTGAACCTCCTTTTCCATTTGGCTAACTCTGCTTTTGAAAGAATTCTTCTCGGGGCGGAGCCAAGATGGCGGAGTAGAAGGACGCACATTCACGAGCTCCGAGCCCACAACCCATGGAATTGAGGTAAAAGGAGAGCCCCATAAATTCTGAATCTCTGCAGGGGGTGCACAAACGTAGGGGAAGAGATCTCCGTTCCACTGAACCCTGGAGAGCCGTCCCCGGGGTCCATCGCACTCCGGAAAGCGGACCCCACCCACACCCCTGGCCGCGACCCAGAGAAGCTGACCTGAGCAGACTTCAGAGAGGAAAGCTCCGGGAGAATCTCCGGCAGCCGGGAAAGTCCCTCTGCCCACAGAAGCTAAAGGTCAGTTAAAAAGAAGCCTGCGCTAGGGGAGGGGAGCGGGCCCCCTCGGGAGGAAGCGGCGGCGGCAGAGACGGGGCAGGAAGCGGCAGAGGCAGAGACGGGGGCAGGAAGCGGCGGAGGCAGAGGCATGGGCGGGCGGCTGAGGCGGCAACGGCCTGGGACTCAGGAATCCCCCAGCAGCAGGTAGGATCTTCAATACTGAAGGTCTTTCCAACCTGAGGGAGCCGAGCAGGGGAGACGGCCCTGCCCCCACCCTGCTCTACTGCTGAACGCCTCTGAATAAAACCCCCAAGGGAGCTGAGCACAGCAGGCGGGGCCCCCCACCCCGCCCCCACCCTCTCCGTTCCTGAAAGTCTCTTCAGAAAGCCCCTGAGGGCCCAACTTAAGAGGCGGCCCTGCCCCCACCCTGCGCCAGAACTAAAGCTTGCCGCGGGAAAGCGCATTTGAATCTCAGAGGCCAAGTACTAGCTGGGCGGATCCAGGCGGAGGTGGAAAGGAATCTCAGAAGTCAAGTAACTGGCTGGGAAAATGCCTAGAAAGGGAAAGAAAAATAAGACTTTAGAGAGTTTTTTCCAACAAATGCAAATGATTCCGACCTTCGGATCTGATGGGGAGGACGAGGACGTATTTTTCCCATCAGGGAAAGATGTGGAGGGCGGGGGCCTCAGTACCCCAGACACCCCAGGGGGGTGTTGGGTGGGCTCAGGCCTTGGAAGAGCTTAAAAAGGATTTTGAAAAGCAAGTTAGACAGGTGGAGGAAAGACTGGGAAGAGAAATGACAAAGATGCAAGAAGAGTATGAAAAAAAGGTCAATATCTTGGTAAAGGAGTCCCAAAAAAATGCTGAGGAAATTAACACCTTGAAAAATAGGCTCACTCAATTGGCAAAAGAGGTTCAAAAAGCCAATGAGGAGAAGAATGCATTCAAAAGCAGAATGAGCCAAATGGAAAAAGAGGCTCAAAAGCTCACTGAATTTAATAGTTCTCTCAAAATTAGAATGGAACAGATGGAGTCTAATGACTTTATGAGAAACCAAGAAATCACCAAACAAAACCAAAAGAACGATAAAATGGAAGAGAATGTGAAATATCTCATGGGAAAAACAACTGACCTGGAAAACAGATCAAGGAGAGACAACTTAAAAATTATGGGACTACCTGAAAGCCATGATCAAAAAAAGAGCCTAGACATCGTCTTGCATGAAATTATCAAGGAAAATTGCCCTGACATTCTAGGACCAGAGGGCAAAATAAGTATTGAAAGAATCCATCGATCACCACCTGAAAGAGATCCAAAAAGAGAAACTCCTAGGAACATTGTGGCCAAATTCCAGAACTCCCAGCTCAAGGAAAAAATCTTGCAAGCAGCCAGAAACAAACAATTCCAGTACTGTGGAAATACAATCAGGATAACCCAAGATCTAGCAGCTTCTACATTAAGGGATCGAAGGGCATGGAATAGGATATTTCAAAAGGCAAAGGAACTAGGACTGAAACCAAGAATCACCTACCCAGCTAAACTGAGTATAATACTTCAAGGGAAAATATGGTCTTTCAATGAAACAGAGGACTTTCAATCATTCTTAATGAAAAGACCAGAGCTGAAAAGAAAATTTGACTTTCAAACACAAGAATGAGAGGAAGCATGCAAAAGTAAACAGCAAGGAGAAGTATTAAGGGACTTACCAGAAATGAACTGTTTGCATTCATACAGGGAAGGACAATATTTCTAACTCTTAAAACTTTTCAGCATCTGGGTGGTTGGTGGGATCACACATACACATGTACACGCATGCACACACATACACACATGCATTCACATGCAGAGACAGAGCGCACAGATTGAACTGAATAGGATGGGACCATGCCTTAAAAGAAATTAAGGTAAATGGTGAGAGAGAAATGTAGTGAGAGGAAAGAGGGGGAAATGGAAGGGGGTAACTATATGTCATTTAAGAGGCAAGTAGGAGATGTTTTTAGTGGAGGGAAAAAGAGGAGAGCTGAGGGAAAAAAAAACAAACAAACAAACAAACAAACAAAGTTTACCCTCATCACATTTGACTAAACGAAGGAGTGAAATGCACACTCATTTTGGTATGAAAACCTATCTTACAGTATAAGAAAGCGGGGGAGAAGGAGATATTGGGGGGGGGATGATGGAAGGGAGGGCAAAGGGAGGAGGGAGTAATTGAAAGTCAACACTTGGGGAGGGACAGGATCAAAGGACAGAAGAGAAACAATGAGGGGCAGGTTAAGAGGGATGGCAATTCAGTTAGTCTTACACAACACGACTATCAGGAAGGCCACTTGCAAAGCTACACAGATATGGCCTATAATGAATTGCCTGCCGTACCAAAGGGAATGGATGGGGAGGGAGGGATGGGGAGAATTTGGAACTCAAAGTTTCAGGAACAATTGTTTAGTATTGTTGTTGCAACTAGGAAAGAAGACATACAGTTAATGAGGAATAGAAAGTCATCTGGCCCTACAGGAGAAAAGAGAAGATAGAGACAAGGGAAGGGAGGGATGACAGAAGAGAGGACAGATTGAAGATAGGGAAAATTAGATTGCTTGGGGTATTGGGGTGGGGGGAGGGGAGAAAAGGGGAGAAAATTTGGAACCCAAAAATTTGTGAAAATGAATGTAAAAAGCTAAATAAATAAATAAATAAATAAATAAATAAATAAATAAATAAATAAATAAATAAATAAATAAATAAATAAATAAATAAAAATTAAAAAAAAGAGGAGGAAACAAGCCCCGAAAAAAAAAAAAAAAAGAATTCTTCTCCTCATTGGCTTTGTGGACCTCTCTTTTGCCAACTGAATTAGTCTATTTTTAAAGGTGTTATTTTCTTTAGCAATTTTGGTTCTCCTTTAGCAAGCTGATGACTCGTTTTCCATGATTTTCTTACATCATTCTCATGTCTCTTCCCAGTTTTTCCTCCACTTCTCTTACTTGATTTTCAAAATCCTTTTTGAGTTCTTCCATGGTCTGAGATCATTGCATATTTACTTTGGATGTTTTGGATGCAGAAGCCTTGACTTTTAGGTCTTCCTCTGATGGTAGGTATTGTTCTTCCTCACCTGAGAGGTTGGAAGAAAATACCTACTCCCCAAGAAAGTAACCTAGTATTGTCTTATTCTTTTTCCCTGTTTTGGACATATTCCTAGCCAGTTACTCAAGTTTTGAGTCCTTTGTCAAGAGGAGGGTATACTCTAGGGACCTATAAGTTCTCAGTTCCTCCAAGGTGGCATAGTCAAGGGAGAGGAGGCCCCAAAGAAGGATATTGTGTTGCAATGAACACGTTACAGGACAACTGTATTGACCATCATCTTCATGGCATGTTCTTTTCAACAGCTCCTTCACCAAGACATACCTCTCCTGGCCTGTGCTCTGGTCTGGTAGCAACCACAAGTGCTCTATTCTGCCCATGATCTGCCAGTAGATTTCCCTCTCCAGAGCTACCCCCAGTTCCACCACAAGCACTCTTCCTCAACTCAGGACCGTCACTCAGTGCTGAGACTCAGATCAGCCATCCAATTTCCCCAGGGGCTTTAAGCTGAGGGCTCCAAAAATGGACACTGCAGCTGCAGTGGTTGCTGCTGGAGGGGTAAAACTGTGTTCCTTTGTCCCCCAGGTGGAAGAGTTTGTTCACTCACTTTGAAACCTCCATTGGCATTTGTGAGTTGAGCAATCTGAGAACCGCAGCTGCTTTCAGGGATTCCACCCTTTTAAGCTTGTTCTGGTCCTGTCACTGCTGCCCTATGGCCAAGGTCAATCTGCATTCTAATCCAAGATCAGTGATGTAGAGCTTTTCTGCCCAGAATCTGCCACTTCCCTCTTCACAATTGCCTCCAGCTCCACCACATCAGTGCACCCTTCTGCACCCCAGAGCTGTCACTTAGGGCTGAGACTCAGATCACCTATTCAATTCCCCTATGTGCTTTTGGTAGAGGGCTCCTAAAATAGATGCTGTGCCACAGCAACTGCTGTCTCCCCAGACCCTCCAGAGCCAGGCTACATTCTCTTCTCATGCAGGTGAAAGGTCTTTCTCACTGACCTTTGCAGCTGTCTTTGGCATTTGTGGGTTGAGTAATCTGAGAACCTCAGGTGCTGCCAGGGATTCTGTCCCTGAAGCCTGTTCGTATCACATAGTCAAGGCTGGGCTGCTCTGCTCTCCTTGCCCAGTGCAAATCCTGTCTGCCTTCCTGGCTGTCTTGAGCTGGAAATCTCTTTCACTCTGTAATTTTGTGGCTTCTGCTGCTCTAGAATTTGTTTAGAGTCATGTTTTTTTCAGGTAATTTATGGGTTATGTTGTGACAGCTAGAGTAAGTGCATATTTCTAATCCACCATCTTGGCTCCACCACTCAAAGCCAATTCTTGTTGCCTTTCTGCAGGCCTTAGTTCCATTTCTACTCTTAATTGTTTAAGGATTTAAAGAAGGAGAAAGGTGGGAGTCCCTGACTGGTTGGCTAGTGCCCAGGTGACTGATACAAATAGCATGAAATCAATCTGAGAGAGCTAAGTGATAAGAAGAAAATACATAAATAGATAGGATATTTATCAATCTACCTCAATATGTGAAGGAAGAAAGAAGTCTACATTGCAGTAATTCTGCCCAGAGAAAACTCAAAAATTCATATATATCGGCTTCCATTGAATAGTAAGTGTGGATGGAAGTGTCAGTATGAAGGGAGAGAAGTCCTTTCTCTGCATCCTCTTCTTTGCTGTGAAAGGAGGAACTTGAAGAGAGTTAGCATGGATGGAAAATACCCATTGACTCACATTGATCTGATTCCTTTGATGTCATTCACTCATACTCAAGAAAAAACAAGAATGTGACAAAAGAAGAGCTATTTAATGCCAACATGCATATTACCTTGAAATGGAAATGTGAGGTTAACCAACAAATGATAATTTTGTGGACACATATATTTCCCACTTCTTTTGCAGACTTGCATTGAAGCAAAATGAATTTGGCCCATCCATCCATATATACCCATATAAATACCTGCTAAATGCCTATGTGTGTGTGTTTATCAAAGTATATATATATATATATATATATATATATATATATATATGTGTGTGTGTGTGTGTGTGTGTGTGTGTGTGTGTGTGTGTGTGTGTGTTAGGAGTAATCTTAGGAAAGGTCTATTGGTTATGGGAAACAATACGACTTTTCCTACTGGCTGCCTTTTAAAAAAATTCCTTGAGTACCACTTTTAAAGGGCTAATGATCTAGATTGGTAAGGAATTGGAATGGGGGTAGAAGAATGTGGCTTTGGGAACAGATGGATATTCATATGCTTCAACTGGGGGAGAAATAAGAGGAGGTGAAAAAAGAGGAAATTTTGGTACTATGTCTTGATGCCACCCCTAAATTCATAATGATTGATATCCACAAACGCCGTCATAGTTGTTTCCACATCATTTGCTCCTCTTGCTCATCTAAAACTGTTTATTCCTTTGGTCTGCTGCCAGACGAAGGCCCCAAAGAAGGAGATTGTGTTGGAATGAACACGTTACAGGACAACTGTATTGACCATCATCTTCATGGCATGTTCTTTTCAATAGCTCCTTCACCAAGACATAATGTAGAATAGACTTGCATGTGCAAAAGTTGAGGATGTCTTCCATTAGGTAGAACTTATTCTGTGCCTCCTAATGCATAGAAACCATTGTCTTCATGATGTTCTCACAGTTTGGTAATAAGAAGTTGTACCAAAAACATATTGTTGATGTGTATCCTGCAATACACCTTCCAAGTAATGGTCTCTGTATGCCATAGGAAAGTCCAATTCTCAAAGGGGAGACTACAAAGTCAAAACTCACATAGGTGACCTCAACTTGACCAAACTTCAGTGAAACTTCTAGTTTTGTGCATATCAGGTTCTTTCCCCTGGATTGTACTCCTTTTCATCATTAGGGCCATTATTGCTGGAGGGTAAGGAAACAATTTCTTTGGATTTGCAAAGGGTTGGCATGTTCAACATGCTTTTGGGGAGATTTTTCTATCTGATTCTCACTGACCACACTGTCCCTTATTTTGTCCCTTAGACAAGTCAATTATTGCTATTCCCTTTTTGGGTTTGAGAGGGCATTCCCAACTGACTGCCATTTCCAAAAGGTGCATCAAATAGTCTTTGTTTATTAGGAAACTGAGAAGACATTTTCCAGGGTGAGTGATCTTCCCCAGAGGATCATCCTTGATCTCCTATGATAAAGGGAGTGTTTAGACTAAAAATGTTCCTCATATATGTCTTCAGGACCCACTTAAGTGCTGGTTCTCTCCTTCTCTTGGACAGTGAATAGATCAAGGAGGTAGGGTAGCGGCCAAGTCCCATTTAGAATCTTGTGGTAACGTTGAAGGAGGGATCCAAAACTTGGGTGACTTGAGTCATTGCTTCATATCCTTCTGAACTCCTCTGCTGTGGGAAGGTTTTTTATGGTAGCTACACAAAAGACAGAGGCTGTTGACCCCTTTTGTACACAGAAAAAGTGAGGCCTCTCCTGAGCCATCAGTAGGCTTAAAAAAGCAATGCAGCATGTCAGGTAGAAGTGTTCACAGGTGGTCTCCTCTGGAGATCTGCCTAGTAGAAGGTACAGTTGCAGTAGTGGTGTGGCAACGAGGAGACAAGTGGAGGGCCAGGGGAGGATTTAGATGTTCTGCACAAGACCAGACAGATTTAACTTGAAGCCTCTGGAGTTTGGGGCCTAGGTTTAATGTGAAGTTCAGGAAAGGAAAGCTAGTCAAAGTATGGTCAAAGTCATGTAGGAGTAGTAGAGGAAATGGATGAGCAGGCATCAGGAAGAGTCCTGGAGGGGGAGCTCTCCTTCTGGCACCTGCTTTAAGAAATTGTCCCAGAAGGTCCTTGGAAAGCAAAGTGGGCTCAGCCCTAGGGCGGCAGCTCCTCCTGCCCTTCTGCTGAATGCATGGTCAGCTTCAGACAAGCTCCACCTCTGCCAGCCCTAGGCTGGGCTCCTTCATCTTCTGTGCCCCGTTCTGCCATACCCACCACCCTACCTCCTTCCTGCTCCTTGGGCCCAGGTTGAGTCAGGAGGAATGCTGTAGGAAATCTTTTGTGAATATTACTAGTTTTCAAATTGTCATGTTTGTGTGTAGATTATTTCTTCAAAGACCTCATAGCAGATGTTCAATTCCTCTTTTAGTTCATCGTATTCTAAAGTTCTTTATGATTTAACTGGATTTTTGTTTGGCACTGAGATATCCAAGGTGCCAGGTATACATTGGGGATGAAGGTGTTAGATATGGAGTAGAGCTAGAGTGGGAGCAGCCAAGAGGCTGAAAAAGTGAGGAAGGAGAAGCACCTGGTTCCTACACCAATGTCCACATCAAAGTGATGCGGTTCATCATGGAGGTCTGTGTCAAGAAAGGGATGCAATTCATTCCAGTTGCCCCAGCCTGCACCATTTGGCATAACTTTTTCTGTAAGATCAGATTAAATGCATTTGACCCTTACCTCCAAGTCTTGTGTGCCTTTTACTTGGTAGGTAAAGTCGAGGAGCCACAGCTCAGGGCAAGAGACATCATCTTTGCTTCTCACAAGTATTTCAATCCCAAGAGTGAAACTTTGGAGTTAGATTCCATTCTGGAAACTGAAGGATAAACATTGTTCCATGTGAATTACTCATGGTGAGAGTTTTGCATTGCAGATGTCCTTCCAGGATACCCACAAATATCTGCTACACTACCTAATTTCTTTAAAGACGTGAATGAACCTTGATACCTGGAAGAGGATTCCTGTCTCTAACAGCCTGGGCTCTGCTTTGGGACAGCTATCACATAAAGGCTCTATCTTGCCTTGCAGTGCTATGGAGTGGAGGTTTCTGCCTGTTCTAAGGCAGAAAATCTTTAGTGGCATGTTTTTAGTGGTGATCTTCCCTAGCCAGTCATGGATAATATTGTGGTTGACCTGAATCAGGTTTACACAGTGGACACAGAAATCCCTTAATTACTCTAGGGTCATCCAAGGAGAATCCAACATTTAGTTTGCCTGAGGGCTGGATTTGACCCACTAAAATCGGTCAAATTAAAATGGCCCGACTTCACAGAGTTTTTAGGTCACAGGGATCAGTTTCACATTAGGAAGAATTAAACTTAAATTGTTTTCTGATTGTCCCGTGGTATTTCTGTGATGGCCCAGTGGATGAGGAATAATAGCCATTCCCCCTGAGCAAGTTTGGAATTCCTTGTGTTTGACTATGAACAGGTTCATGTTGAAAGAAAAACATAATATATCCCATTGCCTCTTGCATTGTAGGAAGTGTTGAAAAAGATTCTTGTGAATTTGGTGCATATAGTATTTAAGTATCTCTTCACTAAAACAAAAGCAAAATAGAATAACTGATTACAAACTTTGGAATATCTTTTCAAAACATACATAGGTTTAACCTTCCAATATAAGGGAATACCATTTTATTTCACATAATACAATATGAACATTTTTCTTTTTTTGTTAAAAATGTGAAAATAGACATTCAAAGTTCTATGTCCTATATTAGATATACAGAAGCATGATATAAGCCATATTTTTTTCTATTTTCTGTTACCGTCCTTTCCCAAAATACACTATAATGTCTGAACATGTTTTCAATCCAAATGCTCTTCTAAGAATCCTATATATTCAATATCTTTGAATGCCTTAATTTCTGAGATATCAAAGTTTTCTATTAAACCCTGTGGCAAATAAATGGGAAGTAGTGGGGAAAATTGGGCCTATTTCTGGTGATGGCTGTATGCATAAGATGGTGTTAAAAGAAAAAGTATGCTCTATCAGTCATGTAGCAACCATTAGGAAATAACAGAAAGACAACTTAAGTGATGGTCTGGTACCCAGAAAATGGAAAAAGCAAGGAAAGACCTCTAGCATACTAAGTCTGTCTGTCTGTGTCTGTCTGTGTTCGTCCTTCATTTTCAAAGAAGACTATGACATCAAAGAAATAATGGCATTACTTGCATGACTTTGTTTTGAGTGAGGGAGGGCTGTGCAAGATCACCAACCTCACTTTCCTCTCTTGAACCATCGAATCCAGTGACCAGATATTCATCAGGATGTGTGGAGATGGTCCAGGATGCAATGAGAGACCTTGGCCTATTCAGGTACTCACTGAGAGTGAGGGGCCATTCAGTGAATAGGTCTCTTTAAGAAGCAATCAAGGAATGGCCTTATTAATAAATAAAATAAAAAAAAGTACTAGGTAACTTATGTGGAGAATCACTATGAGAGACAGGGTCCAGGGAAAACATAGAGGAAGAAACAGTGGAGATGGATTATTATCAGCACCAATAGAAGAGGTGCCATGACTGATGAGATATTGGATTAACTGAAATGTTGAGAGCATAACATAAAATTAAGGAACCAGGGTAACAGATGGTTAAAAGATTTTCATTTGTCATTTCCAGAATATGTGGTTTATATATTTGCTTTTCTGATGGTTTCCTAAAAAAATATTTTCATGACAAAAAACGTGTCTGGAAGAGAAATTGCTGCTGTGTAGAAATCAAATAAAGGAGAAGGATGCAGTCATTGAAGGATAGACAGAATGGTGGCCATGGGAAAAGAGTAATGTCAAGGAGGCAGCACCAGTTAAGGAAGTGTAGCAGTGTTGAAGAGATGCAGAAGATGAGGTCCAAGGAAAAGAAGAAAAATGACTTGGAAAAGCAAGGGTTTTTGTTTGGTGAGAAGAGAAAGGAAGTTTGGAAAGTGTAAGCTCCCTGCTGATAGGGAGGGAAAAGTTGGGAGTCCATGAGTGTGGCAGGCAGTCAAGAAAATCTCATAACCATCCTTTTTCCATCTTCAGCGCAGTTGTGAGAGAGAAAAGAAGAAACAATAGGTATCCTGCCTGAGTGGTTCTTTGGAGGAAAGGCAGGATTACTTAGGGAACTGTGTAGAGAAGTCATCCCATCAGACAAAGGAGATTTCTATTCCAATTCTGGTCCAAGGGAGAGACTGAACTTTTTCTGCTCCAAATGAAAACAGAGGAATCTGTGACTTCCAAGAGAGGTTCCAGGAAGCAAAGTGATAAGTCAGGAGAGGCAGAGGGGAGCAGAATGAGCTGTTGGGAACAGTCTGTTTCTGCCTTACTGGGAGAAAATTGGCCTATAGTTTTTCTCCAGGGGCCATGAATTCGGAACAGTAGAAGGAAGCCATTTGGGAGTAGAGAGCTGATTGAGGCAGGGGAGCAAGAGTGTGTGATAACCAAGTCAAGAGAGAAGTATCATAGAGGCTAAGTGCAGACTCCTCCAACACCAGTGGCTACTACAACACCAGCATCCTTTGTTGTCCAAGAGGACCATGACATCAGAGAAATGAGGACTTGACTTGCACTTTGAACACGCTCCTCCCCTGGGTCACAGTTTGTTGTAATCCCCTCAGTCAAAACAGAGCATAAAGTCCTCTTTTGGGGTTTTTCCTTCCTTCCATGCTGCTGTGCCAGGCTCCCACACCTGGCACTCTGAGGTGAGCACAAATTCTAGTGAGCCAAAGAGTTCAAATGCTAATACTGTTCCAGCCCCTACTTCTAAGTACCGAGGGTGACTGGGCAGCAAAGTCAAGAGGGCAGGTCCCTGGTGGTTTAGGCCACTTTCCATTTTTCTTTAGGGTTTTTCCCACAGGTGTTTTGACATTGTTGTCCTCTTCTGAATCTGTGTCTTGGTCTTTTCTGTCACCGTAGCAACTTTCTATGGTCAAAGTCTTTTCATTTTTGTTCACGTTAGCTCATCCTTTTCTTTTGATTGTTGTTGACCTTTTCCCTCTTTTTTAAATTTAAACTCTTCACCCTGGATAGAAGGGGCACTATTTCAGGCTTCTTGTGCCAGTGGCTGCAGGTTCTGGCTTTTTTTCTGGTGCTCTGTTGATGGGGATAACCCTCCTGTCTGGTACTGTGCTGAAAGAGTTGAATTTGGATTGGCTGGTGCTGCTAAAGGCCGTAAAGGTCAGTATTGCTTATCTGTGTCATAGGGGTGGTGTCTGGTATGTGCTGAAGCCCAGTGGTGTATTTCGACATTTCACCAGGGCTACACCTGAGCATGTGGAAGTCTGGATCCCAGAAGATCCCATTTTGCCCTGGGTTGTGCTGAAGTATGCAGACGGCTAGATGCTGGAAGATGTCTGCTTGTCTGGGACTACACTGAAGAAGTATCTGTTGTGGTTCTGGGGGCTGTAGTCTTCTGGGTGCCCTGGCTGGGTTAAGGCATATGGGGGTCCTAGTGTTGGTGTTTGCTTGTTCCATGACCCTGGGGCTTGGGATGTCTCACCCGTGAGAAGTTATTCAAACATTCCCCATTTGATGGGAATCCTGTCAATTTCCAAATATGTGTACACAAGAAAAGCAGCTATATATATATATATATATATATATACATATTTTCAAATATGCCATTTTCTGCTTAAACATAACATTTCATTCAGATACAAAACTAGTAGTGGTATTGCTGAATCAAAAGGTATAATAATAAGTTCAGAGTAGTCTTAGATATAAAACTTTTGGTTTTGTTTTTCTAAATAAGGGTATTTTAATTTTCTCCTTTTAAAAATATTTCTTTTCTGCTGTAAGCAGTGAAGCTACAAAAAGGAAAATCATCACAGCTATGGGCACTGGCCCTACAATGAAAAATTTAACTCATAATGTTTTCACTCTGGAATGTCTCTGTAGAAACAGGTGAACTCATGTATTACTATTAAGGTTTCAGACCAGGGAGAATCTTTTTACTAACTCTATGCCACTATGTTGGTCAAGTTAGAAAAATCATAGTGTGCTCCCTGCGTATATCCATGTCATCTTTTTTATTGAAATTATAGCAAAGAGAGTGCATTATGCAAACAGTAAAAAAGAGATAGTTATATTCATTAAACATTTCTGTAGTATTATTTAGTTACTCCAAAACCTTGGAGATGCCTGAAATGCCTGGCAAGTTTAATCAGTCTGTAGAAATTCTAGATTATCAACACAAAAGAATAATAATAAGAATTAAAATTAATCAGTAACTAGAAAAGGAAAAGAAAATTTCTAGGAATAACTATGTGAATTTGTGTAAGGGCATATACACATGCAAACAAACATACACACACACAGGCAAGCCAGAATAAAAAAAACAGATTAATTTGATAACTTCCCACAAGGAAACATATTTGATAAGAATAAAATGAGAAATGTTATGTAGTTAGTGATGAATGTACAAAATGTTAAAGGAGCCACATGAGGGAATAACTGTTAAGTAGTGGTCAGTAACTTTCTGTGAATAGAATCTAATATACCTATTTCTCTCAAGTGTATCAGTGGAAGAATTGGGATAGAAGTAAGATTGTTGATAACTAAGACAATATCCTCCCCACTTAAAACCAGTCTACATGATCTAGGTATAAAGATTGATACTATAAACAAATTAGGGAAGCAGTGAATAATGTATTTGTCAGATTTATGGAGAATGGAGAAATTTATGACCCAACAAAAGGTAGAGAATATTATGAAGTACAAAATGGATAATTTTGATTACATGAAATTGAAAAGTTTTTGCACAAATAAACTTAATGCAAACAAGATTGGGAGGGAAGCAGAAAACTGGGAAAGAATTTTTGCAACTAGTGTCTGTGATAAAGGCCTCATTTCTAAAATATATCGAGAACTGAGTCAAATGTACAAGAATACAAGTCATTCCCCAATTGATAAATGGTCAAAGGATATTAACAGGGAATTTTCAGATTAAAGTTATTTGTAATCGTATGAAAAATGCTCTAAATCACTATTGATTAGAGAGATGTAAATCAAAGCAACTCTGACAGGTACCACATCACACCTATCAGATTGACTAACATGACAAAACAGAAAGATGATAAATGTTGGAGAAGATGTGGGAAAGTTGGAACACTAATTCATTGTTGCTGGAGCTGTGAGCTGATCCAATCATTCTGGAGAGCAATTTGGAACTATGTCCAAAGGGCTACAAAAATGTGTATACCCTTTGACCCAGCAATATCGTTTCTGAGACTCTATCCCAAAGAGATCGTAGAAATGGAAAAGGGTCTCACATGTACAAAAATTTTTGTAACAGCTCTCTTTGTAATAGTCAAAAACTGGAAATCAAGGGGATTCCTATCAATTGGGGAATTCCTGAGCAAGTTGTGGCATATGAAAGTAATAGAATACTATTGTTCTATGAGAAATGATGAACAGGAAGACTTCAGAGAAGACTGGAAAAACTTCTATGAATTGATGCTGAGTGAAAGGAGCAGAACCAGGAGAACTTTGTACACAGCAACAGCCATACTGTGCGAGGAATTTTTCTGGCAGATGTAGTACTTCATTGAAAGGTGTGGACTTAAAAATTTTCCAATGGACTCTTGAGGGAAAATGCCTTCTACATCCAGGGAAAGAACTATGGATTGGATCACAGATAGAAACACACCATTTTCTTCTGTATTATGATTTGTTTTGTTTTGTTTTGTGATTTCTCCCATTCATTTTAATTCTTCTATGCAACATTTGTTTAATAGAAATGTACATGTAGAACCTATATATATATACACTGTCTCAGAGAGGGAGTGGGCCAGGAGGGGGAAATGAGAAAGAGGGAGGTGAAAAAATCTAAGATATATAGAAGTGGTTGTCAAACACTGAAAAATGAATAAAATAATTTAATTTAAAAAAAAGTAAAAAAATCTACTGTTGGTTTTGTTTTTCCAGAGAAATGTAATTTCAAAGAATGGAGCTGGTAACAAAAGTAGCCTGGGAATAAAAAACTTTTCTCAGTGACATCAAATAGATATACACTATGGTGAGAGCTTCCAATTCATGGGTACTTTCCCCATTTTTTTCCCACAGGAATTACTCAGGGCCTATTTGTGTGCAATCTCTAGAAAATTGAGGATTGTAGTGAGGAGGATGCAGGAAAGGCATCAAAGTAGTGTTCCCCAATCGAGGGATGCTGGCAGTTTTGATGGCATTTTAGTTTCTATGGAGAATCAAAGCATCTCAGCTGTACCTAGGAATTACGAATTAGGATGCATTTTCTTTTTCAGCGTGATACAGTTAATTTTTTCAACTGGCAAGACTGACATGAATTTACTATTGTTTTTACAGTGACTATTACTTTAAAGATACTATTCTTTCTTACTTCAACAATTTCAAACACTAGTAAACATAGTGAAAATCAACACATTAATTATTTTGGAAGCATGTGGTTTATAAAGTTTGTCTTGCATTCATGCTCATACTTTCATCATTGATCAGTTCAGCGTCATACAAAGATATAAGCAAACACACACATACAAACATATATACATTCACATATGCTTCTTGAATAAGAAAACAGTTTAGCTAGGCCTGCCAATATAACTGCATCTGCAGGCCACAGCCTCTCTATTATTGGGAAGGAAGTATATTTTATTGGCTGTTTTCTAGGATTTTTTCAATATAATTAATAAGAGAATGGCAATCTTTCATGGTTGTTTTCATTTGCATTCATTTTAGTTATAGCTATTATGCTCCTCATCAGTTCATAAAGTATTAACTAGGTTATTCCACATTCTTTGAATTTGTCATTTCACACAGCACTGAAGTTTACTCTCCAAAGTTACCAATCATGACTTATAGTGCAAATCTAAAGGCTTTGTCTCTTCTCTTATTTTTGTCCTTATCTTGACTTATCTCTTCTCTGTTCTTATCTTTCTTTATCTCTTCACTAGCTTTGACACCACTGCTCATTCCATTCTCTTAGACAGGCTTTCCTCTCTGCTTTTGATTCTGTAGGACTGCTTCTGCAGGGAGCTTCTCCTATTTGCTTTTTGAGTCTTTCTGATTCTCCTTTTGTAGGATCTAAATCCAAGCCATGTCCCTGAAGATGGGTGTGTCTGCCAATGCATTGTGCTCTTCCTTCTTGCATTCGCCTTCTATAATGTCTTGCTTGGTAATCAAATGAGTTTCCATGAATACAGTGAGTCAGTAGTCCGTATAAACAAGCTCTTGGCCAGGCTTTTAATTTCCATTTTCAGATTTCTGTTGTACATCCCCTTGTATCATCACCTCGGTGCAGGCCACTTCATCTTTCCCCAGGTGATTGCAAGACCCTCTGCCTTCTTCAATTCTTCCTCACTATCAATCTAGTCTACCCTCATCTACCAAAAAGATTTTCTGATAACCTTCGTCCATCCTTATTTCTTCCTTATTCAATAGTATCCAGAGGTTTCTGGAGAGCATATAAAAACCTGTCTTTGGCTTTTACAATCCTCCACTAACTGGCCTTTCTCTAACCTAGCCAGTCTTATGATTTGGTCTCCTACATGTGTTCTAAGATACAGAGGTCTGGGGTCTTCTTGTTTTCCCTCAGATACAAACCTCCCTGTCCCAACCCCATGCTTTCTGGAAAGATCTCTGTTGTCACCTCCACCTCTTGGCTCTCACATCCTCCAAGCCAAAAAAAAATCTGTCTTCTCAAAGAGCCCTTTTGTAGTGACCTCTCCTTATTTATGTGCCTCATCTACACACACACACACACACACACACACACAGAGACACACATACACACACACCTTTAATGTCATTCTTCTGATATTATTTTTCATTGATGCTCCATTCATCTAAGAGATAAGAATTTTTTTTACAGATAAAAGATATATATTGGAGCCCAGCTTATCATTTCCAGTGACCTCAGAAAATAAGAGTATGTGGTCTTAGTGTCAAATTGAATTTGTTCTGGCAAACCCTAACCTTCCAGCACCTTTGGCCATTTTCTAAAAGACAGTGGGTGCTAGAGTATTTAGTGACCCATTCACTCATTTATTTATTCACCCACCCATTTATTTATTTGTTCATCTCTTTATTTATTTTTAGCTAAATTTATTTATTTAACTTTTTACATTCATTTTCACAAAATTTTGGGTTCCAAATTTTCTCCCCATTTGTCCCCTCTCCACACCCCAATACATCGAGCATTCTAATTTCCCCTATCACCAATCTGCCCTCTATCATCCCTCCCTTCCCTTGTCCCCATCTTCTCTTTTGTCCTGTAGAGCCAGATAACATTCTATACCCCATTATCTGTATTTCTATTTCCTAGTTGCAAGAACAATACTCAACAGTGGTTCCTAACACTCTGAGTTTCAACTTCTCTCCATCCCTCTCTCCCCACCCATTCCCTTTGGAAAGGCAGGAAATTCAATATAGACCATATATGTGTAGTTTTGCAAATGACTTCCACAATAGTCATGTTGTGTAAAACTAACTATATTTCTCTCCATCCTATCCTGCCCCCCATTTCTTCTATTCTCTCCTTTGATCCTGTCCCTCCCCAAGAGTGTTGATTTCAAATTACTCCCTCTTCCCATTGCCCTCCCTTCCATCATCCCCCCCACCCTGCTTATCCCCTTCTCCCTCACTTTCCTATATTGTAAGAGAGGTTTTCATACCAAAATGACTGTGCATTTTATTTGTTAGTCGAATGTGATGAGAGTAAACTTCATGTTTTTCTCTCAGCTCTCCTCTTTTTCCCTCCACTAAAAAGTCTCCTTTCTGCCTCTTCTATGAGAAATAATTTTCCCCATTCTATTTCTCCCTCTCTCCTCCCAATACATTTCTATGTCACTGCTTAACTTCATTTTTTTAAGATATGATCCCATCCTATTCAATTCATTCTGTGCTGTCACTGTGTATGCGTGCACTTGTGTATGTGTGTGTGCATGTGCACATGCGCTTGTGTGTGTGTGTAATCCCACCAACTACCCAGATACTGAAAAGTTTCAATAGTTACAAATATTGTCTTTCCATGTAGGAATATAAACAGTTTCAACTTTAGTAGGTCCCTTATGACTTCTCTTTGCTGTTTACCTTTTCATGCTTCTTTTCATTCTTGTGTTTGAAAGTCAAATTTTCTTTTCAGCTCTGATCTTTTCATCAAGAATGCTTGAAAGTCCTCTATTTCATTGAAAGACCATTTTTTTTCCCCTGAAATATTATACTCAGTTTTGCGGTAGGTGATTCTTGGTTTTAGTCCTAGTTCCTTTGACTTCTGGAATATCCTATTCCACTCCCTTCAATCCCTTAATGTAGAAGCTGCTAGATTTTGTGCTATCCTGATTGTATTTCCACAATACTGGAATTGTTTCTTTCTAGCTACTTGCAATATTTTCTCCTTAACCTGTGAACTCTGGCATTTAGCCACAATGTTCCTAGGAGTTTCTATTTTTGGATCTTTTTCAGGCAGTGATCAGTGGATTCCCTGAATACTTACTTTGCCCTCTGATTCTAGAATATCAGGGCAGTTTTCATTGATAATTTCATGAAAGATGATATCTAGGCTCTTTTTTTGATCATGAATTTCAGGTAGTCCTATAATTTTTAAATTGTGTCTCCGGGATCTATTTTCCAGGTCAGTTGTTTTTCCAAAGAGATATTTCACATCTTCCATTTTTTCATTCCTTTGGTTTTGTTTTGTGATTTCTTGGTTTCTCATAAAGTCATTAGCCTCCATCTGTTCCATTCTAATTTTGAAATAACTATTTTCTTCAATGAGCTTTTGAACCTCCTTTTCCATTTGGCTAATTCTGCTTTTGAAAGCATTCTTCTCCTCATTGGCTTTTTGTATCTCTTTTGCCAATTGAGTTAGTCTATTTTTCAAGGTGTTATTTTCTTCAGCATTTTTTGGGTCTCCTTTAGCAAGATGTTGACCTGTTTTGCATGCTTTTCTTGCATCTCTCTCATTTCTCTTCCCAGTTTTTCCTCCACCTGTCTAACTTGATTTTCAAAATCCTCTTTGAGCTCTTCCATGGCCTGAGCCCATTGAATATTTATTTTGGATGTTTGGCATACAGAAGCTGTGACTTCTATGTCTTTCCCTGATGGTAAGCATTGTTCTTCCTCATCTGAAAGGATGGGAGGAGATATCTGTTCACCAAGAAAGTAACTTTCTATGGTACTATTTTTTTCCCTTTTCTGGGCATTTTCCCAGCCAGTTATTTGACTTCTGAGATTCCTCTGCACCCCTGCCTTGCCTTGCCTCCACACCTGTGCAGATAGTGCTTGGGGTCTGAGATTCAAATGCTGCTTCCCAGCCTCAGGGCTTTTGGCAGGAGCGGGACTGTTATTCAGTGTGAGATTAAATTCAGGTGCTCAAGTGGGGGCAGGGCTGCTACTCAGTGTGAGATTAAGTTTAGTTGCTGAGGTAGGAGCAGGGCTGCCACAAGGGGCTCAGTTCCCTCAGCCTGTTTATGCAGAAGCCCTCAACAATGGATCCAAGCTCCTGTCTGCTTTGGGAGCCCCTCTCCACTGCTGCCTTCTGAGGGGCCCTGAGTTATGGAGACATCTTGCTCCCCTCTTGGCCAGCCATAAAGACTCTCTCACTAACCTTTGGCATCTATGGGTGGAGGGGCCTATGCAGCCTGCTCAGATCTGCTCCTTTTGGTGCCATGTGGCCAAGGCAGGGCTGGGCTCTGCTCTGGATATGGTGTGCAATGGACCTTTGGTGTTGGTTTTTCAGGGCTCTCTGGAACAGAAATCTCCTCCACTCCATTGTTGTGTGACTTCTGCTGCTCCAGAATTTGTTGGGAGTTCTTCTTTACAGGTATTTTATGGGCTATGGGTTAGGAACTAGCATATATGAATCTTTCTACTCCGCCATCTTGGCTCCTCTCTTGAGATAACACTTTTGATGTTTTAGTTTTCTATTCATTTTCCAATTGTACCTGAACTCCTTGAGGACTGAGAATTAAGTTTTTGGCTTTCTTTGTATCCTCAGAGTTCAGCACATTGACTGACACATGATAAATATTTAATGAATGCTTGTTGACTGTACTTAATATTTCATTATATTCACATCTCATAATCGGGGAGGTGGGTGTTAAATGTATGTTATTTTGGACAAACTTCATGATATGCTATTAAAAAAAGAGACTCTTTTCCAAATGAATAAAGGTAAAAATGAGTGAATAATGTTCAAAATGCCATCAGTCCAAATACATATAAGTCCTGTTGTTGTGTAGATGATAAGAAGCAGCAAACAATTATGAAGGGAGGTGAATCAAAGCAAGTATTTGAATTTGTTAGCATTTCTCCATTTCTATACCATCCTTAAAGAACATCAAATATGGGGTCACACTATTCTCATGGAAATCTAAGAGAATCACTTTGGCATCTGATGCAAGTTTTTGGCTATGAAAATCTGATAGGTTTTTAAAATTAGCAAAAATAGGTTTGATTTGTTCTACAGCTCCCTGCATATACTCCATGTGGATTTCATGTAGCCTTTGATGTTCTTTTTGCAGGAATTTTTGGACAACAGTTTCTTGAAGATGATAGTTTATTAATATGTCAACTTTAATGATTGGAGTAGCATGTGTTTCTTCACCCTCAGAACCTGCAACAGAGGCATTCTAGTGATGAGTGAATCATTAATAGTACCCTCTGTCCTACTGACCATCTTCCCCTCAAACTCCACACACAAACTATTCACAGATCTCCTGAATCCTGTTAATGTGTGAGAGCATCATTCATCAAAGATGATGAGGTCCAAGTAGGTGATTGTGGCAGAGGAAGTTGAGAGGCAGCTGTGGACAGCAACACTGCAGGGGGGCAGCTCAAGAGGCAATAAGAGGTAAGGGGGAGTGGGCAGAAAAGGCCAAGTCAGCCAATTCCTCCAGCCTCACAGAGAAAGTACCACATCTCATGATTTTTTCAGCCAGTCTCAGTTCAATAATTATGCACTTTGTTTCCCACCAGAAAAATCTGTCTCTATGTACGGAACCTATTTAGTGTCTTTGAAGTTCTTGGATTATGTGCCCTGTAGTGAGATCAATGATTCAAAAGGCACAGTTATTTGAACAGCCTTTCTTATGTAACTTCAAATGTTTTGTCCAAAATTCTTAGAATCTTAGACCCTTTTAAGCAAAAATTTTAAATAAAATATTAGCAATGAGATTCTGTAAATTTGTCACTAGGACAATAAATTCTGATCAGGTAGGATTTAAACCAGGAATTCAGGGCTGATTTAATATTAGGAAATCTGTTGGCATAATGAACCACATCAGTAACAAAACTAACAGAAATCATATGATTATGTCAATAGATAAAAAAAACTTTTGATAAAATACACCATCCATTCCCACTGAAAAACCTATAGAAAACAAGAATGAATGGAGTTTTCCTTAAAACGATAATTAGCATCTATCTAAATACATTAGGAAACATTCTATGTAATGTCTACATCCTATGTAATGTAGGAGTAAACTAGAAGTTTTCCAAGTAAAATAAGGGGAGAAACCAGGATGTTCTTTATCACCTGTTATTCAATGTTGCACTAGAAATATTAGCTTTAACAATAAGAGAAAAGAAAATGAATGAATTAGAATAGGCAATGAGGAAACAAAAGTATCATTCTTTGCTTGCTATGATGGTATACTTAGAGAATCCTAGAGAATCAACTAAAAAAGAATTTGAAATAATGAACAACTTTAGCCAAGTGGTAAGATACAAAAAGAATCACATATATAAATGATCAACATTTCTGTATATTACTAACAAAGCTACGCAGCAAGAGACAGTAAGAGAAATCCCATTTAAAATAAATGTACACAGTATAAAATATTTGGTAGTCCACTTGCCAAGGTAAACCCAGGAATCATATGAACATAATTGTAAAACACAGTAGATCTAAATAATAGGCAAAGTATCAGTTTCTTATAGGTAGGCCAAGCCAGTATAGTAGAAATGAAAATTCTACCTAAATTAATTAATTTAATGACATGCCAAATTACCAAAAAATGTTTTATAGAGCTAGGAAAATAACAAAATTTATCTGGAAGAGAAAAGGGTCAAGAATATCAAAGGAGTTAATGAAAAAATGCAAAGAAAAATAGCCAAGCTGTACCATGTCTAAAACTATTCTATAATTCTTTATCAATCTTCAAAACTATTTGGTAGTAAGAAATAGTGTGGTGAAATAATTTAAGGTGTGGAATAGGTTGAAGTACACATGACAAAGTAGTCAGTAATTACAGTAATTTGCCATTTGATAAACCCAAAAGCTACACCTTTGGTTGTTAAGAACTCACTATTTGACCAAAACTGTTGGAAAAACTGGAAAAGAGTATAGCAGAAACTAGGCATAAACCAAGATCTTACATCACACACCCATTTAAGATCAAAAGGGGTTCATGATTTAGATAGAAAGGGTAATACCATGGGGAAATTAGGAGAGCAAGGAACAGTTTACCTATCAGGTCTTTGGGAAAGAGAAGATTATGTGACCACACAAGAGTTAAAGAACATTATAAAATGGGAAATAGATCATTTTGATTTCACTAAATGAAGAAGGTTTTGCACAAACAAAGTCAATGTAATCAAGATTAGAAGGAAAGTAGAAAGTTTGGGGAAAAAATTACAGCCGCTGTTTCTGATAAAGACATAATTTATAAAATATATAGAGAAGTGAGTCAAATTTGTTAGAATATGTCATTCTCTAACTGATAAATAGATAAAGGATTTGAACAGAGTTTAAAGATGAAGAAATTAGCTTACCTATAACCCTATGAAAAATGCTCTAAATCACAATTGATCAGAGAAATGTAAATTCAGATCGTTCTGACATACTAAATCACACCTATCAGATTGGTTAATATGATAAAAAAAGGAAAATGATCAATATTAAGGAAGATGTAGGAAAATTGGAATACTAATGCATTGTTGGTAGTCAATGATCAAACCATTTTGGAAAGCAGTTTGGAACTATGCCCACAGGGCTATCAAACTGTGCATATTCTTCGATCCTGTGACTCCCTTACTAAATCTGTATCTGAAAGAGATCATAAAAAGTGGGAAAAAACCTAAATGTACAAAAATATCTATGGGAGTTCCTTTTGTGGCAAATAATTGGCAATTGAGGGGATGTCCTTCATTTGGGGAATGGCTAAACATGTGGTCAAACAGGAGTGTAAAGGAAGACTCTTATTCTGTAAGAAATGATGAGCAGGTAGACTTCAGAAAAACCTGGAAAGACTTACGTGAACTGATGCGGAGAGAAGTGAGCAGAACCAGAACATTGTGCACATTAACAGCAACAATATCCCATGATTAACTTTGAAAGAATTCGTTCTCAGTAATACAATAATCTAAGACAATTCCAAAAGACTCAGGATGGAAAATGCTACCCATGTCCAGAGAAAGAATTACGGAGTCTGAACACAGAGGAAAGCATAATATTTTCACTCTTTGGGTTTTTTTCCTTTCTCATGGTTTTTCCCTCTTGTTCTGATTCTGCTTTCACAACACTACTAATGGGGAAAAATGTTTCATATGGTTGTGTATGTACAGCCTCTGTTGGATTGCTTGAGGTCTTAGGCAAGGGAGAAAGGAGGGAGGGATGGAGAAAGTCATTTTAGAATTCAAAATCTTATAGAAATGAATGTTGAAAAATATCTTTGCATGTAATTGGAAAATACTATTAAGTGCAAGCAAAATTTTAAAATTTAAAAAAAATTAAAAGGAAAACAACTAGGAAAACCAGTCAATGCACTGAAAAAAAGTTTAAAAGTGTATGTAATATTGCAATACCTAGCAGCACCTCCTAATTTTGTAAAGGAGAGAGGACAGGGAGGCTGTTCTCTCATCTCCTCATTGGGTCATGCTTCCTCTTAAAGTTTGCAAAATTAATTGCATTGTGCTTCAGAGACTGAAAAAAATTCTTGTAGATAGGACAGTAGAGTTTCCACTCTTTGCCTGTATGGTGACTACTGGCTTCTGTGGATTTCTTAGAATGCTTACCCTTTACAAAGGTAGCAGCCAAAATACTTCTGGACTGACTATTCTTCTTGCTTGGACCACCCTCTTTGGAACAAGTTCCAAGTCTATGATGCACTCTCATTGTTTCTGTCTTGGAAGAGTTGTTGAATAAATGAGTGTTATCTCCTTCAACAATCTTTCCTGCCAGGAAAAAAAAAAAGAAATTTCATCAAAATGTACCTTCTTTGTAACCTCAGCTTATTAATTTCCCAAGTTTAACTCTGAGTTTTTTTGCAGATATACTGCTTTCTTCCTTAAAATGTTTACTTTCCCTAGGAAAAAAAATGAAGCTTCACAATAGAACATGACTGACAATGAAAATATAATTTATGATATTCCAACTCTGGCCTATTTCTGGAGAACCAGATACACTCATGTCCTTCTAGTGGGACTTCAGAATAGTAGAATCTCTTTGGAAAGAATGTGACAGTATCCTGCTCATGTTTAAAAAAGAAAACTATAACCAAACTAAAGCCCTCTCATTCCTTTGTTGGGAATATGCCCAATGGAGTACATTCAGTGCAAAAGAGAGGTGCATATAGCATTTCTAGTAGTATTCCTTTGTTACTCCAAAAATGTGGAGATGCCTGAAATGCCTAACAAGTTGAGACTGAGGGAAGAAATTCTAGTTGATCAAACAAAAAGAACAATACCAGGAATTAAAATTCATCAGCACAAAGACATGCAAAATTCTAGAAACATCTCTATGCATAAAAAATTGAAATAGAATAAAAAAATACACAGGAATTTAGTAACCACCCACAAAGGAACAAATGTGTTTGAAATTACAAGACAAATGTCATACAAATAGTGAGAAATGGACAAAATTTAAAATGGACACAAAAGAGAATTAACTAAGAAGTTACCAAAAACAGTCATCACTACTCTGTAGATTTCAATGAATGGAATCTGCTATACCTAGTTCATGCAACTTTATAAATGGAAAAATTGGAACAGAAGTCAAAATTCTTGATTCCCAAGTTAACACTTTCCCCATTTAAAACATTTACACTTGCTGTTGGTTTTGTATTTCCAGAGAAAATGAATTCAAAAGATTAAGAGCTGGAAAGAAGAACAGCCTGAGAAGAAAGAGCCCTGCAATTGAACTGTGGATTGAAAAAGATATCTGTCATGGTGAGAGAGTCCAGTTCATGGTTCCTTTATCCATTTGTATTCCACAAGGATTTTTTCTGGGTCTGTTTGTTTGTGGTGTCTAGAAAATTGGGGAAAGTAGTGAGGAGGATATCAGAAAGGTATGAAAGCAATGCCCCCAACTTTGTAGGGGCTGTCAGTTTTGGTGGGTATTCCAAAACATGAAAAAAAATGTTTCTGCAGGAGGGCATTGCCTCTACCCTATTTCTAGGAATTCTGATCTAGAGAAGAATTTTTTTCCAACTTTTTAATGGGATTGTTCGTTAGTGGCAATACTAATTTATATTAATGGTTATTTCACAATTACTATTGCTTGAAAAAAATCACTCTTCTTAGCTTCATCACTTTGAAGTGCAATAAAAATCATGAAAGCCATCATAGCAATTGTTGTGTGGGGATGGAGAATGGTTTGTAAAGTTTATTGATATAGTATGTAATCTGTAACCTGGTAATTGTCAAATTCATGCCCACACTTTTACCACTGAGCAGTTCCCTGTAACACAAAGATAGGCACATACATGCAAACATATTCATATATGTGTTTGTGTGTACTTACTAGAAATACTTTATAAGTCAACTCTTCAGCAAAACCAAGCAACATAACTGCATCTGACATAATATACAGCCTTCTTCTTCTATTGCCCAAAGCCTCACTAACAAATGGAGGGACTTTTATTTCACTTGCTATTTTCTAGGAATAGGATTTCTTAATTCAACCAATAAGAGAAGGGAGATCTTTCATGGTTGTTTTCATTTACATTAACTTTAGTTATAACTAATATCCCCTAACCTTATTCCATATTTGTCACTCTGGACACCACTGAAGTTTATTTTCCAAAGTTACCAATCATAACTTCTGGTGCTGATCTTAAAGGCTTTATCTCAGTTCTTATCTTTTTTTGACCTCTCCACAACATTTAACACCATTAATCACCCTGTTCCCTTGGATGACTTTCCTCTCTTTGTTTTTGGGGCACTGCTCCCACCTGAGGCATCCGCTTTTAGTTTTGTTGGTCTTTTTTGTCAGGTCTACATTCAAGCCATGCCACTCAACCTGACTGCATCCACCAAGGTATGGTTCTTTTCCTCCTTTACTTCTCCCTTTCTCATGTCTTGTTTGGCAACCAAATGAACTCCCATGAGTTGAATAAATTATCACTCCATGTAGGGAAACTCTTTCCATGCCCTGTTATTTCTGCCTTCATATTATTTCTCATATATATATATATATGTTTTATATACATATATATATATATATACATATAAAATGTGTGTATGTATGTATATGTGTGTGTTTGTATCCCCTTTTCTCTGCCCCTTGGGTCACCACATTGATGCTGACCTTCTTCATTTTATGCTCAGGTATTTACAAGAGCCTCTCTCTTCCTCAATTCTCCCTCTACTCCAATTAACTCTTACCTAAATTTCCAAAATGATCTTGTGATAACATAGATCTTACCATATTTCTTCCCTAATCAATGAATTCAAAGGATCCTGTATCACATATTCGATCCTGCTTTTGGCTTTTAATGTCCTTTACCATCTTTTCCAACCTGTGCACTTTTCTTCTGTTTTCTCTCCTCTGAGTCTTCTTAAAATCCAAAGATTCAGGAGCTTTTTGCTCTCCCTCAGACTCCACTTTTCTGTCTGCTCCATGTGTTTTCAATGTTCCTTCTATCTCAAATGTTCTCTTCACCTACACTTCCTGGCTTTCTCATCCTCCAAGACTCAAATTCTACCTTCTGAAAGAGCCCTTTTGGTAGTGAACTTTCCCTGTTTATAACGAACCCCTCTCACCCTGGGTAATGCATACCTTTTGATATGATTTTCCATTTATGCTTACTACACACACATACATACATATATGTATACACATACATACATATATATGTATACATGATTGCCATGTCTTCCAGTTGAATATGAATTACTTGAAGTCTGTGAATGATGCACTGTTACCTTTCTTTTCATCCCTAGAAATTATATATGAACTGACACATAAGTTCTTCATTAATGGGTCATGTGTGTCCATTATGTTTCCTCTCCAGAAAAAAAATGGATGTATATAAGGAACCATTCTCTTGTATTCGACATTCTTGTAGTAGAATCAATGATTTTAGAAGTGTGCTCTTTTCTTTAATTTTTCTTTTGTAATTCCAAAGTTTTCTCCACAACTGTTAGATAGTTTTGAGCTCCTCCAATAACATATAAACAGTTAGCCTATCTTCCCACAACTCCCCCAGCATGTCTGTTTGCACATATCATTATCAATTTTCTCAGTTTGGTCTTGGTGAATTTAAAATCCAGTTCCTCACTGATTTATGATGTAGTATCCTTTTCCATAGGGACATTGGTGGTCTTGAGACCATGTGTTAATATAATAACTGGGTAATTACCTACTAAAGTGAAGAAGGATGGCATTAAAAACCAAAAAACACCTTCTTCGTTTGTAATAATTTTTTTGCATCTTCACTAGTAAAATTGATAACTGAGAGAATGAATTTAAAGGCTTCCTTTTTGAGAATTTTTCCTATTGTAAGCTCTATTGGCACTGTTTACATGATCATAATATAATGTAGATAAAATTACATTTTATTCTTTTATGATGGCTGATTTCTTTAGTTTGTGAGCTTTTCCAAAAATATATCACAGAAACATCTTATTTTACATGATGTTTGATTATTCCTTTCTTGTATTAAGTCCAGTTATCACACCAGTATTTATTCTGTTAAATTATGCATGATGCTACTTGAAACCAGCATTGTTTCTAATTACTTTATAGTTTTTCTTGCATTTTTTCTGGGACAATTCATACTTCTCTCCTCCTTTCGTGTTTTTAGGTTGCTTGAATAATTTCTGGATTCACTTGCTTCTAAAATCTTGTCTATCCGGCCTGTTTCATTCATTTGCCTTTTTTTTTCTTGTTTAAATAGAACTAAAGAGTTTTAATGAGAACAGTTTTACAATGGAGTTTGCCATGTAGTAATAGTAAGCCCCCTTTTTCCCTGATTTCCAAAATTTTTCAATCTTTTAAACACTCTGATCTTACATATTTTTTTCAGTCTTTGTAGATTATTGCCTCCCTACCACTTTTGACAGAGGAGTTCCTCTTCTCCTTACATTACCTTTCATTATAATGCTCTCTCTCCTTGCCCCTCTTACCCAGTTGTATACTTTTCATTTCTCTATGTTGAGTCACCTTGTATCCTCTCACTCAATAAGATTGGGTGTCCTCTTGCTTTCTGACCACTGTAATCTTTCTCTACTCCTTCTTTCTTCCTGTTTTCATCAGATTCCACTGGGTGAATGATTATCTCTCTACAGAAGACTCCCAAATGTATATCTCCAAGAAAAATCAATTTCTTGAGTTCCAGACCTAATCAATCAACATGCATTTCCTGCTCAAGACATCTGCATTTTCTTCCTCTGAAACCTGCCACTCTATTAAACTTTGCTCCTTCTATGTTGAACACTGCCTTCTTTTCAGTCACCTAAATATCTCTGCTCAATCATCTACATTCTTCACCTTTCCTCATTTATTCCTTTAAGTCACCATTTCTTTTGTTAAATGATTTTCTACAAGTCTTGTGGGCTTCATTGGGGATTTTCTTGGCAGAGATACTGGAGTGGTTTGCCATTTCCTCCTCAAGCTCATTTAACATGTAAGTAAGGTAAGGTAAACAGGGTTAAGTGACTTTCCCATGATCACATAGCTAGTAAGTGTCTGAGGCTGGATTTGGACTCAAAAAAGTCTTCCTGGATAGGTCTTCCAGGTTCAAGTCTTGGCATTCTATCTACTATACTACTTAGCTGTATATCATATCACCATAAAACAGTTATTAACTCTTGTCACTTCTACCTCTGTAACATCTCTTGCATTTACCCCTTTTTCTCTACCCAGGGGAACACAACTTTCTCAGGTTTAGGACCCCTCACCTCTTGCCTGAATTTTAGAAATGACATTGTTTTACATGAAATCAAAGTTGCTATCGATAGTTTCTTTTTTAATGTCCTAGTGGGTCAGACTGCCCTGCCTCCCTCTCAGAGAGGCCCACAAAATTTATTTTAGCATAATAAAAGGGAGAGGCAGGAAAGGAAATGGATGAGCAAAATCAGTCAATGCATTGAGAAAAATTATTAAAATTTCCGTCGTATGGCACCCTCTTGTATCTCCCACCTCTGCAGTGGACTGAGAGCTTGGAGTCTCATTTCACATCTCCTTTTTAGATCCTGTTTGCTATTCAGAGTTTGCTCTGAAGAGATTTAAAACAAACTCCTGCAGATGTGTTCATTGAATTTCCTTTCTGAGCTTGGAAATTTGGACTGTTGAGCACTGGCTCCTGTGTGTTTCTTAGGATTTTCCCTCTTGTAAACTTGGTAACCTGAATGCTTTGGAACTGATGACTCTTCTTTCTTGGACTGTATTCTTTGGCAGTTGATTCAAAATTCCTATTGTACTTTATGGAGATTCTGCTTTGGAAGAAGTATTGAGCAAATGACTAATCTCTGTCAGAAATATTTTGAGCCTGAAAAAAAAATCACAAGATCATCAATTCAAAGTAGTGCCAGCTCAAAAATTTGACTTTGAATTGCTTTAGAAAAGTATTTGATTTATCTTTCTAATAATGTTTCTGCTCTACAGGAAGAAATTGAAACTATGGAAGATGACATTGAAAAGGACAATACTTTTTATGATAATTTAACTGGCATCTCACATGAGAACCAGGTACACTCATGTAGTACTCTTGGCATTTCAGAATGGTTGTATCTCTTTAGGGACCAATGTGACAGTACCCTGATGAAGTAATCCAAACAACAATATCCCCATATCAGCCACCACTTATGTCCCTGTCATCCTTTTACTGGGACTATGTTTAATGGTGTATATCTTGCAAATTGATGAGAAGAGAGTTTGTGTTCAAATAAAAATTCCACGAGAATTCCTTTATTACTCTAAAACCTGGAGATACCTGAAGCACCTGACAATTTGAGATTGTCTGAAGAAATTCTAGGTTATCAATATAGAAGAAATTCTGGATTATCAACATGGAAGAATAATACTAGGAATTGAAATTTATGTTATGTGGAAAAGAGAAATTCTAGACCCTTCCCTCTGAACTAACTTGAGCATGAAAAATAAAAGTGAATGCTTTAATTTAGTAACAACCTACAAGGAAACATTCATATTTAGAATGAAACAAGAAATGTTATACAGATAGTGATGAATGAACAAAATGTTAACAGTGACACAGAAGAAAATGACTGATAAGATGTACAGAATGGTTTTACACACACACACACACATTCATATTATATATATAAAGTATTTTTCTTATTAATTTGTTTTCAGTTCTCAACAATCCCTTCCATAAATTTTAAATTTCCTCCCCCTCTCTCCCTTCTCCCTCCCCAAGATGGCATGTAGTCTTATATGGGTTCTGCACATACATACTTATTAAACCCGTTTTCATTAATCGTGTCCCATAAAATGAATACGAGAAAGTATGTGTAAAAACTAAACAAAACCAAACATAACAAAAGAGAAAATAATCTGTTCACTCTTCGTTCTGATTCCATAGTTCTTTCTCTGGATATGGATGATGTTTTGCATCTAGAGTCTTTTAGGAATGTTTTAGGTCCTTGCATTGTTGTAAAGGGCCAAGTGTATCAGAAACAATCCTTGCACGTGCCTGTAAGTGTTGCTGTGTATAATGTTCTCCTGGTTCTGATCACTTCACTCAGCATCAGTTCATTGAAGTCTTCCCAGGTTTTTATGAAGTCCTCCTATTAGTGATTTGTTATAGCATAACAGTATTCCATTACATTCATATGCCACAGTCATTGCCAAATTGATAGACATTCCCTCAATTTCCAGTTCTTGGCCACCAAAAAAAGCTGGCATATATTTGTACATGTGGGACCTTTTCTGATTTTTATGATCTCTTTAGAATACAACCCTAGAAATGATATTTCTGAGTCAAAGTGTATGTATGCAATGCACATTTTTGTAGGCTTTTGGGCATAGTTTTATATTGCTCTCCAGAGTGGTTGGATCAGCTCATAGCTCCACCAACAATGAATTAGTGTTCCAACTATCCCACTCTACTCCAACATTTATCACCTTCCTGTTTTGTCATGTTTGCCAATCTGATAGGTGTGATATACTACCTCAGATTTGTTTTGATTTGCATGTTTCTAATCAATAGTGATTTTAAGCATTTTTTCAAATGACTATATAGATAACTATAAATTCTTCCTCTGAAAACTTCCTGTTCATATCCTTTGATCATTTATCAATATATGATGTATTTGTTATATATTAAGTTATATATGTCAATTACATGTAAAAATAATTAACATTCATTTCTGAAAAATTCTGAGTACCAAATTATCTTTCTGCCTCCTACACCTGCCTCCTCTTTGAGAAGACTAACTACTTAATACAGATTATACATATTCAGTCATGCAAAGCATTTTCATAATAGCCATGTTATGAAGAAAACACACACACACACACACACACACTCACACACAGCCTCAAAAATAAAATAACGTGAGAAAGGTATGCTTTGTTCCGAATTCAGATTCCTTCAGTTCTTTCTTTGGAGGTGGATAACATTTTTCATCATAAGTCCTTCAGAAATATCTTGGAACATTGTATTGTTGAGAATGGTTAGGTAATTCAAGTTGATCATTATACAGTATTGCTGTTACTGTTCTCCTTATTCTGCTCAGTTCACTTTATATCAGGTCATACAAGTGTTTCCAGGTTTTTTGAAAACGCTTCTTCTTGTCATTTCTTTTTTCAAAATAGTTTTTCCAATTATGTGTAAAACATTTGTAATATCCATTTTAAAAAACTGAGTTCCAAATTTCCTCACTCTCTCCCTCCTTGAGAAGGCATGTAATTTATCATAGGTTATACATGTGCAGTAATGGGAAACATATTTCCATTATCATTCATGTTGTGAAAGAAAACACAGACTCCTCAAATAAACCCCAAGAAAAAAGTTTAAAAAATATTCAACCATATACATTCAGAATCCATCATTTCTTTCTCTGGAAGTGGATAGCATTTTTCATCATTGGTCCTTTGAAATTATCTTGGATTATTGTATTGTTCAGAATTGCTTTTTTCTGTCTGTGTTCATCCTTCATTTTAGAAGATCATGACACCAGAGAAATGATGACATGACTTGCACCTGACTTTGCTGTGAGTGGGGTAGAGTTGTGCAAGGTCACCAGCCTCCCTTTCTCCTTCTGGGCCATCTGGGTCCAGATAGTTATCATGGTAAGTCATTCACAGTTGGTCATTGTAGAGAACTGCTGTTGTTGTGTACAGTGGTCTTGTTTCTGCTCACTTTACATCATTTCATGTAAGTCTTTCCTGATTTTTCTGAAACCATCCTGCTCATCATTTCTTATAGCACAATGGTATTCCATTAAATCATATTCTGCAACTGGTTCATTTATTCCCCAATTGATCGACATCTGCTCAATTTCCAATGAAAGAGTGATGCTGACTGTCTGTTTACGTTTTATTTCTCATCCTCCAAAGAATTTTATATTTGGTCACTGCCTCCCTCAATCTTCCCTCTCTTCTAACCACTCCTCCCTTTTCTTTCCCCTTTCCCCTACTACTGCCTGAAAGGCAATTTAGATTTCCATGCTTGAGGGAGTGTGCTCTTCCCTCCTTGAATCAAGTATAATGACAGTAAAAAATGTTCATCTCCCTCCCTTCTTTCCCTCTTCTATAATAGGTGTTTGTGCTTCTTCATGGGTTGTAAGTTACTATTTTCTGCTTCCTCCTTTCCTCTTCTACTATTACAATTCCTTTGCACCCCTTGGTCGGGTCTTTTATCACATCAGTTAATTTGTACCCACAACCTCTCCCTATATCCCTTTGAAATATCGTAATAAAGATAAAATTTTCCAGTTTTAAAATGTTGTAATAAAGATAAAAGTTTTGAGAATTCCAAGAGTTCTTGTCTTCCCATGTAGGGATGTAAACAGTTTGCCCTTATTGAATGACATGATTCTTTTATTTTTAATTTGTTTTTCCTGATTACCTTTTCATGCCTCTCTTGAGTCTTGTGTTTGAAAGTCAAATTTTCCATTGAGTTCTGGTCTTTTCATCAGGAAGGTCTGGAAGTCCCTTATTTCATTGAATGTCCATCTCCTTGACTGAAAGATTGTGCTCTATTATGCTTTGATTCTTGATTACAGTCCAAGTTCCTTTGCCTTACAGAACATCATATCCCAATTCCTTTGATATACAGGTATTGTGTGACCCTTACTGTAATTCCACGTTATTCGACTTGTTTCTTTCTGGCTGCTTTCAGTATTGTCTCCCTGATCTGATTATTCTGGAATTTGGCTACAATATTCCTTTGACGTTTTGAATTTGGAATCACTTTCAGGTAGTGATGGGTGAATTCTTTATCTGACTACTTTACTCTCTGGTTCTAGGACTTTGGGACAATCCTTGATGATTTCTTGGAACATACACTCCAGGCTCATTTTTTCATCATGATTTTCCAGTAGACAAATAATTTTGAGATTATCTTCCCTGACTCTATTTTCCAGGTCAGTTATATTTTCCAATGAGATATGTTACATTTTCTTCTATTTTTTCATTCCTTAGAATTTGTTTGACTGATTCTTCATGCCTCACAGAGTCATTACCTTCTACTTGCCCATTTCCAGTTGTCAATGAATTGTTTTCATTTTCTTCACTTAGTTTATGTTCCTCCTTTTCCCTGTGGGTAATTTTACATGTTAGGGATTTATTTTCTCAAGGCAGATTTTGTAGCTCCTTAACCATTTGGTCAGTTGTACTTTTTAAGGAATTGTCTTCTTTAGTGAAACTTTTATTTTCTCCTTTTAATCTAATGTCTTTTTAAAAGAATTGTTTAATTTTTCTGCTATTTCTGTGATTTGGCTTTTAAAATCCTTCTTGAGATCTTCCAAGTATGCTTTTTGGGTTTCAGACCAGTTCATATCCTGTCTTGGAGTTTGAGATATCTCAAAGATATCTCAATATATCTCTTGAGACACTGAATATAGTGTCAATGTTATCCTTCTCTGAATTTCCTCATGGTAAAAATCTACAGTCTTTGCTTTTACAATTTGCTTTTTTCCCATTGTGATTGCTTTTCTCCTGGCTTCTAAAGTGTATTGCTTCTTCTGGGGTACAAGGACTGTGTCCCATGCTTCCCATGCTTCTTGTGCTAGGGGATGAAGCTCATGGTGTGAGATGTGGGGGAAAGTTGTTTTGGCTACTGGAGGTCTCCTCCCCTGGAGCTGAGACCCAGCCTTTTGACACTTGTGTCAGCTGACTCCCCTGTTTGTGTGAAGGCACTCCTGGGGTTCTCATATTGACACTTGCCAACTCCACCACTGTGGGGCCCAGGATCTCCCCTTGGTTGAGTTGGGGCTTGTTGTTGACTTACTGGCACACCTGCCATCCTGGACTGGTTGCCTTCAACCACAGCAAGAGGATGATTTCCCCTACCCTCCTGAGCTATAAAACTGCTGTGACTTTTTGGCTGGCTCCACTATTCCAGGACTTTTCCTGGGGCAATATTCTCTGGGTTTTTCAAGGTCAACAAGGAGAATTGAAAGTACTTACACTTTACTCTACCATCTTGTCTCCCATAAGTTTCAAGGTGACTTTCAAACCTTTGGTCTGAGTGCCGATAACCCTAAAGGTAGTTGCTGCCACAGCCACAGGCCCAGTGCAGTTCTGTACCCTTGCCTCATCTAGATCCAAAAGACCCCCATCCTGTCCCAGGAGATCTTGGAATAACCACTGTCACCAGAGATTCAGTCAGTTGGATTCTGCTCCAACTCTGCTATGGCCAAGCCTGTAGTGGTGCAGCCCATACCCTATGTGCTCCTGTCCTAGTCTGTGCAACACCTTCCTGTACAATCCCCATGTTGACTTGGGCTAGAAATCTGTCACTATCTGTCCCTTTGTGGATTGGGCCATTTCAATATCCACTCAGATTCACTCCTTATAGGTATCTGAAGGAATTTGCTCCTCACAGCAACCCTGGGAAGTGGGTGCTATTATTATTCCCATTTTACAGGCAAAGAAACTGAGGCAAACTGAAGTTAAGTGACTTGTCCAAGGTCATACAACTAGTAAGTATCTGAGGCTTAACTTGAACTAAGGTCATCCAGACTCCTGATTCTGCACTCAATCCACTGTACCATCTAGTTATTCTGCAAATGTAAAGGGTCCCCAAATTATGCCAAAGTCCCTATATCAGGTACAAGAGCTAGCTAGATTTCCCTTAGCTGAAGACTCTCAGCTTGCCCAAAGTTTTGTCCTTTACCTACTGTTCCCAGGATGCAATTATGGAAGAAACCTGACTTTCAAATAGCAGAAGAAAGCTACAGAATTGGAAACTATTAGAACATCCATTGGCTCCTCATTCCACCTCTCCTTCACAAGGAAATTTGTTATTTATAGTAATGTTGCTTTTGGCTGTTATCTAGAATTTTTCCAAAGACAGAGAGAAGGTAAAAATGCTTTCCCATGCATCAGATTATAGAACAGGTTATTTTCTTCCCACATAGAAAGCAATGATGCGCATAAGGGAATTGCTGCATGCATTAAAAGAACAAATTAAAAAGAATTTGAAAACTCAACTTGCAGCCAATTTATAACATGTACTTCTGTGCCAGGAGGTGGAGAACAAGTCTGGAAATACAACTCAGTTTGACATTTCTTCTGATTAGCTATTTCACATTTTTCATGAATAAGTTCAAATACTTTATGTGTGTGAATGCTTGTATGTGTGTGTATACATACACATATATACAGACATACACACATATGTATACACATATGAATATGGAGACACATACACATAGACACACACTTATACACACACATATACAAACAAATACACATACAGACTAGTACATATACACACATACAGACACAAGGAGACACATACACACAAATATACATATGCATACACTTATACACAGATGCACACATGTACACACATATATACAGACGTATGCACACATACACACACAAAAGACATACACACATAAACACATATATAGACGTACACACATATACATACACATACACACACATAAACATACATATACACACAGAACTCCAAGACATTTTCCAGTGGCTCCACTTTCTCAAATGCCAGCTCTTCCTTTTGTTCCAATTCACTCTTGCTTCTTCTGCTACTATAAACACCCACTTCTGTAGATACAACAGCCATAGGTTTAATTGTCTTCCAGAACTTCATGCTCAGTCACCTAGTGACTCTAGAAGATATATAGCTTCTAACATTCCCCTACTCTACTCTCCCATTTAGCTTCAAAGCGTACTTATGATTGAAAGCCATAAAGGAAAAGGAACATTTAGGGGGAGAGAAGGGCAGAAGTTTTGAGCCTCCCTATTAGTTCTAAAGCCAGGACTATTTGTATACAGATAAATCTTGATTCCTATAAATAATGAATTTCCTGAAGTTGTCCAGATAATAGGACTAATTCAATAAGATTCATTGTTTGCAATAATTGGAACCCAGCTAAGTTCTGTCTTTAGAACCAATGGCAAGACTTCTTCTATGTAGACTCAATCTGATATAGACAGAATCTATATAGTCTCAACTTTTATTAGATTGGGCATCCAAAAATCTGGGTTCAATCCTAGTCCCTGTCATTTATTAACTCTGTTCCAAGACATCAAGTGGAGATAACCTAGCTTCAACTCTGTATTTCAAAGGATTGTGGTAAAATACAAATAAAGTATGTAAAGTGCTAGATGAACCACAAGAAGCTAGTTAGGTGCATGAGAGCTAGTGGTATCACCAATAATGTGTGTATCAGGAAATGTCTCTCCATTTTCATCTAGTTTTTACCTACCTATTTTCATCTGTCTTCAATAAAAATTTTTGAAAATATTTTTCAACATCTACAAATTTCATAGTAGGTTTCAGCAAAACACTTGTCAGTAAGTCATGACATATAAATTCATGATTTGGAACTATGTTTGAAGTGTTAGCTTATTTAATTTACTAATTTATTCTTCTCTACAGGTAACAGCTACTTTTTGGTAAAATATACATTGGCCCTCTCCATAAAAATATTTTATTCATGTTAAAAAACAATTATATAGTACATTGTTAATTTTCTGTTCACAAAATATGCACAGTGTAATATGTATATAATGATGGAGTCTGTTACTTGCTAAATAAGACTTCTAACTAGCCAAGCCATAACCCATTTGTCGTCAGAGTACTAGCTCATGGTGCTAGATGGTAGAAAATGTTATTGAACATCACATGCCATTTGGAGACAGCATCGAAAATCCGCATAATATCAGGTATGTCAGATAGAATGGATAGAGTCTAACTCTTGAAGAAATATTGACAAGCCATGGTACAAGCACAGCAAGCCCCATATGGACAAACAGTCCACTATTGAGACCAAAAGACCTACAGGATAAGCTTACATTTTTGTTGGAAGAAGAAGAAGAAGAGGAAGAAGAAGAAGAAGAAGAAGGAGGAGGAGGAGGAGGAGGAGGAGGAGGAGGAGGAGGAGGAGGAGGAGATGATGATGAAGATGAAGATGAAGGAGGAGGACGAGGACAAGGATGAGGATGAGGAGAGGAAGAGAAAGAGTGGAAGAAAAAGGAAAAGGAGGAGAAGGAGAAGAAAAAGAAGAAGAAAAGAAGAAGAAGAAAAAGAAGAAGGAGAAGGAGAAGAAGGAGGAGGAGGAGGAAAAGGAGAACAAGAAGAAGAAGAAGAAGAAGAAGAAGAAGAAGAAGAAGGAGAAGGAGAAGGAGAAGGAGAAGAAGAAGAAGGAGAAGAAGAAGGAGAAGAAGGAGAAGAAGAAGGAGAAGAAGGAGAAGAAGAAGAAGAAGAAGAAGAAGAAGAAGAAGAAGAAGAAGAAGAAGAAGGAGAAGAAGGAGAAGAAGGAGAAGGAGAAGAAGAAGAAGAAAAAGAAGAAGAAGGAGAAGGAGAAGGATAAGAAGAAGAAGAAAGTCATCATAGTGGGTATGCATTTATTCTTAAGTGCAGTAATGCTGGAGCTGAATGAACAGTATGAATGCTAGTAGTGCAGAGAATGCATTTCACATCATGAATGGAAAGCAGCAGAGGAGAAAAGGGGGGGGAAGCCAAAACAAATGAGATAAAAACCTGTTCCATTCCCTTTGCAGAAACATCCTCATACTTTGAGGGTTGAGCTAATGTCAATAAACATCTGACTTCTGCTCTACATTATATGTCCCTTAAAAACAAAGATGACTGACGATCTAACGGAAGCCTGCAACAGCATGATATAAACTAATATAGAGAATCAAAATATCGCTGTTGGAAGAGACTTAAAAGGGCCAAGGTCTCCCATTGCATTTTGGGCCATCTCCATTCATCCTGATCCATATCTAGCCATTGGAGCCAGATTGCTTGGGAGGAGAAAATGAGAATGGTGACTTTCCACAGCCCTTCCTCCCTCTCTTCAATCCAATTCAGTTATCAGGTATGTCATCATCTTACTGAGATCAAGATCTTCCAGAATGAAGGACAGATCACAATCACAACTCTTAGTTTATCAATGTACCTCTTAATATATATTATCCATAAGTCAACATAGTCCTCTGGACAGGGTTCCTTCTGCCCAGAGTTAAATGGAACTATTAACCTCTGTGATTTAACCTGTATTACTCTCTTTCCTGTGATCAGCTGAACCTAACATGTTTTCCCAACGAACTGCTCTAACTCCCTCAGCACCGACCCTGAATAATAGCTTCAATAGGGCAATTGTAATTCTTCAGAGGCTGGGCTCGAACCCAGGACTGGCTGGCTAAGGCCAGCTCCACTCTCCCTGTGCCAGGCTCCCTGTCCCAGAGGAATCATTGCCCTGTCTTCCCGAAGGGCTTCACAGAATTATTCATGGCTGGAAGATACTTGGGGAGTTATCGAGAACCAAGTCTTCATTGTACAAAAAATAAACTGAGGCTCGGAGAAGTGCTTTGCCCACCTTCAAAAAGGGAAACAACAGAGCGGGTCCCGGATTCCACATTCGACCTCAAGTCCTTCCAATCCATATGCTCCAACCTCCCCCTTAGGTCTCACTTCGCCTCCATCCCTGCCCCGCCCCTATGCACCCTGTTACAGATGGAGGCTCCAAAGAACCTCCAGCACAGGAAGCAGCCAGTCCAGGGCTCAGCCACCCTCGCGATCTTGAGCTGTGGATACCTCTCGCGGAGAGATAACTGACCTGGCACATGCACACTCACCCAGGCTTAACTTTACCGTTGGGCCCGCGCGCGCGACCCCTGCATCTGGAGAATGCATGGGCACTTCGTTCCCCCTCCCGGTGTTGCTAGGGCTACAGCCATCTCCAAGATCTATTCATTTTTCACTGTTACCGGCTTTGGACTCACTTCACTTGGAGCCTCTGACGGTTGAGGTTATTTTGGAGAATAGGTGAAGCCAGGAGAAGGCCAAGACACCTGGGGAGAACTCCTCGTGAGTTCACCCACCATCTCCGAGACCCTCTGCCAGGATGAAGAGGATTAGGAGGAAAGCTCGAGGCACATCTCCCTCCTACTTCTCCCGGAGGGACAGCGGGGTCCGACCCTTCAGCCCGGGTACTGGTTACATCCTCAAAGTCAGGGACCTGGACAAGATCCACAAAGCTGCAGCATTCGGGAATGTGGACAAGGTGCAGAAGCTGCTGCTGCTCCAAAAGGCTGGAGTCAACGATCTGGATGAAAAGCGCAGGTGAGAGGGTGGTCAGGGAGAGAGAAGGGAAGATGCCCAGGAACAGCCTCAGCATCCCCTCCCCGCTCCCTCCACGGGGGTGCCTCTGCCTGGGCTACCCCTTGGCCAAGCTCTTCCCCTCAACTCCTGGGACAGTGCAGGGTCAGGTTTTGCCTCCTGGAGATTGAATCCCAGGTCCTGACTGCTGGTGTCTCCTCCCACTCCTGCCTACCCATTTTTAACGAAGGGAAACTCCTTCACTTTTCCTTTAGCCAGCCTCCATCTGACTTCCTCTTTCTCAGTGGCAAGGTGAGAGCAAATGCTACCCTGGTCTAGTGAAATATTGTTTTGAGCCTTTCAGTTGTTCCTGACTCTCTGTGAAGACGTTTGGGGGATTTTCCTGGCACAAATACTGGAGTGGTTTGTCTTTTCCTTCTCCAGCTCCTTTTACAGATGAGCTAATTGAGGTAAACAGGGTTAAGTGACTTGCCGGGGCCACACAGGTAATAATTGTCTAAGGATTTGAACTCAGAAAGTGAGTCTTACTGACACCTGGCAATCTTATCCTCTGGGCCACCTACCTGCCTCATCTAGATATATATGGCCACTATATGTGGAGTGTAAATGCATCAATGCAGAAAAATAATTTCAGCAGAAAAATGATTAATCATGTTCTGTATGTGTCTGACTCCCAGCTAACTGCAACAGATAAAAAGGAATCTGAGTGTTGTCCCTGCTTTCTACGAGGTCAGGCTAATGGGGATGGTAATCCACAAGGGAGACTGAGGAGAGGAACAGAAACTTAGGAGGAGAACCAGGAACTTGTAGTGTTACAAAACCCAAAGAGTAGGGAACATCAAGGAGAAAAGGAGTCCTAGTTTGAAAAGGCTTCAGAAAGGCCAAGTAGGGTGAGAATTGAAAAAAGACCATTAGATTTGTCAGTTAAGGGATCTTTGGAGAATTTGGAAGCCAGTGTGGCAAGTTATTTTTAAAGTTCACTTATTTGTTTTTAGTTTTCAAAATTCATTTCTACAAAATTTTGAGTTCCAAATTTTCTCCCCATCTCTCCCCTCCCCTCATCTCATAACACCTTGCATTCTGATTTCCCCTTCCCTCAATATGCCCTCTTTTTTATCGCATACTTCCCTTCCCTTATCCCCTTCTTCTATCTTTTCTTGTTGGGCAAGATAGACTTCTATACTCCCTTACTTGTATTTCTTATTTCCCAGTTGTATGCAAAACAATTCTCAACATTCATTCCTAATACTTTGAATTCACACTTCTCTCCCTTCCTCCCTCCCCACACCCATCCTAACTGAGGCAAGCAATTCAATATAGGCTATATATGTGTAGTTTTGTAAAAGACCTCCATAATAGTCATTTTGTGTAAGACTATATTTCCTTCCATCCTACCCTGCCCCCCATTTATTCTATTCTCTCTTTTCACCTTGTCCCTCCCCTAAAGTGTTAACTTTTGATTACTTCCTTCTCCCATTTGCCCTCCTTTCTATCATTGCCCTCATCCCACTTGTCCCCTTCTCCCCTACCCTTCTGTTGTGCAAGATATATTTTCATAACAAACTGAATGAGCATGCCATTCCCTCCTTAAGCCAAATGTGAAGAGAGTAATCTTCCTTGTCCCTTTCACCTCCTCCCTTTTCTTCTCCACTGAAAAAGGTTTTATTGCCTCCCTTATGGATGATAGTTTGCTCCATTCCATTTCTCCCTCTCGCCTCTCAATATATTCCTCTCTCACCCCTCAATTTTATTATTTTTAGGTATCAACCCTTCTTATTCAACTCACCCTTTGCTCTCTGTCTATACATATATGTGTGTGTGCATGTGTGTATAATCCCTCCACCTACCCAAATACTGCGAAAAATCTAAAGAGTTAAAAATATCTCTTTCCATATAGGAAAGCAAACAGTTCAACTTTAGAAAGGACTTTATGATTTCTCTTTCCTGTTTACCTTTTCAAGCTTCTCTTGATTCTTGTGTTTGAAAGTCAGATTTTCTATTCAGTTCTGGTCTTTTCATTATGAGTGCTTGAAAGTCCTCTATATCATTGAATGACCATTTCTTTCCCTTGAAATATTGAACTCAGTTTTGCTGGGTGGGTGATTCTTGGTTTTAAACTAAGTTCTTTTGACTTCTGGAACATTCTACTCCAAGTCCTTTGCTCACTTAATGTAGAAACTGCCAGATTGTGTTATCCTGATTGTATTTCCACAGTACTCTAATTGTTTCCTTCTAGCTGCTTGCAATATTTTCTCCTTGACCTGAGAACTCTGAAAATTGGCCACAATATTCCTAGGAGTTTCTCTTTTTGGGTCTCTTTCAGGAGGTGATCTGTGGATTCTTTCAATATTTATTTTGCCCTCTGGTTCTGGAATATCAGGGATGTTTTCCTTGATAATTTCATGAAAGATAATGTGTAGGCTCTTTTTCTTGATCATGGCTTTCAAGTAGACCCAGAATTTTTAAATTGTCTCTCCTGGAGCTGCTTTCCAGGTCAGTTGTTTTTCCAATGAGATGGTACACATAATCTTTTATTTTTTCAATCTTTTGGAGCTATTTGTACCTTCTTGGTTTATTGTATAGTCACTAGCTTTCCTGAACTCCACTCTGATTTTTAAAGAACTATTTTGTTCAGTGAACTTTTGAACCTCCTTTTCCATTTGACTAATTCTGCTTTTTAAAGCCTTTTTCCCCTCATTGGTTTTTTGGACCTCTTTTTCCAATTAAGTTAACCTATTTTTAAGGGTGTTATTTTCCTCAGTATTTTTTTTTTTTGGTTCTTCTTTAGCAAGCTGCTGACTCACTTTTCAAGCTCTTCTATGGCCTGGGGTCATTTCATATTCATTTTGATGATATTGGAGGCAGAAGCCTTGAGTTCTTCTGACAGTATGCATTGTTCTTCCTCATCTGAAAGGATGGGAGGAGATAATTGTCCCCAAGAAAGTAACCTTCCATGGTCTTATTTTTTTTCCCATTCTTGGGCATTTTCTCAGCCAGTTATTTGATTTCTGAATTTTTTGTCAAGAGGAGGGTCCTAGTGTTCCTCCTCCCCAAGGACCATGTTCAGGGCTGAGATTCAGATCTCCTGCTCGATTCCCTCAGAGGCTTTAGGCTGAGGAGCTGGGACAATGGAACCAGGTTCTTTCCATAGCCACCCGCTGCCTCATGATAATGCTGCCACCACCTCTACCACCCCCTCTGCCACCAACTGGGGCCAGTGCTCGGGGGGATTCCAGTCCCCGTAGCCCAGCTGGGAAAATCTTCCCACACTGAACTTTGAAGCTTTCTTTGTCTCTTGTCTATTGAAGGATCTGGGACCCTCCTTGCTGGGGACTCTGCCCCAGAGGCATGTTCTGGCCCTGTTCCTCCTGGTGCTGCATGTCCAGGGATGAAATCTGCTTTGCTCAATGTCAAGTGGAATGGACTTTTTCTGTTGGCTTTCCAGGTTACCTTTGGCTGGAAATCTGTTTCTATCTTCCTATGGCTACTTTTGCTCTAAAATTTGATGAGAGTCATTTTTTACAGGTGTTTTGTGGGCTGTAGGGGAAGTGCTAGAATATATACATCTTTCTACTCTGCCATCTTGGGTCTGCCCCCCCATGCGATATTGCACATTATTTTCTATTTTTGTAATTCTTTTGGTTTTATTTTTTAAATTCTTGTTTTCTCATAAAGTCATTAGCTTACATCTGCTCCATCCCAATTTTTAAAGAACTATTTTCTTCAGTGAACTTTTGCACCTCGTTTTTGATTTGGCTAATTCTGCTTTTTAAAGCATTCTTCTGCTTGCCTTTTTGGAGCTCTTTTGCCAATTGAGTTAGTCTATTTTTAAAGGTGTTATTTTCTTTTATTATTATTATTTTATTTCTTTTCAGTGTTCAACAATCACTTCCATATAACTTAGATTTTCCCCCTTTCTTTACCTCCCTCCCAGTGTTGCCATACAATTTAATATAGATTCTACATGTACACTCCTATTAAACACATTTTCACCTTAGATATGTTGCATAGAAGAATTAAAAGGAATGAGAGAAATCATAAAACAAATCAAAATGTAATGCAAAAGAAAATGATTGGCTGCATTCTGCAATCAAATTCCATAGTTCCTTCTCTGGATGTGGAAGGTATTTTGCCTTAAGAGACCACTAGGAATTTTTCAAGTCCTTTCATTGCAATGAAGTTGTAAGTCTACCAGAAAAAATCCTGCCACACTGTGGTTGTTGCTGTGTATAAAGTTCTCCTGGTTCTGCTCCATTCACTCAGCATCACTTCATATAAGTCTTTCCGGGAATTTCTGAAGTCTTCCTGTTCATCATTTCTTACAGCAAATAATATTCCATTACATTCATATACATTTATTCAACCATTCCCCAATTGATGGGCATCCCCTTGGTTTCCAGTTTTTGACCACCACAAAGTGTGCTGCTATAAATATTTTTGTACATGTGGGACCCTTTCCCATTTTTATGATCTCTTGGGGATACAGTCCTAGAAGCAGTATTGCTGGATCAAAGGGTATACACATTTTTGTATCCCTTCGGGCACAGTTGCAAATTGCTCTCCAGAATTTCTAGATCAGCTCACAGCTCAACCAACAATGAATTACTATTCCAACTCTCCCACATCTTCTCCAAAATTTATCATCATTCTGCTTTGTCATGGTAGCCAATCTAATAGGTGTGATGTGGTATCTCAGAGTTGTTTTGATTTTCATCTCTCTAATCATTAGTGATTTGGAGCATTTTGCATATGACCATAGATACCTTTGATTTCTTCTTCTGAAAACTACCTGTTCATATCCTTTGACAATTTATCAATTGGGGAATGACATTTATTCTTGTACATTTGACTCAGTTCTCTATGTATTTTAGAGATGAGGCCTTTATCACAGACACTAGTTGCAAAAATTTTTCCCACTTTTCTGCTTCCCTCCTAACATTGGTTTTATTGGATTTTTTTTTTGCAAAAACTGTTCAATTTAATGTAATCAAAATTATCCATTTTGAACTTTATAATGCTTTTCTTCTCTTCTTTAGTCAAAAATTCTTCCCTTCTCCATAAGTGTAATAAATGCCCTATTCCTTGCTCCACTGATTTGTTTATAGTATCAATATTTATGCCTAGATCATGTACATATTTGCACTTTATTCTTGTTTATGGTGTCAGGCATTGGTCTAAACTTGTGTCCACTATACTCTTTATTCAGTTTTCCCAGCAATTTTTGTTGAACAGAGAGTTCTTATCCCAGAAGCTGGGGTCCATGGCTTTATCAAACAGTAGATTGCTATCTTCATTGACTACTGTGTTTTGGGTACCTAAACTATTCCACTTTTGTTTCTTAGCCAGTACTAAGTAATTTTGATAATTGCTGATTTATCATGCTATTTTAGATGTGCTAGAGCTAGGGCTCTTTCCTTAGCATTTCTTTTCATTAATTCCCTTGACATTCTGGACCTTTTGTTCTTCCAGATGAATTTTTATACTGTTTTTTCTAACTCTACAAAATAATTATCTGATAGTTTGATTGGTATGGCACAGAATAAGTAAATTAATTTAGGTATAATTGTCACTTTTACTATATTTGCTTGGCCCACCCATGAGTGACTGATGTTTTTCCACTTACTTAGATCTGACTTTGCTTGTGTGAAAAGTGTTTTGTAATTGTGTTCATATAGTCCCTGGCTTTGTTTTGACAGATAGATTCCTAAATATTTTTTAGTGCCTACTGTAGCTTTAAATGGGATTTCTCTTTCTATCTCTTGCTGTTGGGCTTTGTTAGTGATGTATAGAAATGCAGAAGATATGTGTGGGTTTATTTGGTAACCTCTAACTTTGACAAAGTTGTTTATTATTTCAAGCAGTTGTTTACTTGATTCTCTGGGATTCTCTAAGTATATCATCATATCATCTGCAAAGAGTGATAAATTAGTTTGTTCTTATTTCTTTGATGTCTTTTTCTTCTCTTATGACTACAGCTAAAATTTCTAGTATCATATTGAATAATAGTGGTGATAATGGACATCCTTCTTTCATCCCTTATCTTACTGGAAATACAGCTCGCTTATCCCCATTGCATATAATGCTTGCTGAAGGTTTTAGGTAGATACTGGTTATTATTTTATGGGAAGTTCAATTTATTCCTATGTTCAGTATTTTCAGTAGAAATGGGGGTTGCATTTTGTCAGAAGGTTTTCTGCATCTATTGAGATAATTGTATGGTTTATTTTTGTTGTTGATATGGTCAATAATATTAATAGTTTTCCTAATATCGAACCCTCCCTGCTTTGCTGGTATAAATCCTACCTGATCATAATGTATTATTCTCTTGATTAGTTGGTGTATTCTTGTTGCTTAAATCTTATTTAAAATTTTTGCATCTATATTAATTAGAGAAATTGGTCTATAATTTTCTTTCTCTGTTTTAGCTCTTCCTGGTTTAGGTACCAAAACCATATTTATATCACAAAAAGAATTTGGGAGGACTCTTTCTTCCCCGATTTTCCCAAATAGTCTATATAGTATTGGAATTAACTGTTATTTAAATGTTTGATAGAATTCTCTTGTAAATCTTCTGACCTTGCAGATTTTTTCATAGGGAGTTCATTGATGGCTTGTTCAATTTCTTTTTCTGAGATGATGTTATTTAAGTATTCAACTATCTCTTCTGTTAGTGTGGGCAATTTGTACCTTTTAAAATAATCATCAGAGGGGAGGAGCCTAGATGGCGGAGTAGAAAGAGTCACATATGCTAGCTCCTACACACAGCCCATAAATTACCTGTAAAAAGAACTCCCAACAAATTCTGGAGCAGTGGAAGCCATGCAGCAACGGAGTGGAAGAGATTTCTGTTCCAGAGAGCCCTGAAAAACAGACACCAAAGGTCCATCGCACACCAGACCTGGAGCAGAGCCCAGCCCTGCCTTGGCCGCATGGCACCGAGAGAAGCAGATCCAAGCAGGCTTCAGGGACAGAATCTCTGGCACCTGCAAAGCTCCCTCAACCCACAGGTGCTACAGGTCAGTGAGAGAGACTTCTGGGCTGGCCAAGAGGGGAACAGGGTGTCTCCATAACTCAGGCCCCCTCGGGAGGAAGCAGTGGGAGCAGCAGAGGACAGGGGCTCTCAAAGCAAGAAGGAGCTCAGATCCATTGTTGAAGATCTCTGCATAAACCCCCTGAGGGAACTGAGCCCTTTGAGGTGGCCCTGCCCCTACCTGAGCACCTGAACTTAATCCCACTGAATAGCAGTCCTGCCCCCCCAATGAAAGCCCTGAGCCTGGGAAGCGGCATTTGAATCTCAGACCCCAAGCACTAGTGAGGCAGGGGTGCAGAGGAATCTCAGAAGTCAAGTAACTGCCTGAGAAAATGCCCAGAAAAGGGGGAAAAATAAGACCATAGAAGGTGACTTTATTGGTGAACAGATGTTTCCTCCTTTCCTTTCTGATGAGGAAGAACAGTGCTTACCATCAGGGAAAGACATAGAAGTCACAGCTTCTGTATGCCAAACATCTGAAATAGATATCCAATGGGCTCAAGCCATGTAAGAGGCTCAAAAACGATTTTGAAAATCAAGTTAGACAGGTGGAGGAAAAACTGGGAAGAGAAATGAGAGAGATGCAAGAAAAGCATGAAAAACGGGTCAATACCTTGCACTAAAGGAGACCCAAAAAAATGCTGAAGATAATAACACCTTGAAAAATAAGCTAACTCAATTGGCAAAAGAGGTTCAAAAAGCCAATGAGGAGAAGAATGCTTTCAAAAGCAGAATTAGCCAAATGGAAAAAGAGGTTCAAAATCTCACTGTAGAAAATAGTTCTCTCAAAATTAGAATGGAACAGATGGAGGCTAATGACTTTATGAGAAACCAAGAAATCACAAAACAAAACCAAAAGAATGAAAAAATGGAAGAGAATGTGAAATATCTCATGGGAAAAACAACTGACCTGGAAAATAGATCCAGGAGAGACAATTTAAAAATTATGGGACTACCTGAAAGCCATGATCAAAAAAAGAACCTAGACATCATCTTTCATGAAATTATCAAGGAAAACGTCCCTGATATTCTAGAACCAGAGGGCAAAATCAGTATTGAAGGAATCCATTGATCACCGCCTGAAAGAGATCCAAAAAGAGAACCTCCTAGGAACATTGTGGCCAAATTCCAGAATTCCCAGGTCAAGGAGAAAATATTGCAAGCAGCTAGAAAGAAACAATTCTAGTATTGTGGAAATACAATCAGGATAACACAAGATCTAGCAGCTTCTACATTAAGGGATCAAAGGGCGTGGAATAGGATATTCCAGAAGTCAAAGAAACTAGGACTAAAACCAAGAATCACCTACCCAGCAAAACTGAGTATAATACTTCAGGGGAAAATATGGTCTTTCAATGAAATAGAGGACTTTCAAGCATTCTTGATGAAACGACCAGAGCTGAAAAGAAAATTTGACTTTCAAACATAAGAATGAGAAGAAGAATGAAAAAGTAAACAGCAAAGAAAAGTCATAAGGGACTTACCAAAGTGGAACTCTTTACATTCCTACATGGAAAGACAATATTTTTAACTCTTGAAACTTTTCAGTATCTGGGTAGTTGTGATTACACACACACACACACACACACACACACACGCACACACACACACGCACACATGTGCACACACACACATGCACACATGCACTCACACACAGAGATAGCATAGAGTGAATTGAATAGGATGGGATCATACCTTAAAAAATTAAGGTAAACAGTGAGAGAGAAATATATTGGGAGAAGAGGGTGAAATAAAATGGGCCAATTATCTCTCATAGAAGAGGCAAGCAGGAGACTTTTTAGTGGAGGGAAAAAGTGGAGAGCTGAGAGTACCTTTCAAACAATACTCATCTCCCTCGCCTCTACTGTAATAAATTTTTGTGCCTCTTCCTGTAATGGAATTTACTTTTTTTCTGCATCCTCCTTTTCACATTTGTTATCATCACATCATTTAATTTATACCCACTACTTCTATCTATGTATATCCCTTTTACATTTCATAATAAATACACAATTCCCAAGATTAGCAAATATCATCCTCCCTTATATGGATGTAACAAGTTTGCCCATATTGTGTAACAAGTTTCCCCTCACCCCCCTCGTTTATCTTTTTATGCTTCTCTTCAGACCTACGTTTGAAGATCAAATTTTCTGTTGAGTTCTAGCCTTTTCATCCTGTAGGTCTGGAAATCCCTCAAGTCCGTCTTCTTGACTAAAATATTATGCTCAACTTTGTTGGGTAATTAATCCTTGGTTGTAGTCCCAGCTCCTTTGTCTTCAGAATATGAGATTCCAATTCCTTTGAACTTTTAATGTAGAAGCTACATGGTCCTGTGTGATGCTGACTGTAGCTCCTCGATATTTGAATTGTTTCTTTCTGTCTGCCTGCAGCATTTTCTCCTTCACAAGATACTTCTGGAATTTGGCAACAGCATTCCTTGGTGTTTTTAGTTTGCTGTCCCTTTCAGGAGATGAATGGTGGATTCTTTTGATGATGATTTTGCCCTCTGGATCTAGGACTTCTGGACAATTTTCCTTGATGATTTCTTGGATGAAAGTGTCCAGGCTTTTTTTTCATCATGGCTTTCTGGTATACCAATAATCTTTGGATTTTTCTCTCCTGGATATGTTTTCCAGGTCAGTTGTTTTTCAGTTAGATTTTTTATATTTTCTTCTATGTTTTCATTCTTTAGATTCTGTTTGACTGATTCTTGATGTCTCATAGATTCATTAGCTTTTACTTGTCCGATTATATTTTTTATCAAATTGCTTTCTTCAGCTAACTTTTTCATCTCCCTTTCTATCTGCCCAGTTGCTCCTTTTAAGGAGTTATTTTCAGCAATTAGGTTTTGTAGTTCTTTCTCCATTTGTCCAGTTTTTCTTTTTAAGGAGCTGTTCTCTTCAGTGAATTCTTTTTTCATGTTTTTTAAAATCATTGGTCAATTTTCTTCTCATTCTCTAATTTGGGTTTTAAAATATTTATAGAGCTCTTCCTAGAAGGCTCTTTGTTCTTCTGACCAGGTCATACTCCCTTGTGAAGTTTCAGATGGGAGTACAGTCTCAATGCTAATCTCTTTGGTATTTGTGTTTTGGTCCTTGTCGCCATGGAAAGATTCTATGGTCTTTTATTTTATACTTTGCTTTTTACTCATGATAATAACCCTTTTCCTGGCTTTTAAGGTAGATCTTTGCACCTGTGCACAGTGAGCTCTGTCCCACAGTTCTTGTGCCTAAAACTTGAGGTTTTGTGTGTTGTGGACTCTGGCTCTTTCAAGCTAGAAATGAAATGCTGCAGGTTACCTGCTGCTGAGCTGGCTGGTGTTTGAAAGCAGAGGCCAGTTAGGTCTTTTTTGGGTTTCCCCACAATTACCCTGGAGCAAGCTCGTTAAGTCTGGAGAAGTGGTGGTCCAGATGCAGGAGGCTCCTCTGCTGAGAGTTTGTTTACACCTTCCTCTGCTATCACTTTTCCAGGGTTTTTTCCTGGGGAAATAATCTCTGGCCTGGTCAAGGTCAACAAGGGGAAGGAGATAGCAATTACCGATCACTCTGCCATCTTGGCTCCTGGAAAATCAAAGGTGTTATTTTATTTAGCATTTTTTGAGGGCCCTTTAGCAAGCTGTTGACTCACTTCTTATGAGTTTCTTGCATTGTTCTCATTTCTCTTCTCGGTTTTCCTTCCACTTCTCTTACTTGATTGTCAGAATACTTTTTGAGCTCTTCCATGGCCTGAGACCATTGCATATTTATTTTGGAGGTTTTGGATGCTGAAGCCTTGACTTCCTCTGGTGTTATGCTTTGTTCTTTCTCATCCAAAAGGATGGGAGAAAATACCTGTTTACCAAGAAAGTGACCTTTTGTAGTCTTATTTTTTCCCCGTTTTGGGGGCATTTTCCCAGTCAGTTACTTGACGTTTGAGTCCTTGTCAAGAGGAGGGTATACTCTGGGAACCTGTAAATTCTCAGTTCCCCCATGGTGTCACAATCAAGGGAGAGGAGTTTACTCCCCTCCTGCATGCTGGTCTGGAAGCAATGAAAAACTTTTCTGCCCAGGACCTGCAATTGAAATTCCCTCACCACAACCACCTCCAGCTCCACTGCCAGTGCTCCTCCTCACCCATGGGTGGAGTTCAGGGCTGAGAATCAGTTTAATGCATCAGTTCCTGCAAGGGCTCTAGGTAGAGGGCTCCAAAAATGGAAGCTGCAGTGCCTGCTGCTGGAGGTCCATATCCTGCTCCTCTCCCCTGGATGAAGGAGCCCTCCCACTGACTTTTTAATCTGTCTGTGGCATTTGTGGGTTGAGCAATCTGGGAATTGCTGACAGTGGCATCTTCAAGCCTCTTCTTGGTCCTGTCCCTGCTGTGTTGTGCTGGTCAGCATGCCGCATGCCAGGCTCCAGACTGTAGCATTAAAAAAAAAGGCCCAGAGAGGAAGTGGAGACATATATTGTCAATGATCCTCTTATAGTATTTAGACACAAATGGCAAGAGAAATGTGGGATGAGAGCAAGGACAGATTAATGAAGTGAAGATGTTTTGGGGAATGGGGGAGAAGTCATGGACATGTTTGTGTGTATGTTCATCTTTCATTTCTTAAGAAGACCAGGCCATCAGAGAAATAATGACACGACTTCCACTTGACTTTTTTTTTTGAGTGAGGGAGTTCTGTGCATGTCACCAGCCTCATTTCTCTTCCAGAGCCATCTGAGTCCAGTGACCAGATATTCATCAGGATGACTGGAGGTGACCCAGGATGAGGCAGTTGGGGTTAAGTGACTTGCCCAAAGTCACACAACTAGTGAGTGTCAAGTGTCAGAGGTGCACTGGTGCTGTATCCACTGTATCACCTAACTGCCCTGGACATGTTTGTAGCCAAGCAGGGAAGTAGCCAGTAGGCAGAGAATGATTGAAGAAAAGTGAGAACATGGATGGGGAGGGGTGACGATGTTCTGTAGGAGATTCGATAAATTGGGATCTCTTGTACCTATGGAAACATTTTCATGGGTAAGGAGAAGAGCTACCTCTTCATGTGAGATGCATGAATGAGGAGATAGTGACAGAAGGCATTTGGATGGTCTTAGATGAGAAGAAGGTGGGGACAAGGTGGTCTCAATTGTTTTCAACAAAATATGAAGCAAGATTTTTAGCTGAGGAAGGGCAGAGTGAAACATGGGAGGTTTGAGAAGGGATGAAAATGTTTGGAAGATCTACTGTTGTAAGTGTAAGGAGATTGGTTTTTCATGTGCAGTTTATAGAATCGGCTTCCTTACTCTCTCAAAATGCCTAACATAGCCATCCAATTAAATGTGCATGTTAGGGTTTCTCATGAGATGTGGACTGGATATGTGGTGTCATTGGTATAGGGAATTCCCTTTACACTGCAGGACAGTATCTTCTTAGCAAGTCAAAATCTTAGAAAATTACTTAGATCCCTGAGAGGTCACATTGCCAGTGTGAGTCAGAGGTAGATCTTGCAAACTTCAAGACTAGCTTTCTATCCACCATCCTGTGCTGCCTTTCTGCAGTGTATTCAAAAACATATGGAAGGAGATCTTTAAACATCAGTCACTGAAATTATCCATAGGGAAGTAAAGTTTCAAATATATTTTTTGAGGGTATATATATATTTATATATATATATATATATATATATATATATATATATATATATATATATATGTTCGTTTATTTGTTTGCTTATTTTGTCTGTTAAATATTGAAATTTTGTGGAATCCAGGATGGAAATTTTATGGTTCAAAGTGTCCCAATTGAATTTTGTATAGTTTCTTAATTGGTGAAAATTTATAAATAATTTTATATGTGTTCTTAGAAACAATGAAACGCTGTCCTATTTTAACCATGACTCATACATTGAATGTAATTTCCAATATTAGTCATACATTAGCTTTCAAAATGAAAAATAAGAGCTATATTTTTAGTTTTTATTAATATTTTCAATTGTCATAAAAGCCAAGAAATTGCCATATTCCCTGTGCACATAAGTCCATGTCAGTTCATCTGCCTTCACATTTATAGAGTTAAAGCAGGACTGGATAAATGAGAACAACCTCATAGTTAAAACAACTGGAGTATTCATGGTTGTCTGACTATCTTCACTGACCTTCCTCTGATACATATACTGTAATTTGCAGACTAATCACTTTTGCCCTTCCCACAAATATATGTTATTTTGTTGAGATGATTATTGAAAAGCATTTAAAATGGAGTAATGACAACAGAAATGAGTGTAGGAAACTATTTGTTTAAAATACAAATGTTATCTAAAAGTGAAGAAAAACAAAAACCTACATCCGGTCACTATACAGTTTAAAAAATGCTATTCCATTCTCAAGGTTGAGATATTTTTCATTGAGTTCAATGTGACCAAAGAAGAGAATACTAGTCTGTTGAGCCTGCATGGTATGTCAAACAGATAATTATCTCCTATACTAACTATAACTATACTACACTTTAATATATACTTAACTATACTTAACATGGAAAGAAACATTCCCAGAATGATGAATGCTGTAATTGCTAGCAGTAACTACATGTAAATTCAGATTGAAAGTTGTCACAGACTCTTCTCGCCCTTCTGTCTTTGTGTTTATATTCTTCCCTAAAATACACAGCAACGAAGTTGACCTGCCCCCATGGTGCCACTCAGTCAGTGTAATGGCTGACCTAATATCTTTCTCTTTAATCATCTTTTACCCTAACAGTGAACATTTGATGCTGTTTTATTTCCTTCCTTCCTGATTTCTTTCACCACTCATAACTCAGTTTCTTGATTAAATAATCTCAAATGTATATAAACATGTTTTTAAATTCCTTCCCACATTCTCTCTCTCTCTCTCTCTCTCTCTCTCTCTCTCTCTCTCTCTCTCTCTCTCTCTCTCTCTCTCTCTCTCTCTCTCTCTCCCATTTGTCCCTTTTCTGACTAAAATAAAATCCTACCCTAATCATAGCTGATAGGGATGGGATACAACTGGACTCAGAAATAGAAAATTAGTATAAATTGAATAAACCAATCTCAAATTTATTTTAGTTCCCTTCACCATCTCCACTATCAAAGGCTTCATTTCATCTCCCCCTTTTGTTCTTTAAACATTAGCATCCAATATTTTCAAGAGATACAGAAATAGTATTCAGTGTTGTTTTTCTGTTTTGCATTATTACTAATTTAAGATAATATTGTCTTGTCAAAAATAATTTCTGACTGTGGATAGAGTATTGAGCCTGGAAGGTCAAGAAGACTTGAATTCAAATTCATCCTCAGATGCTTCCTAGTAGTGTGACCCTGAGCAAGTTCCTTAACTATTCTTTGTCTCTATTTCCTCAACTATGAAAGGAGGCTAATAATGGCACCTATTTCCCAAGGTTATTACAAGATCAGATAAGAGAACATTTATTAAGTGCTTAACACAGTGTCTGGGACACAGTAGATACTACATACTAGTTGCCTTACTTCTCAGGCTTCATCCAACCAAATCACCATTGCAGCTCTGAGGATGGGAAAGGAAGAAATTTGTTCCATCTCCCTATGTGAAGAAGGCATGAGGGAAAAGGCAAAAGGGTAATCCTGAAGAACAATAAAAATGAAAACTATCTATCTTTGAATATTTATATCCACATTCATTACTTCAGGAATACATGATTTGTTGGTATGGATATTCCTTCCATTAATACATATCATGAATCCTAAGGGGTAGCTAGGTGGTGCAGTGGATAGAGCACCAGTGCAGGAGTCAGGAGGACCTAAGTTCAAATCTCACCTCCGACACTTGACACAAGCTGTGTGACCTTGGGCAAGTCACTTAAGCCCAACTGCCTCATCCTGGGTCATCTCCAGTCATCCTGATGAATATCTGGTCACTGGATTCACATGGCTCTGGGGGAGAAGTGAGGCTGGTGACCTGTACAGCTCTCCTTCATTCAAAACAAAGTCAAGTGCAAGTCATGTCATTATTTCTCTGATGACATGGTCTTTGGCAATGAAAGACAAATACACACACACACACACATACATATCAGGCAGATGATCAGCCAGAGGCAGCTAGGTGAATCAATAGATAGAATACTGGGCCTGGAGTCAGGAATATTCATGTGTGTGAGTTCAACTCTGGCCTCAGACATTGATTAACTGTGTGACTCTGGGCAAGTCACTCAATCCTTTTTGCTTCAGTACCCTCATCAGTAAAATGAGCTGAAAAAGGAAATGGGAAACCATGCTAATATCTGTGTCAAGAAAACCCCAAATGGGGTTCACTAAGAGTTAAATATGACTGAAAGACTGAACAACACAGTTGATATTTGAGATTTGCTGTTGATAAAACAATTCATCCTCCTTTGACCAACCTGGTGAAATTTTTTTGAGCTTAGTTAGGTTGATCTTTGCATAGCAGACATACCAGACTCTTACCTTGCCAGTATGGTAGAGCTACCATAACTTGCACCCTGCTTGAATAATCTTTAGCAACACAGAGCCCTTTTACCTGTTCAATGTTGCATTGCAGTAAGGCTTTAGTGGAGAATGCACACAAATATGCATATGTGCTTATCGAAATACAAAATATACACATTTGAATTTTTTTTCCTGAGGCAGCTGCCTTACTAAATACTTTGCAATTATGAATACCCTTAATGGAAAAAGTTATTATTAGCCTTAACAACCAAGCAAGGTGTTGCATGCCTATAATCCTAGCTACCAGTGAGGCTGAGGCTGGCAGATCTCTTGGACTCATGAGTTCTGAGCTGCAATGGGCTATGCCAGTAGGGTGTCTTCACTAAGACTAGAATCAATATGGTGAGTCTCAAGATACAAGGGACCATCAAGTTCCCCATGGAGAGGTGAACCACTTGAGGTCAGAAAATGAGCAAAGTTTCCATGCCAGTCTCTAGTGAAATCTTAATCTACCTGCTCTTCATCTCCCAGGCACTTTTGTTCATCATATCCTGTAAAGAGAGCTAATACACATTGTAGATTTCTTCAGGTTACAGTAGTGATCACTCATCTTTATTTTAGCAATGATTTACATTTCAGGCATACTAATAATTTTTATTCTTATGTTGTTAATGTTAAAACTTTTTTATGTTAGAACTACAGTATATAATAATAACACAATTTTGATTTTTGTAATTATGAAGCAATCACATAGCTCTCTCATTTCCATAGGACACCGCTCCACCTGGCCTGTGCTCATGGATTTCCAGATGTTGTGTCCCTCTTAGTAGAGAACAAATGCAAGCTAAACTGGTATGACAATAAATGTCAAACACCTTTAATAAAGGTATGCACTAGTTAACCATGCTGGTCTATGTAACATGTTTTGATTTCAGTCTTTGATTAAGAAAATATGCTTTACTCATTTAAATATCATTAATGATATTTTAATATACTAAATTTTATTTTAGAGTACCTATTATCTCTTTCTCTACATCATATTGACAGGCAGTGCAGTGTCACCAGGAGGAGTGTGCAGCTATCCTGCTGGAACATGGTGCAGACACTTTTCCTATGGACATCTACCACAACACTGCACTTCACTACGCTGCTTGTGGACATAACATAAAGATAGCAGCCAATTTGCTTAGATATAAGGTGGAAATGGAAGCAAAAAACAAGGTAGAATCCCACCTCTTGTTTAACAAAGTGTTTTATGAGCTAAAATGTGTAAATCAGGTAATGTCCTATTCACATCTTCATAATTCATATATTCTTGGAAGCATTTATTTAATGAAAATAGCTTAAAATAATTTTGTAGTCAAAGTTTGTTGTCCTTTGGAATTTTCTGATGGCAAAGGGGAACAGAGGAGGAGATTTTGGACCTCCTAATGTAGATCTTCCCTCTACTGCTTTAGACCAGTGCCTGCTCTGAAATTTAATCTTAGAGCAGGGATTCTCAACATGAGATCCATTAATTTAAAAAAAAAATCAACATTTACTTTATCGTTATTTCAAAGTCATTGACTATCTTTGCATTCTTTACATTTCAGGTATTTAAGAAAATTATTTTTAAAAGGTGTCCTTGACACAAAAGTGTTAAGAAACCCTTACTTAGGGAGTGTTCTGGAATGCTGATATATCCAGGGACTTCCAGTGTCACCCGGCCAGTATAGGTATGCCAGCAGCAGGCCTTGAATCAGGATCTTACTGACTTTGAGGCTAGCTCTCTATTTTTCCATCTCATCAGAATTTTCTTTGCATGCTATGTTAGGTCTGTTCCCCAGAATGCAATAGTTCCATCAAATATTTACCTACAATGCTTTTTCTACATGTAAACCTTTACTTGTGATAATGTAATGTTAATTTGTCATGTAGAAATGCCTTAATGTTTTAAAAATGATCTTTTAAAAATGTATTCCTATTAAGCATAAAACTACACAGAATTTTCACAAGAACAAATTCTTATGTGTATGTAGGTTTGTTTTCTTTTCTATTTCCTCAACACTATACCATTTTCTTTCTAGAGTTACAGAACAACGCTTGGTTTTTAAGAAAAAGGTTTAACTCTTAGTCACTGCTACTTGAGAGAGAAAACAAAATAAATTATACATTAGAAGGGTTGGGAAGGGAGGGAAAATGTCGGGGGAATGACTCTCTTAACCACGTCGAGGTGAGATTTTATTGAGTTTTCAGGTTGATTGTATACACTTCAGGGGAATGGATGATGAGAACTAGGCAACCTTAAAACTGACCAGAATATTGTTTAGGCTTGTCAGAGTGCAGTGCAAATAAGGTTGGCTGCATGCAGCAATAATTGGTTATGGACATGAAGATAGCAAAAAAGGAGGATATTCCTAAAGTAATATGAAATAGTCTTTTACAAATCCTGGGTTTCTATGTCCTGATCACAAATTAATAGCTGGAAGAAATCCCAGAAGCTTTCTGCTTTTATTTTTTTTCATTTTACATATAAGAACACTAAGGTCCAGATAAATGAATTAATTTACTTATGATCATGCAGAAATTACCTAATAGGAGTAGGATTTATGCTCTGCTCTTCTCCTCCAAAGTTCCATTGTCCCATACTTCCTTAGCATGCCATTAGCAAGTTCACAAGATGTTCATAAAATGCCTTAAACTGAATTGAAGTGTATAAATATTTCTTGCATACTGTAACAATATCTTTAATATGATTTTTCAGGAAGGCCTTACACCACTTTTGCTTGCAGTTATAGAAAATGACCGAGATATGGTAGATCTTTTATTAAAGCATGGAGCAAATGTGAATACCTCAGATAATTTTGACAGGTACAGTAAATAAATCTTGAAAAAAAAAAGAGGAGAAAGATACTGGAAGGATAAGAACAACTTAGATCATGGAACTCTTAGTGAACAATAATAATTGGAATTGATCATCATTATGAAGGGGTGAAAATGCCCACAAACATCAACTATGAATAGAAAACCATTATTTAGGACTCTGCAACAGAGAAAGAAGTGCAGGTGGGTATGTCATCCAATGTGAATTGGTGATTTGTATTTGCAGTTTTCCCTATTTGGTTTTAAGTTACTGAAGATCATCATAGAATTTTTGTGTGCTAGTGATGCAATTGATTCTCTATGTGAAATAATCTTCATGTCACCCATGAGAATTGAAATGTGTAATTTTTGCTTCTTCTTCCATTGATTATCCTTAAGAATATGTGCACTAACAAATACAAATCAATACAAGAAAAATATGAATGACTTTGATGGTCCCATGATCTTATCATGCCACTGGTTCAGATTTTATTTTTATCATGACTTCTTATCCTACATGATTTTTTCCTTTACATTCCATAAATTCTTTATAGAGGATCCAAGAAGGATACTGGAACCTTCTCCTGGTTCTTTTAATATCTGAGGCCAAGCAAAGCACTATATTCTCTCAGTTTCCTCTTGTTTTTTTTTCCTTTTTAAATTTATTTTTTTTATTTTTAGTTCTCAACTTTCCCTTTTTTAAGATTTTGAGTTCAAATTTTTTTTCTTTCCCTGCCTTCCTCCTTTCTTTGCCCTCCCCCTTTCCCAGGATGGTATGTAACCTGATATAGGCTGTTCATGTTGTGATAGAAGAATTAGAATAAAAGGGAAAAATCCAAAGACAGAAAAAACAAAAAAAGCAAAAATAGTATGCTTCAATCTCCATTCAGACTCTTGCTTCTTTCTCTGGATGTGGTTAACATTTTCTGTCACAAGTCTTTTTTTTTCCAGTTTTCTCAGCAGTTTTTGTCCATTCTTATCCTTATCCTTATTCCTTAAGGAGTCTTTGGGTTTATCATACAGTAGATGACTGTAGTCATTGACTATGGGGTCTTGAATACCTAACCTATTCCATGGATCCACCAGTTTCTTAGGCAGTACCAAGTAGTTTTGATGATTGTTGCTTTATACAATTCTGTTTTAGATCTGGTAGAGATAGGTCAGCTTTGCTTGCATACTTTTCATTAATTCCCTTGATATTCGGGACCTTTGTTCTTCCAGATGGATTTTATTGTTTTTAATCTTTATAAAACAATGTTTGGTAGCTTGATTGGTATGGCATTGAATAATTAAATTAATTTTGGTAGAATTGTCATTTTTATCTTATTACCTTGGCCTACCCATGAGGAACTGACATTTTCCCACTTATTTAGATCTGACTTTATTCATGTGAAAAGCGTTTTGTAATTGTGCATATATAACTGGTTGGTTTGTATAGTTTATATTGTCATAATTCTCTTGGATCACTCATTTCTTTTCCCACTTTTCCTTCTACCTCTCTTATAAGATTTTAAGTTCCTTTCTAAACTCTTCTGTGAGCTATTTCTGGGATTGAGAGCACATCTCCTTTTTCTTCTGGATTTTGCCATAGGTGTTTCGAAATTGTCCTCCACTGAATTTTTTTCTCCATATTCCATGTGACCACAATAACTTTCTATGGTCAGATTTCTTTTAATTGTGGTTGCTTTGCTCATCTTTTTGGTCTTTTTTCTTTCTTTTCAAAGTCCATTTCTTTTACATTTGAGCTCTGCTCACAGTGTCCAAAGGGCACTGTTTCAGCCTTCTTTTGGGAGGGTCTACAGTTCCTTGTGCTGCATTGATGTTCTGCTGAGGCCCATGGCAGACACTCTTGTCTGGAGCTGCACTAAGGGGGTGGGAATGGGGATGGTTGACACTGCTGTAGGAAGTAGGGGTCTGGCAGTTTACCTGATGCTGACTTGAGATTCTAATGCTGATGTCTGGCATGTGCTATGACTGGTGGAGTGTTTTTGCATTTCCCTAGGGACACATTGAAGCATTTGTCATTGTGGACACTGGGAGATGACAGTTTGCATAAGCACCTGTACAGATGGAGCCTACCTGTTTGCCTGGGGCTCTGATGAAGGCATGTGGATTCTCCGAGCTGGAGTCTGGCGATTCCCCTGGCTATTCTGAGGCACATGGGTGGTCCTGTTGTTGGCGTTGCCCTGTTCTACCGTACTGGGGCTCGCGACCTACCACTGCTTTACTGAGGTGGAGCTTGCTGCTGGCCTACTGGGACACTTCCTGTCCTGGACTGTGCTCCCTTTTACCCAACTAAGAAAGACCTTTCCCAACAACCTTCCAAATTTCTTAGGCTCAAAGATTGTTTCACCCAATATTTTTGCTGGTTGTGCTATTCCAGGATTTGTTTTTGGGCACTATTTTTTGGTGGTTTGGAGGTGAATATAGGAGAGTTACAGAAATTTACTGCTTACTCCCCCATCTTGGTTCCCAGAATTAAATATTATCTTAAAAAACTGCATATTTTAAAACATATAATATTAACTACTAATATCAGAGTTGATGGCTCCATTCGTTTCAGTCTTTCTCATAATCCCTTATTTTCCACCCAAATATAATTCACTGGTTCCTTTTGGGCTTTTGTTATGTTTGCTATTGATAGTTTGGATCACAGAAAAAGGTTTAAATATAATGAACACTTCTACCTGCTAGAAAGACCTTATTAACCCTTCAAAATAACTTTAAAATGTCCGTGATTTCACCAATGAGAATACTTCTTAAACGACTTCAACGTTTAGCAAGGTCAGTCTATTGTATTAGTCACTACGTAGCTAAGGGATAACAAATCTCTACTTGACATTACTGATATTGGTACAATACTGCCTTAGGCAGAAAGTCCGCAAATCATTCAGTGTACCACAAACTCGATATTTTAGAAGACTGGAGTTATCATCATTGTGGAAATTCTCTCTAGTAGAGCAGCTCATAATCACCCTAACTCTTCATCAACTGCCTTCATGTGTTAACAGACCTTTCTGAAATCAAGTGGTCCTCACTTTCTGGTGATGAACCTTTCTAGACTAACTTAGACTTGTCCTTAAACAACAGAATTCATTGCTATATTCATGTTCAGAGACTTTAATGTTTGTTAAGACATAAAATAACTTGTTCTGGATTAGATTTTGACAACCAAGGGTCAGTTCCACATTTGGAAGCATATTGGAATAGCAATGGAGTGAGTTGTCCAGATTATTTCTAATCCAATCATTTTCAAAGACCGTACACTTGACTTTGAACGCTAGTAGACAAATGGAAACTCTGTGTATGGTCCCTCTGAAAGTTCTTAACTTTGTACACAAGTGACTTTGACATCCTCTGTCTCTCATAAAGCCTTAAATTTTACAGTCCCTGCTAAAACTCTCTGAGGACCAAAAACCCCTTCTCATTCTTATCTGTCATTCTGGTCTTAATCGCCATTTTTCATGCTGCACATAAGCAATAAAAGTACTCATATCCATTTCTTTTTTGTTCTAGAACACCTTTGATGATTGCTGCCAGTTGTGAACCAAGAGGTGTGGTCAGTCTTCTTCTTCAGTATGATATTGATCTCTCTCATAAAGATAAAAATGGACAGAAAGCTGAAGACTATGCTATTTTCACTGAGCATTCCGTGTAAGTACTAACATTACAATTCTAATTATTTTTATATAACTGCAATAAAATAATTTTCTTCTATACAACTGAGACTGTCTGCGACTTTCATAGTTGCATACTACAGCAAGCATTTGGCAAGCACACTTCAAGACAGTAAGAAGAAACTGGGCAAATGGCCAAGTTAGGTCATCCAAGTACAGGAGGATATAAACAAGATGCAGGCTACAAAGTAGGGTCAGGTAATCTAAGATCAGAAATTTCAGAAGTAATAATGATGATGACAATAGCTTCCATCTTTAAGGTTTTCCGATGTTTTACACACATTTAATTATTTTTTCATCATGAAAGTTTTATAATTTACTTATAAGGTCTCATTTAGAGAAGTGAATTTTTTTTATTTTATTTTAAGTTTTCAATATTCATTTCCACAAAATTTTGAGTTCCAAATTTTCTCCCCATCTCTCCCTTTCTCTCACCCCAAAACACTTTACATTCTGATTACTTTTTCCACCAATGTGCCTTCCATTTTAACACCCCTCCCTTCCCTTATCCCCATCTTCTCTCTTGTCCTGTAATGCAAGATAAATATCTATACCCCATTACCTGTATATTTTATTTCCCGCTTGTATGCAAAAGCAATTCTTAACATTTATTCCTAAAATTTTGAGTTCCCACATCTCTTCCTTCTTCCCTTCCTATCCATCCCCACTGAGAAGGCAAGTGATTAAAATAGGCTATGTATGTGTAGTTTTGCAAATGACTTCCATAATAGTCATGTCATTTAAGATTAACTATATTTCCCTCCATCCTATCCTGCCGCCCATATCTTCTATTCTCTCTGTTGACCTTGTCCCTCCCCAAGAGTGTTGACTTCTAATTGATTCCTCCTCTCATTTACCCTGCCTTCCATCATCCTCCCCACTCTGCTTATCCCCTTCTCCCCTACTTTCCTGTAGTGTAAGATATTTTTGTGCCAAATTGAGTGTGCATGTTATTCCTTCCTTGAGCCACATGTGATAACAGTAAGCATCCTTTTTTCTCTCTCACCTCCCTGCTTTTATCCTCCACTGGACAAGCTTTTTCTTGCATCTTCTATGAGAGATAATGTGCCTCATTCCATTTCTTCCTTTCCCCTCTCAATATAGTCCTCTCTCATCCCTTAATTTTCTATTTTTAGATATGATCCCTTCCTATTCAACTCACCATGTGCTCTCTCTCTCTCTCTCTCTCTCTCTCTATATATATATATATATATATATATATATATATATATATATATATAAACGCGTGCACGCGCGCGCATGTGTGTGTGTGTGTGTCGATAATCCCTCCAACTACCCAAAATACTGAAAAAATTTTCAAGAGTTACAAATACTATCTTTCCATGTAGGAATGTAAACAGTTCAATTTTAGTAAGTCCCTTGTGATTTCTCTTTTCTGTTTACCTTTTCATGCTTCTCTTGATTCTTGTATTTAAAAGTCAAATTTTCCTTTCAGCTCTGATCTTCTCATCAAGAATTCTTGAACGTCTTCTGCTTCATTGAATGACCATTTTTTTCTCTGAACTATTATACTCAGTTTTACTGTATAGGTGATTCTTTGTTTTAATCCTAGTTCCTTTGACTTCTGGAATATCCTATTCCAGGCCCTCTGATCCCTTAATATAGAAGCTGCTAGATTTTGTATTATCTTGATTGTATTTCCTCATTACTGAAAACCTTTATTTCTAGTTGCTCGGAATATTTTCTTCTTGACCCAGGAACTCTTGAATTTGACTACAATATTCCTAGGAGTTTCTCTTTTTGGATCTCTTTCAGGAGGTGATCTGTGAATTCTTTCAATATTTATTTTGCCCTCTGGTTCTGGAATATCAGGGCACCTTTCCTTGCTAATTTCATGAAAGATGATGTCTAGGCTCTTTTTTTTTTTTTTTTTTTTTGATCATGGCTTTCAGGTAATCTCATAATTTTTAAATTGTCTTTCCTGGATGTATTTTCCAGGTCAGTTGGTTTTGCAATGAGCTATTTCACATTATTTTCCATTTTTTCATTCTTTTGATTTTGTTTTGTAATATCTTGGTTTCTCATAAAGTCATTAGCTTCCATCAGTTCCATTCTAATTTTTAAAGAACTATTTTCTTCAGTGAGCTTTTGAACCTCCTTTTCCTTCTGGTTAATTCTGCTTTTTAAAGCATTCTTATTCTCATTGACTTTTTGGACATCTTTTACCAAGTGAGTTAGCCTATTTTTAAAGATGTTATTTTCTTCAGTATTTTTTTTTTGTTCTCCTCTAGCAAGCTGTTGACTCACTTTTCATGATTTTCTTGCATCACTCTCATTTCTCTTTCCATTTTTTCCTCCACCTCTCTAAGTTGATTTTCAAAATCCTTTTTGAACTCTTTCATGGCCTGAGACCATTGCATATTTATTTTGGATGTTTGGGATGCAGAAGCCTTGACTTTTATGTCTTCCCTTGAGGGTAAGCATTGTTCTTCATCATCCAAAAGGATGGGAGAAAATACCTGTTCACCCACAAAGTATTCTTCTATAGTCTTATTTCTTCCCCCTTTTTTGGGCATTTTCCCAACCAGTTTCTTTATTTTTCTATCCTTTGTCAAGAGTAGGGTATACTCTAGGGACCTGTAAGATCTTACTTCCTCCAAGGTGCCTCAAACAAGGGAGAGGAGTAAGACCTGGTCTGGGAACAACCAAAAACTTTTTTGCCCAGAATCTGTGACCATGTCAGTCCTCCTCCTCATCCCTGGTCAGGGCACACAGCTGAGATTCAGACCAGCTGTTCAATTCCCCCAGAGGCTTTAAGCTAAGACTCCAAAAATGGAGGCTGGTTGCTGCCTTCTGCAGCCACTGCAGCCACCACAGCCACCACTGCCCCTCACCATGCTGCCTCTGGCACTGCCTGGGGCCAGGGATAGTGGGGGACCAGTTGAAAAAGTCCTTTCTCTGACCTTTGAAGTTGTCTTTGACACCTGTGTGTTGAGAGATCTGAGGACCCCTGCCGCTGCTGTGGATTCTGCCCCCAAGGGCTGTTCTGTTTCTGCTTCTCCCAGTACTGCATGGCCAAGTCTGAGTTGTGATCCACTCTGCATCCAGTGCAACATACTTTTCTTGCCAGTTTTACAGGTCACCTTGGGCTGGAAATCTCCTTCAATCTGTTGTTCTGTGGCTTCTGCTACTCTAGAATTTGTTTAGAGTCATTCTTTACAGGTATTTTACGGACTGTGGGGGAAGATCTAGAGTATGTGCATCTCTTTCTACTCCACCATCTTGGCTCTGCTCACTTTGTTTTTTCACCTTTGCTGACACCTCTCAATTATATTAGACAAAAGTGAGTTTTAGAAAAAATCACATTATGTCTTGTATGCTTGCAAATGAGGGACAACTAAAAAGAGAAAATCATAGACATTAATAGTCAACATTAGAATTTACAGAATGGCAGTTTGAAATAGGGAAAAGAGTGCTTGATTTGAAGTCAGAGGTACCTGGGGAAAAAAAATCATGCCTCTCACTACATGTGTGAGGCCAGATAACTGTTACCTTTTCAGGGACTCAGTTACCTAATCTGTAAAGTGAAGAGACTGGAGCAGATGACCTATATTTAATTCTATATTACTGTAACTCAGAGTATAGGTGCGGTAAGTAGTAAGTCTACATACTTTATCAAAAGAATTAAAAAATTTTGGTGATAATCTGTTTATTTAAAGTTTGAGATATGCAGAAACTTAGTGCATATAATTTTATCTTGGTTGATGTAGAAATATTATGTTTTATATTTTATTTTAAACATAGTAATTACCTACTAATTGAAAACTATGAGAAACAGAAGAAACTTAAGCAGCTCATTTCATCCCAAATCAGCAGTTCAGAGAGTACTTCTGATCCAAAATTTACTTTCCATGTACCTAATGAGGCTCAAGAAGGTAGGACTGACAAATCCAAAAAAATAGTTAATTTAAATGAAAAAATGAAAAAGCAGTCTTAAAATTCATATGTACATATACATATTTATGTGTATATTCTATTTTAAAAGATTTGGAATTGTTTTATTATTATTTATTATATATTATTTTTTATTATTTCTAATTATTTGTTATTTACTTAATTATCCTTGTAGTTTACTATCATGAAACTGTTTACTAAAAACAACCTCAAGATCTTTTGTGTTAATATTTTTTTTCTCCAAAAATTTCTTCAAGTAGGTTACAATAACAATTCTCACATTTCTCCATTATTCTAAATGTATTTAACCAAATCATTAAAAAGCTTTAAACACTTTTAAAATGTATTGCATTTAGCAATTTTATTTGTTTTCGATTCTTGAACATGGGGAAAATAAATATATGAAGTCCTCCTATAACTGTAACATGTTCACATACAGACACACAGACACATACACACACATACACACAGAGATGACTTGATCTAATATTTGGACATATAAAGATAGAGCAGTGAAACAGCTGATGAGCAAAGCCCTCTTCCATTTTTGGAACTGTAAATCACTTATCCAAACTTTGGAAATGTATACATTTTAAATGTTTCCAAAATTTTTTAATATTCATAAAGCTTTCATGTCAGACATACCATAAAAGATACAAAAGCCACAGGAGTTAGCTGGACCAGGCAACAGACATATGAAAGGTAATACATATATGTTCCTAGATTTTTGATAGATATGTGCATATGTGCCCACCTTCAACATGACCCTAGGAAGATTTTCCAGTTTCTTGATTCAAGCAGTCAAACTTTTAAAGGGGAGATTTTCTGAGTTAACTCTTAATATTTAATCCTTCCAGCTGGGCCATTTGGAATCTTAATGACCAGGACTTGTAATAATGAATTCATCCCACATTTATGAGATTTCTTTTTCAAATCAATTTACCCATTACCTTGTGAGAAAAGTAGTATGGGGATCCTCACTCTCTGTACTCTCATTTGAATGGGGATAAAACTGAGGAGCAGAAAGCTTACATGACTTGAACATGTTAACAGAGCTAAAAGGAAAGTGTTATCATGTACTTTTAACTATGCTATATTACACTGCCTATCTGATAGAGATGAAATATGTAAACCCTTCCATAAAAGAAATGAAAAATCACAATGGCAGAAGAAGCAGTATATCTTACTACTGCCTGAAAAATATTCTTTTTCAAAAAAACATATTTCAATATCCTATAGCTATTCAAGTGATGAATGAACTGCATTTTCCCTCATTTACTGATTTGTAAAATAGGCTATCTTTAACTACATACATGAAATTGTTATGACAAGCCTTTAAGACTAAAGAAGTCAAGTTTTATTCCTCAATTTTTATCACGTAACTCTATAGACAAATTTTAAGTGCAAATATTTTAAAAATCCCAGATCCAATTTTAATAAACATAATTGTACTAAGGAATTTCGTTGAAGATGGAGTATCTATGAAGTTTACCAATCAAGAAAAAGTTACATTCTAGAATACAGAATTAAATATAAGGACAATTGAAGACTATGACTTATTAGTGATAGAACTATTCATAAATATGCTCATGGCAGATATCTGATTGTAGACAATGATTTTATGAAATATATAGTAACCAGTGACATTCTCTATACCAGCCAAAATTATAGGATAAACATAAACCTATTAATATTAGAATTTTAAAAGTTTGAAACAACTGGGGATATGAATAAGAAGAAAAATAAATTTTTATAATTTGCTATAATAAAATTATATTTTTCTTCAAATACCCATTCTTCACCATAAGACATTTATTTGTTCCAACCCATATATGTTCATCAAAAACAGGCAAAATTCATTATTTGGTAGATAGTGGTGCAGCATCACTTAACTCATCATTGAACTTGAAATTGGTGATCTCTTCACTTCGTTTGAACTTGTGGAGTCAGGAAGCTATTCACCTTAAACCTCAAATCTTCCTTGTTTTTGGGTGAAGCTCAGAGTAGTAATAAATTGAGAACATTTTCTTTCTTGAGTATTTTTAATCGTGAACACTTTGCACACAAATTTCCTTATAAATCATATTGTCAAAGGGAACAAGCCTCTTGTCATGAAGTATAAGGAGGTTAGAATCCTGGTCCTGGGGCCTGGTAGTTATTTTCACTTCCCTAGAACAACATCTTGCTTTCTTGCTATAATTTCTTTCATTCTTTTGTTCACATTAATTGTGAATAACCCAAAATTCTTTGTCAAAATAACCCCAAATTTATGAGTTTTCTGGTACTTTGACAAATTGTTATCTTCTGGAGTTGTGTATTCCCTAATCCTTTATTCTGGTTACTTTGATATTTTAATTCAGGGTTATGGGAGAAAAGCCCTAAATTATCCCAAAACATTGGAATCCAAAAGTCTTTTTTTCTTGCTCTCTGAAGACTGATACTCAGTTTGCTTTTTTGCAACCATAATTTTAATTGTGTAATGTCATCTTCCTGCACAATTCATCATGGGTAATACCATGAACCAGGAATGACAAAGAAGTGAAGTTATCCTTCTCCAATGAGAGAGTGCTGTAATGTAGATAGACAAGGCAGGCAAGATTTAGGACCATGAGGTCTGCTCCTGGCGCTTCCACTAATTAGCTCCTTCACCTTTTTGAATTTCAGTTTCATTTTTTTTTACATTTACAAATATGAAGTAAAGGGTTTGGAATGCCCTCTGAAATTCTATCCCTTCTAAAGTACTATGTTTCTGTGCTAATTCACTTTTTTAATATCCTTAAAATATTTTTTTTTTATTTTGACCATGAGTAATACGGCTAGTTAACTACAGTGGTTTCATTCATCGTCCCCTATAAACTATTTTATACTATGTAAATACTAGTCTATAGCATGACAAACAACTTCCCCTTTAGTTGTGCATTTTCTAAATTCAAATACTTCTGTGACTTGCCTCCTTAAGTGTATGAAAGCTTTAATTCGTAATTTGTAACTCCCTTAGTTCATCAATACTGCTTCACTGCATTGCAGTGAATAAATAAGCTTAAGAAAAGAACCTCAATACTGCTATGAAAAGAGACTTCAGCCTCTAAACTGGAATTGTGACCTACATGATTGCCACTTTCACAGTCTCTTTAGCTTAAAGCTGAAGATAGAGTGCTACGTGCCGAGCAGTTGGAAAATATTCTTTTATATTTAGTATTTCAAATTAAGAGAAGCAGGAACATTCTAGTGGAAAAAAACACAGATCAAAGTCTGAGAAACTGGGTTCAAATCTCTCCTGTGGGAATGTGAACAAGTCACTTGATATTGCTCAGCTGCATTTTTCTCACCTCTAAAATAATGAGGTTGGACTAGATATACTCTGGTATCCCTTGTATCTTAAGCTTTTATGTTTCTATTATTTTATTTAAAAACTGAATAGGGTCAGCACTTAAATGAAAAGTGGAATATTTCAGAACTTACATGCATGATTAGGAAAGTTTGAAATTTATTGAAATGAACACTATATAGACATTTTAGTTGTTTGCTTCTTTTTTTAATATAAATTTATTTATTTAACTTTTTACATTCATTTTCACTAAATTTTGGGTTCTAAATTTTCTCCCCATTTATCCCCTCTCCCCACCCCAATACACTGAGCATTCTAATTTTCCCTATCACCAATCTGCCCCCTCCTCTATCATCCCTCCCTTCTCTTGTCCCCATCTTCTATTTGGCCTGTAGGGCCAGATGACTTTCTATTCCCCATTAACTGTATTTCTTATTTCCTAGTAGCAAGAACAATACTCAACAGTTGTTCCTAAAACTTTGAGTTCCAAATTCTCCCCATCCCTCCCTCCCCACCCGTTCCCTTTGGGAAGGCAAGCAATTCAATATAGACCATATCTGTATAGTTTTGCAAATGACTTCGATAACAGTCGTGTTGTTAACTGTATTTTCCTCCATCCTATTCTGCCCCCTATTGTTTCTATTCTGTCTTTTGATCCTGTCCCTCCCCAAGAGTGTTTACTTCAGATTGCTCCCTTCTCCCATTGGCCTCCCTTCCATCATCCCTCCCTCCCTTCTTATCTCCTTCTCCCCCACTTTCCTGTATTGTAAGATAGGTTTTAATACCAAAATGAGTGTGCATTTTACTCCTTCTTTAGTCGAATGAGATGAGGGTAAACTTCATGTTTTTTTCTCAGTTCTCCTCTTTTTCCCTCCACTAAAAAGTCTCCTGCTTGCCTCTTGAATGACATATAATTTACCCCATTCCATTTCACCCCCTCCCCTCCACTACATTTCTCTCTCACCATTTACCTTAATTTCTTTTAAGATATGGTCCCATCATATTCACTTCACTCTGTACTCTCTGTCTCTGTGTGTGCGTGCATGTGTGTATGTGTGTGCACATGCACACATGTACATGTGTGTATGTGTGCGTATGTGTGTGTGTGTACATCTGTGTGTGGTCCCAAGAACTACCGAGATACTGAAACATTTTAAGAGTTATAAATATTGTCTTTCCATGTAGGAATGTAAACAGTTCACCTTTGGTAAGTCCCTTATGACTTCTCTTTGCTGTTTACTTTTTCATACTTCTTCTCATTCTTGTGTTTGAAAGTCAGATTTTCATTTCAGCTCTGGTCTTTTCATCAAGAATGATTGAAAGTCCTCTGTTTCATTGAAAGACCATATTTTCCCCTGAAGTATTATACTCAGCTTTGCTGGGTAGGTGATTCTTGGTTTGAGTCCTAGTTCCTTTGACTTCTGGAATATCCCATTCCACGCCCTTCAATCCCTTAATGTAGAAGCTGCTAGATCTTGTGTTATCCTGATTGTATTTCCACAATCCTGGAATTGTTTCTTTCTAGCTGCTTGCAATATTTTCTCCTTGAGCTGGGAGTTCTGGAATTTGGCCACAATGTTCCTAGGAGTTTCTCTTTTTGGATCTCTTTCAGGAGGTGATCGATGGTTTCCTTCAATACTTATTTTGCCCTCTGGTTGTAGAATATCAGGGCAATTTTCCTTGATAATTTCATGAAAGATGATGTCTAGACTCTTTTTTTTGATCATGGCTTTCAGGTAGTCCCATAATTTTTAAATTGTCTCTCCTGGATCTATTTTCCAGGTCAGTTGTTTTTCTCATGAGATATTACACATTATCTTCCATTTTTTCCATTCTTTTGATTTTGTTTTATGATTTCTTGGTTTCTCAGAAAGTCATCTGTTCCATTCTAATTTTGAGAGAACTATTTTCTTCAGTGAGTTTTGAACCTCTTTTTCCATTTGACTAATTTTGCTTTTGAAAGCATTCTTGTCCTCATTGGCTTTTTGAACCTCTTTTGCCAATTGAGTGAGCCTATTTTTCAAGGTGTTATTTTGTTCAGCATTTTTTTGGGTCTCCTTTAGCAAGGTATTGACCTGTTTTTCAGTCTTTTCTTGCATCTCTCTCATTTCTCTTCCCAGTTTTTCCTCCACCTGTCTAACTTGATTTTCAAAATCCTTTTTGAGCTCTTCCATGGCCTGAGCCTACTGGACATCCACCTTTGATGTCTGGGATACAGAGGCCCCAACCTCCACATCTTTCTCTGATGGCAAGCATTTTACTTCTTTATCAGAAATAAAAGGAGGAAGGAACATCTTTTCCCCAAGAAAGTAGCTCTCTATAGTCTTATTTTGCTTCCTTTTTCTGGGCATTTTCCCAACCAGTTACTTGACTTCTGAGATTCCTCTCCACTCCCACCTAGATCAGCCCAGCTATTGCTTGGGGTCTGAGATTCAAATGCTGCTTCCCAGCCTCAGGGCTTTCCGTGGCAGGAGCAGCTGCTATTCAATGTGAGCTTAAGTTCTGGTGCTCAGGTGGGGGCAGGGTCACCTCCCAGGCTCAGTTCCCTCAGGGGCTTTATGCAGAGACATTTTGTAATGGCCCTGAGCTCCTGCCTGCTGCTCTGGGAGTTCCGGGCCACTGCTGCCTCTGCTGCTGCCTCTGCTGCTGCCTCCCAAGGGGGCCCGAGCCACAGAGACACCCCACTCCCCTCTCAGCCAGCCCAGAAGTCTCTCTCACTGACCTGGAGTGCCTGTGGGTGGAGGGACCTTTGCTGCTGCAGGAGATTCCGTCCCTGAAGCCTGCTCAGATCTGCTCCTCTGTGGCCCCATGCCCAGGGCAGCTCAGGGGTAGGCTCCACTGTCTGGAGTGCCACGGACCCCTGTGGACGGCTTTCCAGGGCTCTCTGGAATGGAAATCTCGTCCACTGTGTTGATGCGTGGCTTGCAGTACTCCAGAATTTGTGGGGAGTTCTTTTTACAGGAAATTTATGGGCTGTGGATTCGGAGCTAGCATACATGAATCTTTCTACTCTGCCATCTTGGCTCCTCCTTCAGTTGTTTGCTTCTTAATTCTTTTCCTAAATTTTGACCTCTTTTCTTAATAACAGTAGTAACTTACATTCAATTAGTGTTAAATGTTTATGTTTTTTTCTTTTTTCCTTGTAGTATTTTTTCCAATTGATTGTAAAGATAGTTTTCAACATTCAGTTTTGTACAATTTTAAGTTCCAAATTTTTCTCTCTCCTTTACTTCTCTCCCTTCTCTCTTTGTTAACATTTCATCTATAATTTTTCATCAATATTATTAGGGAAAGTGGTCTATAATTTTCTTTATGTCTTTTGGCTCTTCCTGGTTTAGGTGTCAGCAACAAATTTGTGTCATAAAAGGAATTTGGTGGGACTCCTTCTTCACCTTTTTCTCCGAATAGCATAAATAGTATAGGAATTACTTTTTCTTTAAATGTTTGGTACAATTCACTTGCAAATCCATCTGGCCCTGGAGATTTCTTCTTAGGGATTTTATTGATGCTTAGGGAGATCATTGATTCATCACATGATGAAGTTCAATATCTTTTTCTAAAATGGGATTATTGGAGTATTTTCATTTCTATTCTATTAATCTGGGCAATTCATACATTTGTAAGTGTTCATCCATTTCACTGAGGGTGTCAAATTTATTGGCATATAGATGAGCAAAATAGTGCCTAATTCTTGCTTTAATTTCTTCTTTATTGGTGATGAATTTACCCTTTTCATTTTTGACACTATTAATAGGTTTTGCCTGTTTCTTGTTTAATCAAGATAATGAAAGTTTTATCTATGTTATTGTTTTTTTTTTCCATAAAACCAGTCTTAGCTTTACTTATTCATTCAATGGTTTTCTTACTTTCAATTTTATTAATCTTTCTTTTGATTTCCAGGATTTCTATTTTGGCTTATGTTTGGGGATTTTTAATTTGTTCTTTTGCTACCTTTTTTAGTTGCTTGCCCAATTCATTGGTCTTTTCTTTCTTTATTTTATTCATTGTAAACATGTAGAGATATAACATTTCCCCTAAGAACTGCTTTGAATTTATCCCATGTTTTGGTGTGTTTTCTCATTATTGTCATTCTTCTGATAAAATTATTGATCATTTCTATGACTTTCTGTTTGACCAACTCAGTCCTCATGGCATTTACTTATATTGCCAAAGTCTAATTTTTGAAACATTATTTTCTTCAGGTAGCTTTTGAGCCTCATTTTCCATTTGGTCATTTGTACTTTTAAAAGAGTTTTTCCAATTGCATGATACTACATTTTTAATCAAAGATATTTACACATCATTCATGCTGTAAAGATGAATTCGAACCAAATGGAAAAACTCTGAGAATGAAGAACCAAAAAAAGAAGAACAAAATTGTATCCTTCTATCTGCATATTCTTTTCTTTGGTTTTGGATAGCATTTTCCAACATGAGTCTTTTGAAATTGTTTTAGATACTTGTCTTGCTGAGAAGAGTTAAATCTATCAAAGTTCGTCATCATATAAATTTACTATTACTCTATGCAGTGTTCTCTAATTGCTGCTCACTTCACTAGCATCAGTTTGTATAAGTCTTTACAGGTTTTTCTCAAGTCCACCTACTCATCAATTCTTATAGAAAAATAGGATTCCCTTAGGTTTATATACCATAATTGACTCAACTGTTGCCAGTCGAAGAGTATTCCCTCAATTTTCAATTATTGCACCACAAAAAGAGTTGCTATCAATAGTTTCATTCACCTACAATTTTTAATTTTTATGGTCTATGTTACAATCATTGGAGTAAAGGAAATAAGGGAGTGGAGAAAGATAATAGCTTTTTATGAAACTGAGGGAGGAGAGAACATGAAAGTGGATATTTGTTGAAGAAGGAAGATTTCATAGTTCTGATGCCACCGCAGCTGAGGCAGTAGGGTACCACAGGAGACTTTAAAGCAAGAGGGTGGTCTTGTTAAGTGCCTAAAGAAGATTACTTCATGCCTTTGTGTAGAATGGATCAGAGAAAGTAGGAACCAGAGATGAAAAGGCCAGTTAGTAATTTATTGCAAAAAAATAGTTTTCAATATTCATATTTCTTTTTCCCCCCTTTCTTCCCACTTGTCTTACAGATTTATTTGAAGAGTTATATGGTCCAGATGTCATTTATGGTATTGTTCTTTTCCCCCTTTTTACAAATATGATGATAAATGAATTTTTAAAAATCACATCTAATAGAAGACATTTCCTGTAGTCTTCAGGTTTTTACATTTGTGTTCTGAACACCATATTTCAAATTGTATTTTTATGCTTCCTAGCTTTTTTTCTATATTGCATGAAGGCAATGTATCCATTATGTAAGTATTCTCCCAATTCAAGTTAGTAATAATCATTAAGCACCTATTATGTGTCATGTGCATCTTAAATATCCGTGTTACTGTGGGATACAAAGATAAAAAGAAACAGTCCTTTACCTCAAAGAATTTACTTTCCATGAAATGATACAACATACAAACTATGTCTGGAGTAAAGGAGGTAAGGAAGAAGGATAATTGTGCTTTAGGAAAATTAAGAAAAAAAATTTAGTAGGGCAGAGGATGAAAAAGGACAATGGTTGAAGAAGGACGCTCTCTGGATTGAGCCAATAGGGTACCACAGAAGATTTTACAACAAGAGAATGGCCAGTTAAGTACCTTAAGAGGATTACTCATTGACTTTGTGTAGAAGGGACAAGAGAAGATAGGAACCAAAGACGAGAAAATCAGTAATTTATTGAAGAATTAAGGTAAATATTCATGAAATAGGAGAGTAAATTTAGGAATGAAGAAACTGGAGAGGATGACAGATGTTATATAGAGGTAGAATCAAAAGGACTTAACAACTTTTGGATGTGTGTGTCTACATAAACACACACACACACATATATGGAATGAGAGGTGTTAAAAATACAGAACCCAATGACTGAGAAGATGACCTGTTTTTAACAAAGATAAGCAATATTAATGACTTCAGAGATAGAGACGAGAAGGCAGGAAATGATGAGTTCAGACCTGTTAATGTTGAATTTGAAGGTCCAGGAGGAAAAACAGGCTGAGAGGTCCAGGAGCCAGCCCTAAAATGTGCTGTCCATCACTAAGCACAGTATTTTGGTATGTTCTGATCAAGGCAGAGGTCAACGAGACTAACATCCCCCTTGCTCTGAATATGATATCTATTTTAATGAAATCTAAAATTTCTCTAGCCCTTATGCTGCTATATTGAATCATATTGCACACATTGTCCAACAAATTGCAAGAAATTTAGATGAAAATTTATATACCCATACTACTTGTATCTTGTGCTTTAACTTGTGTTTGTCATTTTGTCCAAAAAGAAGATATGAGGGAATTTTCAAAATGTTTTGCTGAAATTCAGGTAAACCATAATGAGAATAATCCTGTGGCCAGTCACTCTAGGAACCCGGTTAATACGTGAAGAAAGTCTGTTATAAGCTGTTCTGATCACATCCCAATGAAATCATGAGAGTGGCAAACAAATGCTACCGAGGAAGATGTTCCCTGAGGCATGAGATTTTAGCGGTATCTGAGGCTATGCAAGGTCAAGAAAGAGGAAGACTGAGAAGAAGGTTGTAAGATTTAGTAGTTAGGAAACCATTTATAATCTGGGAGTAAGCACTTTCATTAGTGTTAGACCAGAACTAGATAAAAGATTTTAAGGAGTGAATATAAAAAAGTTTAGATACTAGATAGTGGGAAGAAGAAGAGATATTGGATGCCATGACTAAGGTAAAGATGGAAGAAATTTTAAAGACCCAGAAAATTAAATATTTATTATAAATACTGGTGTTTATCCCTTTCACATATCATTGTCCTTTATTTGCACTTTTTGAACTTAGTATAAAACTAGCTATATCATATTTGAAAGGGGAACAATGAATCTCTGTAAACTGGTATTTTCATGATAGACTTGTAATGCATATCGAAAGTTAAAAGATTAATCTTAAAGATGTTAGAATATTCATGAAAAAAGCTTAACTTCTAGTCAAATTAAAGCTGTTCACATTTTAAAAAATGATACAACTGTGCTTAGTCCATTTTTTAAAATACAGTAATTGAAGGGATCATAATTGCAAGTATGTTCTGCAGAAAAAGATTTTACTACTGTGAATAGAGAGCTGGCCTCAGAGCCAAAAAGACATGGTTTTAAGTCTCATCTATGACACATAGTGGTTCGGTGACTCTTGACATGTCTCTTAACCTGTAAGAGCCTTAGGAAACTCTCTAAGACTATAATTTGCAGAGATGAAATCAGTCTCCTCACCTGAACTTTCTCTATAAATTAATAACAGGATAGAAATCTTAGGTTCAGAGTCTATTTCCTAACCCTAAGTAATTTGAAAAGTCAAATGTGCATGTTATTTTTAAAAGGTTATCTCAAATGAAAAACCTGCCCTGAAGCACCTTATTAAGAAATTTCTGAGACTACACATGAAGATAAATGATAAATCTTGATGAGGAAGTAAGAACTGGCAATTTGAGGAGAGGATAGACTAAAAAAAAGAAATTGTTACTGGGAATATTTTTCCTCACGTTACACAAGACATAAAATACATGATGCATGAATTAAGAAAATAAAATCATAAAGCTAGGCAGTAATTTCAAAGACATTCCGTGGTAATTTTAAGTAATCCATCAGGTGGATAAAAGTGATGTACTATTTCCTTTTCAGATGCATCTGCCATTAGTTGTAGGAAAAAGGAGAGTTACAGATATCCTGAGGATTGGACTTTTAATGTCAATCATCCATGCCGCTCACTGCCAGTGATGGAAGACCGCCCAGGATCCAATGAGTTTAGAGTGACTCCTGTGCAAGAAGATGAAGCAGTTGGAGCTGAAGGTGGCCTTGAGAATACGTATCAGGTTGTGATTCCAGGAGCAAAACTAGTCCCTCAGAAGTGTGAACCACAGCTCCCTCTGAAAGTAGAAGGTAAAGAAGCTAATGAAGAAGCCTGTGCAGTTAATATTATGAATTTTCCGTGAGTCTATTGTTTTCTCAAATTGTTACATTCCAATCTTTATTACAAGAGATAAGAAAAAATAAATCATAAAGTCATGTGATGACAAAGTTCATTTCTTGTTTCTCGTCTCATGAAGCCTGGAATCAAGAAGGTGTTTTTTTGAACAGGTATTTTTATTTTCTCCTTAATCTGTGTAGCATATTTCACAGGCACTGAAAGGTAGTAGCATAGACCATTGTGATAAATTAGTCTTCTCCAGGATAACTGTGATGTGCTAATTCCCTTTTGAAATATTGAACAGGTTAAAAAATTCGACTTATATGAATTTATATCCCCACAAAATGTTCATCTCTGCGTGGTTTTTCTCTCATTTTGGCATCTTTAGAGTTATCTTCCCCAAAGCTTAAATTTAATCAATTTAACTTTTCCGAGATATGAAATGACCTAGTTAGTTGATTATAAGATTGATAAATACTAGCCACAGGATGACTGCCAATATAAATTCATTTTTCATCTAGTGGGCCGGAAGACACCTCAGAGGCCTTAATCCTCTGACTTTATTTTAGTCTGATCATTTGAAAAGGAGTTGCTGGCAATAAGAGTACTGCTTTCTTCAACGTTCCCTAGTCACCCTTCTCACAGGGTCTGGGGAGAATGGGGGAGGAAATACCCTTACATCTCTTCATGTCAGTCAAGGCAATCACAGCTTGTACACTCCCCTATCAAAATCAGAGGAGAGATTCAAGCCTCAATAGGGTTAGGGTGAGGCAAACACACTTTATTCCCATACCTTCACATACAGTATTCTAGTTTGTGCATTCAACCCCAAGTATTCCCCACTCACTGACCAATGCCCACCTGTTTTATAGAGCATCAATCAAACAACGAAGGTGCATTGCAAGGAATAACCTCCAAGTTTACCTTACATGATCCCTCTATCTCACTTCACAGTCGCAGTGCATAGCCACAATTTTAGCACAAGTGTTTATATTACTTATATAATATCAAGAAAGAAGTTGAGACTTCTTTTGAGACAATCGGGTGGAGATGTTTGAACCTTAATCACGAGAACTCATATCGAACACCAAGGAATAAGAACTCTAAGTACAGAATCACAGTAATTACTTCTATGAAATTAGATAGAATGGAATAAAATTATCATACCAGGAAATATCTTTGTAATGTTATCATTAGAAGCTTCACAAATGAATTGTGACAGAAGAGTAGCCATCAGGAAGTTGGAAACATAGATAATCCTTTATGGCTTTGACAGAACTAAGAATTAAAAGCAGTCAATGGGGGTGGAGTCAAGATGGCGGAGTAGAAAGACTCACATATGCTAGCTCCGAACCCACAGCCCATGGATTTAATGTAAGAAGAGCTCCCCACAAGTTCTGGATCACTGCAGGGTGTGCAGAAACACAGTGGAAGAGATTTCCGTACCAGAGAGCCCTGGAGAGCCGTCCTCAGGGTCCATCACGCCCCAAAAAGCACAGTCCACCCCTGTGCTGCCCTGGCCACGGCCCCAGAGGAGCACATCCAAGCAGGCTTCAGGGACGGAATCTCCAGCAGTCGGGAAAGTCCCTCCGCCCACAGATGCTTCAGGTCAGTGAGAGAGACGTCTGGGCTGGCCAAGAGGGGAACAGGGTGTCTCCATGACTCGGGCCCCCTCAGGAGGAAGCAGTGGAGGCAGAGGCAGGGGCAGGAAGTGGCGGAGGCAGAGGCAGAGGCAGAGGCAGCAGCGGTGGCCTCCCGGGACTCCCCGAGCAGGCAGGATCTTCATTACTGAAGGTCTCTGAATAAATCACCTGAAGGAGCTGAAACTGGGAGGTGGCTCTGTCCCCACCCACTCCATTACTGAAGGTCTCTGCATAAAACCCCTGAGGGAGCTGAGCCTGGGAGATGGCCCGGCCCCCACCTGCTCCATCACTGAAGGTTTCTGCATAAAGCCCCTGAGGGAACTGAAACTGGGAGGTGGCCCTGCCCCCACTGAAGCACCAGAACTTAAGCTCACATTGAATAGCAGCCGTGCCTGCTGCAGAAAACCCATTTGAATCTCAGACCCCAAGCACTAGCTGGGCTGATCTAGGCAGGGGTGGACAGGAATCTCAGAAGTCAAGTAACTGGCTGGGAAAATGCCCAGAAAAGGGAAGAAAATAAGACTTATAGAGAGCTTCTTTGAGCAGGTGCAAATGTTCCTGCCTTTCAATTCTGATGATGAGGATCTATTCTTACCATCAGGGAAAGACGTGGAGGGCGGGGGCTTCTGTATCCCAGACATCCCAGGTGGATGTCGGGTGGGCTCAGACCATGGAAGAGCTCAAAAAGGATTTTGAAAAGCAAGTTAGACAGGTGGAGGAAAAGCTGGGAAGAGAAATGAGAGAGATGCAAGAAAAGTATGAAAAATGGGTCAATACCTTGGTAAAGGAGACCCAAAAAAATGCTGAAGAAAATAACACCTTAATAGGCTCACTCAACTGGCAAAAGAGGTTCAAAAAGCCAATGAGGAGAAGAATGCTTTCAAAAGCAGAATTAGCCAAATGGAAAAAGAGGTTCAAAAGCTCACTGAAGATAATAGTTCTCTCAAAATTAGAATGGAACAGATGGAGTCTAATGACTTTACGAGAAACCAAGAAATCACCAAACAAAACCAAAAGAATGAAAAAATGGAGGAGAATGTGAAATATCTCATGGGAAAAACAACTGACCTGGAAAATAGATCCAGGAGAGACAATTTAAAAATTATGGGACTACCTGAAAGTCATGATCAAAAAAAGAGCCTAGACATCATCTTCCATGAAATTATCAAGGAAAACTGCCCTGACATTCTAGAACCAGAGGGCAAAATAAGTATTGAAAGAATCCATCGATCACCACCTGAAAGAGATCCAAAAAGAGAAACTGCTAGGAACATTGTAGCCAAATTCCAGAGCTCCCAGGTCAAGGAGAAAATCTTGCAAGCAGCTAGAAAGAAACAATTCCAGTATTGTGGAAATAAAATCAGGATAACTCAAGATCTAGCAGCTTCTACATTAAGGGATCCAAGGACGTGGAATAGGGTATTCCAGAAGTCAAAGGAACTAGGACTCAAACCAAGAATCACCTACCCAGCAAAACTGAGCATAATACTTCAGTGGAAAATATGGTCTTTCAATGAAACAGAGGACTTTCAAGCATTCTTGATGAAAAGACCAGAGCTGAAAAGAAAATTTGACTTTCAAACACAAGAATGAGAAGAAGCATGAAAAAGTAAACAGCAAAGAGAATTCATAAGGGACTTACCAAAGGTGAACTGTTTACATTCCTACATGGAAAGACAATATTTGCAATTCTTAAATTTTTTCAGTATCTGGGTAGTTGGTGGGATCACACACACACACACATACACACGTGCACACATACACACATGCATGCACATACAGAGACAGAGAGCACAAAGTGAACTGAATAAGATGGGACCATATCTTAAAAGAAATTAAGGTAAATGGTGAGAGAGAAAGGTAGGGGGAGCAAAGAGGGTGAAATTGAATGGGATAAATTACATGTCATTTAAGAGGCAAGCAGGAGACTTTTTAAGTGGAGGGAAAAAGAGGAGAGCTGAGAAAAAAAAACAAGAAGTTTACCCTCATCACATTTGACTAAAGGAAGGAATAAGATGCACACTCATTTTGGTATGAAAACCTATCTTACAGTACAGGAAAGTGGGTGAGAAGGAGATAAGCAAGGGTGGGGGGGATGATGGAAGGGAGGGCAATGGGAGGAGGGAGCAATTTGAAGTCAACAGTCCAGGACAGACAGGATCAAAAGATAGAATAGAAACAATGGAGGGCAGGATAGGATGGAGGGTAATTCAGTTAGTCTTACACAACACGACTATTATGGAAGTCATTTGCAAAACTACACAGATAGGGCCTATATTGCATTGCCTGCCTTCCCAAAGGGAACGAGTGGGGAAGGAGGGATGGGGAGATTTTGGAACTCAAAGTTTTAGGAACAACTGTTTAGTATTGCTGTGGCTACTAGGAAATAAGACATACAGTTAATGGGGAATAGAAAATCATCTGGCCCTACAGGACAAAAGAGAAGATGGGGACAAGAGAAGGGAGGGATGATAGAAGAGAGGGCAGATTGGAGATAGGGAAAATTAGATTGCTTGGTGTACTGGGGTGGGGGGAGGGGATAAAAGGGGAGAAAATTTGGAACCCAAAATTTAGTGAAAATGAATGTAAAAAGTTAAATAAATAAATTTTTATTAAAAAAAATAAAAGCAGTCAATGGTCCCTTGGTTTTCATCAATTTGGGGGATGAGGGTATGAGGGCCTCAATCTATGATGACAGTTTTTTTTTTAATTTGCTTCCATCTAGATACATGTTTCCTCTCCCCAAATTCATTTATTCAAGAATCGATGAGGCTTTTTGTTCTCTTCATTCTTGGTAACTGTTGTCTGACTTTCTTGCATGTTGGCATCTAATTACATAATCTAAGGATGTTAAAACGAGGTGGCCATAGGATAAAATACAAAGTTGAAAAAGAATTTCTCAATTGCTTAGCACAATAATTCTCCTGCCTGCAAATAGTTATGAGATGAATGAGCGCTGGCTATTAAGGACCTTGACAGTGAGACTCTAACCAGCCTTATTTCGTCCTGATCATCTTCAGACTCACTTTCAAACCAAATAGTTGTATCCGTTACTCTGCATATTGTCCTACCCTGTGTTAACTCTTTGTTGACTCTTCAGGTCATCTGTTGAACTTGCTCTTCCTTCAGAAAATTTGTGAGGTGTAAACTCGAGGAAAATTTCCTGCATCTTGTCTTACTGACAATTAATTCCTATTACATAGATTTGTTGATTGCTTTTCAACGTGCACTTCTTATAAAGAATATGAACTAATTTTACAGAGCACCTCCTACTACCTACATAAAAATGCAATGTTTCCAAAGGTTTACTCAACTTAGACCCAAGAGTAATTGTTGCTTCATAACTTTTCAAAAAGAGAAACAGAGATTAAAGTTTTTTGGTAGTGATTGTAGAACATTAAAAAAAGTAATTAATTAATTAGATTGATTGATTAATTAATTTTTATAACTCCATAGTCAAACCCCAAGGAATTTGAGAAGGCAAATATGCATGTTATTTTTAAAAGGTTATTCCATAAGAATAGCCATTCCTCAAGCACCTTACTAAGAAATTCCTTGGAACTACATATGGAGATAAATCTTGATCAGGAAGTAAGAGCTGGATATCCGAGAAAGAGAGGAGAGGCTGAAAAAAAGAAAGAGACCACTACTGGGAATGTTTTTTTCCCACGTTACACAAGAGATAAAATAAATTATGTGTAACATAAGATAAGTCATAAAGCCCAGTAGTAATTTGAGTGACATCCTATGATAAATTTAAATAATATGTCGGGTGGATAAAACTGATGTACCATTTAACTCCACTATTGATTTTTCAGTTGCATCTGCCATGAGTTGCCGGAAAAAGGACACTTACAGACGTCCTAAGGATTTCACTGTTAATCTGAATCATCCTTTCCAGTCACTGCCAGTGACCAAAAGCCTGTCAGAATCCACACACTCTGCAGTGAGTCCTATCGAAGAAGATGAATCAGTTGGAGCTGGAAGTGGCCCTGAGAATTCATACAGGGCTGTCATTCCAAAAGCAAAACCAGTCCCTCAAAAGCAGGGTGAACGAGAGCTCCCTCGAAAAATGCAAGGTAAAGAAGCTAATGAAGAAGCTTATGCAGTCAACGTTATGAATTTTCCATGATCTATCACTTTCTTCAAATGCTACATTCCAATATTTATTGCAAGACACAAGGAAAGTAAATGATAAAATCATGCGATGACAAAATTCATTTGTTGTTTCTCTTGTCATGCAGCCTACATGTTATTTCAACAAGTATTTGTGTTTTCTCCTTTAATCACTGTAACATATTCCACAAGTACTGAAAGGCAGCAGCTTACATCATTGTGAGAAATTAGTCTTCTCTGGGATAACTGTGATGTGCTACTTCCCTTTTGAAATATTGACCAAGTTAAACAACTTGGCTTATATGAATTTATATTCACACAAAATGTCCATCTCTCATTTTAGATTTTTTATAGCTGTCTCCCAAAGCTTAAATTTAATCAATTTACCTTTTCTGAGATATGAAATGACCTATTTAGTTGATTAAGATAGTGATAAAGACTAGGATACAGGATGGCTACTTGCATAACTTCATTGTTGATCTGGTATGAAAGGGAAACACGTCAGAGGGCTTAATACTCTTGCTTTTTTCTAGTCTTATCTTTTCAAAGGGAGTTGCTGCCATGGGAGCCCTGCTTCCTACAACATTCTCCAATCACTCTTGGCCAAGGGTTTTTTTTTTAATGGGGGGTCAACGCCCCCTGCAAGTTGCTGTGTCAGTCAAGACAGCCATACTTTTGAACTCCCCTATCAAAATTAGACGTGAGATCCAAGCCCCAATAGGGCTCGGTGAGGCAATCACACATTTGACAAACACACATCCACACACACCCAACCACACACACACACAGGCACACAGGCACAGCATTCTAGTTTGAGTATTCAACCCTAAGGTTTCCCCACGCACTGACGAGTACCCACCTGCTTTATACAGCATCAAAGAAAGAAGGTGTATTGCCAGCAACAGCTTCCAGGTTTACCTTATGTGATCCCTGTGGCTCAATGCACAGTATAAAACATTTTAGCCCAAGTGACTATATTACTTTTTATATAATGTGGTTGTATTTCTCCTTCATTGCTGATGAAGTCCATGCCATCAGAGAAATGATGACATGACTTGCACTTTGTTTTGAGTGAGGGAGGGTTGATAGTGTTAGGGTTAGTGTGGTGGAGATGTTTTGAACCTTAATCATGAGAACTCATATCTAATACCAGGGAATAAAAACTCTAAGTACAGAATCACAGTAATTGCTTCTATGAAATTAGATAGAATGGAATACATTTATCGTACCAGGGAATATCTTTGTAATGCTGTCATTACAAGCTCCTTAAATAATGATGTGTGTCATATTCAAGTTTAAATGTTTATGTTGATTGTTTTTAATAGATTTATAATTTTAATAGATATATAACATACAGTTATCTCTTCCTAATCTTTTGAAGTTCTGCTAATCTTTTCATTCTTCTGAATTTCACTCCATGCAATCATACTGTTGTCTACCTCTGAGGCAACTGACAGTTTGACAGTGAATTTCACATTGCTGGCTTATTATCTGCATATCTTGCTGTATGTTTCTTGGTTTAATCAGAGTAACTTAAGGAGTTACTTCGTGATTCAGATCCCATTTTCTTTGACTTCCCCTTGCAATATGGTGTCAAGGAAGAGTACTTTTTTACTAATTCTTTTGAGACAGTCCTTGCCAGTGGGTTCACGCATTAAGAGTTAGATTTTGTTCTCTATCTCTTTTGAGATAATCAGAATGATTTTGCCTTTTCAAAAAAAAAAAATGATCCTCACACTGCCTCAGTCTTGATTCCTTGCCTCTGAATTTAGTTAAGAAATTCATGTGTCCTGTAATAAGCTAAATTTAAATATTCCATTCTCTTGTGAATGACTTTTGTATTCTCGTTGTTAGTTTCAGGACATACAATAAGATCAATTTCAGTTTAATGAGTTTGTTATACAGATGTCTTCCCTATGATACAAGTCCATGTCACACAATTCATTTTAGTGGTAGAGATTAGATGGGTGATCCACAGGGATCAATTAACTCCGTTGAGTAGGGCAGGTTAGTACTTTCTGTGTAGCTAAGGTTTCAGAGAACTGACTAGAGCATGGAAACAGGAAGTGGCTTGTTAATAGTCACACAAGCAATATCAGAATAATGAGTGGGAATTCAGCTCAGGCCTTCCTCATTCTGGAGTCAGATCTCCATCCACAGTGCCTCTCAACCTTCATTCATCTTTCTCTGACACCCTGAGTCTGAAACCTTTGGATATTGATTTGCCGTGTCTATCAAATCAAATACAAACTGAAGAAAATGTGTAATAAACTCCATCCTTTTACATATCTTTTTTAGTATAACCTGTGAATATTTGGACATTTGTAACTTTAGAAGAGAGATTTCATAACTGGATGACAAAAAGTCGTGACAAAGAAATAGCCTTCGTTCATAAACATACATAGTAGTTCCTGGCTTCATGGGAACCAGGAAGAGAAAGCAACCAAGGATCCCTTTACTTTCATCAATTTCGGGGAAGAGGGTGTGAGTGCCTCAGTCTCTCATGCGAGTTTTTTTTTTTACTCTTTTTCATTGATACATGTTTACCCTCCCCACATTCATCTCCTGAAGAATTGTTCATGCTTTCTCTTCTCTTCATTCTTTTTAACTTTTGCCTGACTTTCTTGCATGTAGGCATCGAGTTACATAGCCTAAGGATGTTCAAATGAGGTGGTCATATGAAAAACAGAAAGTTCAAAAAGAAATTTCTAATTGTTCAGCAGAGTAAATCACCTGCCTGCAAATGTTTGAGAGATGAAGAAGTGCAGGCTACTAAGGATTTTGACAGTCAACCCTAACCAGCCTTACTTAATCCTGCTCATGTTCACTCTCATCTTCAAACCAAACAGTTCTCAGTTAGTCTGCGTGTCTTCCTGCCTTGCGTTCCTTCTTTGTATCACTTCGGGTCATCTGTCAAACTCTCTCTTCCTTCAGAAATTTTGTGTGGTGTAAGCTCAAGGATAATTTCCTGCATTTTACTGGTCTTCCTCACAATTATTTCCCATTATGTAGATTTGTTGGTTACTTTTAAATGTATACTTATTATAAAGAGTATGTGCTAATGTTATAGAAGCACACGTTACTACATGCACGGAAATGCACTCCTTCCCAAGTTTACTAAAGTAGATCCAAGAGTCATTGTTCTTCCAGAACTCTTCAAAAAGAGAAATATGGATTAAATATTAGATAGAAACGATAAGAATTATATGTTCACTTAGCCCAAGGATCCATGATTTCATTGTTCTAGACACTACCATAGATGCTGTGGCAACTGAGACAAATTGAACCCTAATTCCTCTCCGCCTGTTTGCTGAGTTACATATAGTCATTTTTATTCATTTCTGCGCGGGACAACCATCTCCCTCTTGCCATATTTTGAATGATATCCACACAGGATATACACATGCAAAGAAACATTGCTTATGTCTAGCTGCATAAGCTATCCCTCTCTCCTGGAAACTAAAAACGTGATTCTGTTGTCAGCAGCAATTGAGTGTCTCCTTCCTCAGTCTGCAAATGCTGCCAGCATGAGTGTCCTTTGTTCTCAAAGAGGATCAAATTGACACAGTTATGCTACAGTCAAGATTCAGTGTGTCCAACTGTGGATAATCACATCAATAGTAGCTTTTAGTTGTCTACCACACCTCAGGCACGAGTACTCCATGTGGATATTTGAGGTGAAAACTCTCAGTGTGAGCATCCCTCGTTTCCTTGTAGCTGTGTCAATTCTACTTTGCTCACAGAGCACAACACCTTCTCTGATGTGGGCATGTGATAATGATTGATCCTATGCCAGTGTGTCCCATGGCACACAGTGAATTCCGAAATTCTTAAGAGAGAACTTGAAGAGTGTCCCTTTATGGATTCTTCTAACCCCACTGTGAATACTTCCTTTAGGGGTTCTTCATAAAATCACTTTTTTGGCTAGCGTAAATTTTTCATTCAATATAATCAGCCCAAATGGAGTTGGAGAGGTTGAATGCTTCCCAGTTCAGTTCGGAGAAAGGGCCACAGCATCTGGAACCTTATCCTATCCGGCTAGATGATCTTCAGAATCTTCCTAAGAAAATTCAGATGAAAGCGATTCAGTTCCCTGGCATGGCACTGGTATAGCGTCCAGGTTTCACAGGCACACCACAGTCCATTACCTCTTCTCTCCCATAATTTCCTTTGGAGCCTCCCAAGCACTGAGCTAGTTCTGCCAATGCCTGTGTGAACCTCCTGAGCAAGGCTATGCTGCTGTGTAAGGTGTAGCAAGAGGAAGATGGAGAAAAAGGCTATCAGCTTTAAGAGAGAAGATACCATTGATCGTCCCGGAGTCAGCAGTCTCAGTAGAGTCTTGGCCCCATAGCAAGATAAAAGTGTGTGTGGAGTGAATAGAAATATCTCTAGCATTAAGGGAGTATAGTGGAGAAAGATATTGGGTAATAACAACTTGAAGAGATGCCATGATTGAATGAGAGATCAGAGAAAGTTTAAAGACACAGAAAATGTATTCTGCTGTTTCTATTTCTTTCCTACATCATTGTCCTTTACTTGCATTTTTGAGCCTAGTATAGAAGTCATTTTGTCACATTGTAAAAGAGAATGCTTAAACTTTATAAACTATTATTTTCATGCTAAGTTGATTATGGATATTGAAAGTTAAAGGATTAATTTATAAGAAGTTAGATTATTCACAAAAAGCTATCTTCTCATGTAATTCAAGTAGTGCAAATGCTACAAAATTGTTGCTACCATACATAGAGGAAATGGGAGTTTGCTCCAAAAAATAAAGTAAGTGAACAGATCCTAATTGTGAGCATTTTCTTTGGCAAAATATTTGAACATATTGGATGGAGAGCAGGCCTCAAAGCCACAAAGACATGATTTCAGGTGTCATCTCTGACACATCCTGGCTAGGTGATCCTGGGCAAATTATATAACTTTTAGGTGATCTAGGACACTGTGTAAGAGTATAAGTTGCAGAGAAGGTGCTAACCTCCGTTATTCAAGGGGAGTTTCCTCACCTGAAAGTTCTCTGTAAGTGAAGGAGAGGTTGAACATCATTTGTTGAGAATCTATTTCCTAATCTTAAGGAGTTTGAGAAATCAAATGTGCATGTTACTTTTAAAAGGTTATCACAAAATAAAAGCCTTTCCTCAAGCACCTTACTAAGGAATTCTTTGGGATTGCACATGGAGATAAATCTTGATGAGGAGGTAAGATCTGGATATCTGAGAAAGAGAGGATAGGTTGAAAAAAAGAAAGAAACCACTACTGGAATTGTTTTTTCACATGTTACACAATAGATAAAATAGATGACATTTAAATTAACAAGATTAGTCATAACGCTCAGTAGTAATTTGAGGGACATCCCATGATAAATTTAAGCATCATGTCAGGTGGATGAAACTGATGTACCATTTAACTCCACTATTTCCTTTTCAGGTGCATCTGTCATCAGTTGTCGGAAAAAGGACACTTACAGATGGCCTAAGGATTTCACTCTTAATCTGAATCATCCTTTCCAGTCATTGCCAATGACCAAAAGCCTGTCAAGATCCAGACACTATGTAATCAGTTCTGTCCAAGATGATGAATCACCTGGAACTGGAAGTGACCCTGAGAACATACACAGGGTTGTGATTCCAGAAGCAAAACGAGTCCCTCAGATGCTGGGTGAAAGAGAGTTCCCGTGAAAAATGCATGGTAAAGAAGGTAATGAAGAAGTCTACGCAGTTAACATTATGAATTTTGCATGGGTCGTCGATTGTTTTCTCAAATTGTTACATTCCAATCTTTGTTGCGAAAGACAAGGAAAGTAAATGAAAATGTCACGGGATAACAAAATTCGTTTGTTGTTTCTCTTCTCATGTAGCCTAGAATCAGCAGGTGTTTTCTGAACAGGTATTTTTATTTTCTCCTTTAGTCAGTGTAACATATTCCACAAGTACTAAAAGGCAGCAATTTAGACCATTGTGATAAATTGGTCTTCTCCAGGATAACTGTGATTAGCTACTTCCCTTTTGAAATATTTAACAAGTTAAACAATTTGACTTATATGAATTTATAGTCACACAAAATGTCCATCTCTGCGTGGTTTTTCTCTCATTTTGGATTCTTTTTAGCTATCTTCCCCAAAGCTTAAATTTAATCAATTTACCTTTTCTGAGACATCAAATGACCTAATTAGTTGATTAAGAGACTGATAAACACTAGGATATAGGATGACTGCCTGCATAACTTCACTTAAGATCTAGCGTGAAAGGGAAACATGTCAGAGAGCTTAATACTCTTACTTTATTCTAATATGATCTTTTCGAAGGGAGTTGCTGGCCATGGGAGCACTGCTTCCTACAACATTCCCTAATCACCCTTGTCCAAAGGCCTGGTGACAATGGGGGGCAACGTCCCCTTCAACTTGCTGTGTCAGTCAAGACAGCCACAGTTTGGAACTCCCTTGGCAAAATTAGAGGTGAGATCCAAGCCTCAATGGGGCTCAGTGAGACAATCACACGTTTTTCATACACACACACACACACACACACACACACAGCATTCTAGTTTGTGCATTCAATCCTAAAGATTCTCCGCTCACTGATGAGTACCCACCTGCTTTAAACGGCATCAAACAAAGAAAGTGTATTGCCAGCAATAGCCTCCAGGTTTACCTTACATGAGCCCTGTGGTTCACTGCACAGTATAAAACATTTTAGCCCAAGTATTTACATTACTTTTTATATAATACCATTGTATTTTTCCTTTGTTGCCGCATAAGTCATGCTATCACAGAAATGATGATGTGACTTGCACTTGACTTTGTTTTGAGTGAGGGAGGACTGATAGATTTACAGTGAGTGTGGTGAAGATGTTTTGAACCTTAATCATGAAAAATCATATCTAATATCAAGGAATGAAAACTCTAAGTATAGAATCACAGTAATTGCTTTTTTGAAATTAGATAGAATGGAAAACATTTATCATACCAGGGAATATCTGTGTAATGCTGTCATTACAAGCTCCTTAAATGATGATAAGTGTATCATATTCAGATTTAAATGTTTATGTTGATTGCATTTCAAAAGATTTGGTTGACCTGGGGCATATACAATCATCTCTTCCTCATCTTGGAAGTTCTGTTAATCTTTTCATTCTTGTGAATGTCACTGCATGCAGTCATACTCTTGTCTACCTCTGAGACAACTGACTGTTTTGAAGTGAATTTCACATTAACTGCTGGCATATTATTTGCATATCTTGCTGTCATGTTTCTTGGTCTAATCAGAGTAGCTTAAGGAGATACTTCATGATTCAAACTCCCATTTTGTTTGACTTCCCCTTGCGATATGATATCAAGGAAGAGGACTTTCTTCGTACTTCTTTTGAGACAGTCCTTGCCAGTGATTTCACCTATTTAGAGTCAGATTTTGTTCTCTCTCTCTTTTGAAATAATCAGATTGATTTTTTTTCAAAAAAAAAATAATCTGCTCACTGCTTCAGTCTTGATTCTTTGTCTCTGAATTTAGTTAAGAAATTCATGTGTCTTGTAAGGAGTTATATTTAGAAATTTTGTTCTCTTGTAAATCACTTTTCTATTCTGGTTGTTAGTTTCAGGAAGCAAAATAAGATCAATTTCAGTTTAATGAGTTCATTATACTGATGTAATCCCTATGATAAAAGTCCATGTCACACAATTCTTTTTAGTGCTAGAGATTAGACATGTAATTAATTGGAATCAACTCCATTGAGCAGGGCGGGTTAGCACTTTCTGTGAAACTAAGGTTTTAGAGAATTGAGTAGAACACTGAAATCAGAAGTGGTTTGTTAATAGTCACACAGGCAATATCAAAATCACAGGTGATACTCCAGCTCAGTCCTTCCTCATTCCAGGGTTAAATCTCCATCCACACTTACCTTCATTCATCTCTCTGATGCCCTGGCTCTGAAGTCTTTGGATATTGATTCTCTGTTTCTACCAAATCAAATGCAAACTGAAGAAAATATGTAATAAACTCCATCTTTCCAAAAACCTTACATATCTCCTTAGTAAAAGCTGTGAGTGTTCAGACATTTGTAACTTTAGAAAAGAGATTTCATAGCCTGATGACAAAAATCGTGACAAAAGAGTCATGAAGTCAGGAAATCATAAACGTACATAGTAGTACATGGCTTCATTGGAACTAGGAATCGAAAGCAACCAAGGATCCCTTTGCTTTCATCAATTTGGGGGAGGAGGGTATAAGGGCCTCAGTCTCTCATACGAGTTTTTTTACTTTTTTCATCCAGATACATATTTCCCCTCCCCATATTCATTTCCTCAAGAATCGTTGATACTTTCTGTTCTCTTCATTCTTTGCAAATTTTGTCTTACTTTCCTGCACGTTGGCTTCGGGTTACATAGTCCAAGGATGTTAAAATTACGTGGCCATAGGATAAAACAGAAAGTTCAAAGAGAAATTCCCAATTGTTCAGCAGAGTAACTCACTGGCCTGCAAATGTCTGAGAGATGCTGACTACTAAGGACTTTGACAGTGAGTCTCTATCCAGTCTTCACTCTTACCTTCAAACCAAACGGTTGAATCCGTTAGTCAGCTGTTGTCCTGCCCTGTGTTACCTCTTTGTGTCTCTTCAGGTCATCTGTTGAACTCTTTCTTCATTAAGAAAGTTTGTGTGGTGTAAACTCCAGGAAAATTTCCTGCATTTTACTAGTCTTCCTGACAATTATTTCCCATTACATCGGTTTCTAGGTTGCTTTTAAATGTTCTTGTCATAAAGAATATGAACTAATGTTACACAGCACCTGCTACTACAAACATGAAAAAGCAATCTTTCCCCAGGTTTACTAAATCAAACCGAAATTTAACGGTTCTTTCAGACACTTCAAAAAGAGAAATATAGAACAAATATGACATAGAAACAAAAAGAATTATGTGTCCACTGAGCGCAGGGATCCATGATTTCAGTGTTCTACACACTAGTGTAGATTCTGTGGAAACTGAGACAGATTGAGACCTATTTCCCCTCTGCCTCTTCTCTGAGTTATGTACAGTCTTCTTTATTCATTTCTACAGGGGGAAAATCATCTTCCTATTGCCAGACTTTGAATGAGATACACACAGAATATACACATACAAACAAGCATTGCTCACCTCTAGCAGCAAAAGCTATCCCTCACTCCTGCAAATTAAAGATGTATTTCTGTTGTCAGCAGCAATTGTAGTGTGTTCTTCCTCAATCTGAAAATGCTGCCAACATGAGTGTCCTTTGTTCTCAAGGAGGACCAAATTGATATCACTATGCTAGAGTCAAGATTGAATGTGTCTGACTATGGATGATCACATGAATAATAACTATTAATGATCTGCTACACATCAGGCACAAATACTACATGAGGACATTTGATTTGGATACTCCAAGTATGGGCATCCCGCGTTTCCTTGCAGCTGCCTCAATTCTGCTTTGCTCTTAGGGCCTAACAACTTCTCTGATGTGGGCCCACGATAATGACTGGTCCTTTGCCAGTGTCTCCCATGTTACACAGTCAATACCAAAATTCTTAAGAGAAACCTTGAGAGTATCCCTCTATTACTTTTTCTATCCACCACTTGAACACTTGTTTGGGGGAGTTCTTCATAAAGCAGTCTTTTTGGCTAGTGTAAATTTTGCCTTCAACATCACTAGCCCATTGCAGTTGGAGAATTTGCATGCTTGGTAATTCAGGTCCGTGTAAGAACCACAGTGTCTGAAATCTTATCCTATTCTGCTAGATAATCTTAAGAATCTTCTTAAGAAAATTCAGATGGAAGCGATTCAGTTACCAGGCATGGCACTGGTATAGTGTCCAGGATTCAGAGGCAGACCACATTCGATTACTTCTTTTCTCCCATAATTTCCTTTGGAGACTCCAAATCACTTAGCTAGTTCTGGCAATGCCTGTATCCACCTCCTTAGTAAGGGTATATTGCTGTGTAAGTTGCATCAAGACGAAGGTGGAGAAAACGTCTGTCAACTTTAGCAGTGAAGATACCATTGATCATATGGGAGTCAGCAGTTTCAGGAGAATTTTCGCCTCATAGACACATAATTCGCAATTGTTCAGAAGGAGTGCTGGCTACTGAGGACTTTGACAGTCAGAGTATTTTATTCAGTTACTTAATGATACAGATCTCATTTACTTTGTCATCCCTTTGCAATATGTTATCAAGGAAGAGGATTTTTTTCCTACCTCTTTTGAAACGATCCTTGCCAGTGGTTTCACCTATGAAGAGCTAAGTTTTGTTCTCTGTGTCTTTTCAGATAGTAGATTGATTTTGTCTTTTTTAAAAAATAATTTTGTCCTCTCACTGCCTGAGTCATGATTCTTTAGCTCTGAATTTTGCTCAGAAATTCATCTGTCCTGTAATGAGTTAAATTTAGATATTCATTTCACTTATTTTCTATTCAGGTGATTACTTTCAGGAAACACAATGAGCTCAATTTCAGTTAAATGTGTTTGTTATGCATATGTCTTTCCTATGATACAAGTGCACTTCCCACAATTGTTTTTAGTGTGAGAGACTTTTAATTTCCTTGGGATTAATTAACCCCGTTGACCAGGGCAGGTTAGTACCTTCTGTGAAACTGAGGGTCTCAGAGAATTTACTGGGGCACTGAAATGGTAGGTGGTGTGTTAATAGTCGCACAGGCAATCTCAAAATCACAGGTGGGACTCAAGCTCAGGTGTTCCTCATTCCAGAGTCAGATCTCTATCCACACTGGGATGCCATGATTAGATGAAGGATAGAGAAACTTTAAGGACTCAAAAATTAAATACTGATTTTGTATTCTGGTGTTTCTATCACTTTCATACACCATTGTGATATAGTGGCACTTTTTGAGCATAGTATAGAAGTAGTCTTGTCATATATTAAAAGAGAATGCTTAAACTCTATAAACTATTATTTTCATAGTAAATTTATTATGGATATTGAAATTTAAACGTTTAATCTTTAACAAGTTAGATTATTCAAAAAAGCTATCTTCTCATTCGATTAAAGTAGTTCAAATGTTACAAAATTGTTGCGACTATACATAGATCAAATGGGAGTTCGTAAAAAAAAAAAAGGAAGATAACGGATCTCAATTGGGAGCATTTTCTGTGCAAAAATATTTTAACATGGTGGATAGTGTGCTGGCCTGGAAACCACAATGACGTGGTTTCAAATGTCATCTCTGACACATCCTGTCTAGGTGATCCTGGGCAAATTGCTTAACTTTCATGTTCTCTAGGAAACTCTCTAAGACTATAAGTTGCAGAGAAAGTGCAGGTTCCATTATTCAAGGGGAATTTCCTCACCGAAGAGTTCTTTGTAAATAATACACTGATTAAAATTCATAGTTTCAGGATGTATTTCCTAACCCTAAGTAATGAAAAGTCAAATGTGCATGTTAATATTAAAAGGTTATCCCAAAAGAAAAGCCTTTACTGAAGCACCTTCTTAAGAAATTATTTGACACTATGCATGGAGATAAATTACTCCTTGATGAGGGAGTAAGAACTGGTAATCCCAAAAAGAGAGGACAGACTGAAAAAAAACATTATTGGGATTGTTTCTTCCACACATTACGTAGATAAAATATATGATGGGTAAATTAACAAAATCAAACCATAAAACTAGTCATAAAGTCATGTAGCTAGTAACTTGAGTGGCATCCCTTGATAAATTTTAAGTAATATGCCAGGTGGATAAAACTGATGCACTATTTCACTCCACTATTTTCTTTTCAGATGAATGTGCCGTTAGTTGTCAGAAAAAGAACAGTTACAGACATCCTAAGGATTTTGCTCTTAATTTGAATCATCCCCACCAGTCACTGCCAGTGAGTCCTATCCTGAAAGATGAAGCAGGCGGAGCTGGAAGTAGCTCTGAAAATGCATGCAGGGTTGTGGTTCCAGGAGCAGAACAGGTCCCCCAGAAGAAGGGTAAACCACAGCTCCCTGAGATAATAGCGGGTAAACAAACTCACAAAGAATCTTGCACAGATAACATGATGAACTTTTCATGTGTCGATCATTTTCTCAAATTCTTGCCTTCCAAACGTTATTAGAAGACATAAGGAAAATAAATAATTAAGTTATGTGATGACAAAATTCATTCTTTGTTTCTCCTCTCATGTGGCCTATAATCCAGCAGGTATCTTTTGAACAGGTATTTTTATTTTTTTATTTTCTCCTTTAATCAGTGTAACATAATCCACCTGCACTGAAAGGCAGTAGCTTAGACTTTTGTGATAGTCTTCTTCTCCAGGATAACTATGATTTGCTACTTTACTTTTTTAAGTGTCAAATGTTAAATGACCTAGTTAGTTGCTGCTTTGTAATGCTAATATCAGATCCTGCATAAATTAAGACATTTGTCCCTTATTCAGGTTTAAATGTTTATTTTTATTTTGTTTCAATAGATTTCTTTGTACTGTGACATATATAGTTATTTCTTCCTATTCTTTAAAAGTTTCTGTATATATTTTCAAGTCTGGGATTTTCCCTCTATGTAATCATCCTCTGTCTTGTTCTGAGGAACCCGAAATTTGTACAGTGACTTTCAAATTCACTGCTGGAGTATTATCTGCGTGTCTTGTTTCCAAGATTTTGACTTGCTGAGAAAAGCTCACTGAGTTACTTCATGATACAGATCTCATTAAATTTTACTTCCCTATGCAACATGGCATCAAGGAAGAAGATTTTTTTTTCCCTTCTTTTGAGACAGTCCTAGCCAGTGGTTTCACATAATAAGATTTAGGTTTTTTTTCTCTCTTTTAAAATATCCAAATGGATTTTGTCATTTTCATTGATTTAGTTTGTCCACTCACTGACTGTGTCATTATTCTTTGTCTCTTAACTTAACTCCAAAATTCATCAGTCCTGTAATGAGTTAAATGTAGCATTTTTCTATTCTTATTTTAAGGTGATCTTCTAGTCTTAAAGGAAGCATGTGGACACCAGGGAATCTGGTCTAGTATCTTTATACCACCAAGTTATCCTTCCAGGATGTCTGGTTTGTTATCTAAAGAAATCAGATCCTCTGTCTCTAACCCTGAAGGAAGACTCAAGCAATGAATATTTCTTAGTCACAAGAAAGAAGCAAGTGGTTGTTGCTAATGGTTCCTTCCCAATTTCCAATGTGACTCACATTGTCCTCATTCCCAGGATGCTGTATATTTATTCTTTTCCCACTTATCCGTTCTTGTTCTTTATTCTCTTATACTTCCCTAAATTCCATGGAGGCTAGTAATCCTATCTCATGGTCTTTGGTTAGTGAGAAACACAAGTGACCCAATTAATTGGTAATTGCTGGACTAACTAGTAGATTGATCACTCATGATCACTGTCTCTTGATTCACTTTTAATTTTGAAATGTAAAGGTTTCATCTAGATTAGATACATAAATCTATCCTCTCAGTTTCCTGGGATTTGGTCTGAAATGATTGTCTCACTAGAAATGTAAATTGTATCATTAGATTCCAATTACAAAATAATTTGATGAATGCATAATTAATAGAAATTTCTTATATCTATTCCTTATTTTAAAAGAGATTACGATAGATAAATTATAGCTGTCATAACTGCCATTATTGTTAATGGTGGAATTTTACTTATATAAGAAAAAATATTTCTGAATAATATAAATTGCTACTTAAATATTCATATCAATTTAACACTGTATTTGAAATTTAAAGGATCATCAGGAGAGCACTCAGAAAGTTTTGATAAAAGTGACCTGGAGCAGGTATGGAAAAATGACATTCAAATTTCTGATATATTACTTTACTAAAAGTGTCTTCCATACTAGTGTTATTGGAAATTTTTCAGAACTTAGTTTGCTTTTAAATGCATTTAAATTGGTTTAAAACAAGTGCATTTTTCAGTGAACAGATAGGACTCCTTTTTTGAATAATAAAGTATAGGAATCTTTCATCTGAAAATGGATACTTTTAGGAATAGTCTCCTAGTGAAATGTGTCCATGGTGAATTCTAGAAACCTCATGATATTGCTAGATTTTCCTTCATTTTCCACATGTGTAAAATGAAGACTGCTTATAATCGTTAAGAAATATTATGACTATTTATGATAATTTTTGTAGGCTAAATCATTTAGCTTCTAATTAGTTAGGTGCACAGTAGAGGAAGTCAAAAAGACCTGAGTTTGTCCAACAGTGAGTCCTTATCCAAGAAGCTGAGGTCCTTGGGTTTATGAAACAGTGGGTGGCTAGATTCATTGACTACTTTGTCTTCAGGACCTAACATTATGAAGTGCAAAATGGATAATTTTGATTACATTAAATTGAAATTTTTTGCACAAACAAATCCAATGCAACCAAGATTAGGAGGGAAGCAGACAACTGGGAAAGAATTTTTGCAACTAGTGTCTGTGATAAAGGTCTCATTTCTAAAATATATAGAGAACTGAGTCTAATGTACAAGAATACAAGTCATTTCCCAAATGATAAATGGTCAAAGGATATGAACAGGCAGATTTCAGAGGAAGAAATTAAAGCTACCTATAGTCACATGAAAAAGTGTTCTAAATCACTATTGATTAGAGAGATGCAAATCAAAACAACTCTGAGATACTACATCACACCTAACATGACAAAGAGGATGATGATAAAAGTTGGAGAAGATGTGGGAGAGTTGCAGGACTTATTCATTGTTGGGGGAGCTGTGAACTACTGCAACCATTCTGGAGAGCAATTTGAAACTATACCCAAAGGAATACAAAAATGTGCATACTCTTTGACCCAGAAATACCTCTTCTAGGACTGTATCCCCAAGAGATCATAAAAATGGGAAAAGGTCCCACACTTACAAAAATATTGATAGCAGCACTCTTTGTGGTGGCCAAAAATTGGAAATCAAGGTGATGCCCATCAATTGGGGAATGGTTGAATACATGGTGATATATGAATGTAATGGAATACTAAGAAATGATAAGGAAGACTTCAGAGAGTCCTGGAAAGATTTATATGAACTGATGATGAGTGAAAGGAGCAGAACCAGGAGAACTTTGTACACAGCAACCACCACAGTGTGTGAGGATTTTTTCTGGTAGACTTAGAACTTCATTGCAATGCAAGGACTTAAAACATTCCCAACGGTCTCTTAAGGCAAAATGCTTTCCATATCCAGACAATGAACTACTTAATTTGATTGCAGTATTCAGCCAATCATTTTCTTTGTTTTACATTTTGGTTTTTTTTTTATGATTTCTCTCATTCATTTTAATTTTTCTATGCAATTCACTACGGTGAATATGTATTTAATAGGAATATATGTGTAGAACCTATATGAAGTTTTATACCATCTCAGGGAGGGAGGTGGCAGGGAGGGGGGAAGTGTGGGATGGTGGGGAATAATCAGAGACATATGAAAGTGATTGTAGAACACTGAAAACAAATAAAAAAGGACCTGAGTTTGAATCATCCTTGGGCTCATAGCTATGGATATCTAGTATGATGCTGGACAAGCCACATAGCATTTGTAAAATAATTATGAATAATGCTTGTCTCACAAAATGGTTGTGAGGATGACATGAGATAATGTGTATAAAGTGTTGGGAAAACCTTAAAGTGCTACACAAATATTACACATTGTTATTACTTTAAAATTTGTATTATTTTACCCTGCTGTTATATATTTTACAGGGCAAAGTACAGATGGATGCAAATGATCATGATGACCTCATTCAGTCATCTGACACAGCTACAGAGGATTATAATTTACCTCCATTAAACTGTAAGAATGTCTTGTTATTGATTGAACAGCTTAGTGTTGATTGTAAAAGTAAGAACATTTAGAAATTTTCTGACAGAATAACAGTGTTAAACAAATATCAAAGATGTCTGACTCATAGTAAATTGGAAGTAAGCCTAATCTGGCAGACCTTGGCCAAAATGAAAGGGAATATGTTCCCTGCAGGCTAATAAATATCTCTACCACCTTCTATTTGTTTCAATTCAAAAAGAATTACTAAGTACCTACTGTGGGGTAAACATACGAAGTTTATAAAGTTTCCTCACTGAGTGTGCAATTCAATAGAAATTATAACCTACATAGATAACTAAATATTAAAATATATATAAATGTTGGATGTGCACAATTGTATTACTACATGAAGTTCAGTGTGGAAAGAACATTAACTATGAAGAATAAATAACCTATGTGTGAAGGTACCATTTGAGTTGAGTTTTAAAGGATGTATATGAATTCAGTAGGTATAGAACATGGGAGTATAGGGGGATGAAATGAACATTCCAGGCATGGAAACTCTGAGTATAAAGGTAGGAAAACGACAGTGAAAAAATCCAGTTTTACTGGACAATATATAGCAATATATAGCAGTGAGAATTAAAAAGGGAAAGGTAGATAATGGAGAGGGCCTAGATTTTGTCTATAGAAAGGTCCCTTAAACTTGGAGCTTCAGTTTCTTAATCTATTAAGTATCATATTTCACAGGATTGTTGTGGGGAATGTATTTTGTAAGCCTCTATGTGCTGTGTTAATATATGTTATTAACATGGCATGCTAGGATAAGGTATATAAATATTATTTGCTTGATTGATAATAGGAGAAGCATTTGAAGAGATTGACATGATTAGGCAGTGAGCTCTTTCATGGAAAGAATAATCAAAATATTGAAATCTTTCACAAAATAGGATAAAATGTCAACGGTCTTGCACATGTTCTGCCTAGATTTTGTAATTCTTCTGTCAGCATGGCATATAGAACAGTGTACTGGACACAACACCATGAGTAGCTATGTTCAGATTCTGCCTTATACATCTACTAATTCTGCCTTAACAAGCCCTTTAACTTCTCCATGTCTCAGTTTCTTCCTTTGCTTTCAATCGTTGAGCTTATCATTTCCTTTACTGTCAGTTTCACTTCGTGCTGCAATCAGTGTGTCTACTTCTAGCAACTGTGTTATCTCTTGCTGCTTCAACTCTGTTAAACACTGAAATATATGAAGACTTAAAGTTACCAAGGGAAACCCAATAAAAAATTCTGTTGAATCTGTAACTTGATATAACACACCTTTCTAACTCCGGATTAGGTCTAAATTTGTTGATGTATGTCTATGAAAAATAAAGGGACAGCAGCCATTTTTCATAATGTTCAGAAGATCTTTTTCACTTTCCTCTGGTGTTTCAGCTATATTTTATTTAAAGTTGCCAGAAGTCTGACCAATGAATAAATATAGATGTTATTGTATGCATGTTACATGCTTATTTATGCTATAAGTCTCTAAAGAAGAAGCAATGTTTACATACAATTATTTAACTTAAAACATTTATTATACTTATAAAATAATTCAGTATATTTGCAATATATAGATATTAAGTATATAATGCATTTTATTAATCTTATTTGTCCCACTCAGAGTACACATCCGAGTATTTACTTTTCACATATACTTCTCCCATATTGTGAAGAATTATGAACTCTCAAATGTTTTTTTTTTTAATAAAGTAATGTGTAACTTAAAGATTCTTTTTAATTGTAGACGGTGCACACAGGGAAATAGGTTATTTTCACATTCATTGTAAATCTTGTGACAAAGTAATATTTTCCTATATTCTTGGGATTTATATACAAGGATATTATTTTGTAATTCCCAAGAGTATTTGAATTCCAAATATAGTGCTAGTGTTCTGCAGATTTTAAAATACTCATTTTTTATTGACTTGTCTTTTTCCCTGTACAGATCCTATTAGACATTTGCAAATTGAGGATGTAGTTCTTAGATATGATCGATCAGTCGAACGTAAAAAAATACATTGTACACTACTCATCAGAAAAGTTAAGAATTTAGAAAACATGATTAGTGGAATGCAGAAAGAATTGTCAGAAACAAGAGAAATGAAATCCCAGTTAGAGCATCAAAAAGCAGAATGCAACAGAGAACTCGGTAGCATCAGGTATGGAACTCAAAATTTTACAAAAAGCCTTGGAAGCATTTCCTTTAAAGTTGAAGAAATATGACAGTGAATTTGAAGTTGGAAGACAAAAATAATATTATGAATGAGCCCTACTTATTCCTTTTTCTCCATGGATATATCTATGAATTACATTTTTAGTGAATTATCAGAACTATTGCACATTTATTTGCAATTTATTTTTTTTCAAAATGATTTAAAAAATAAAATCTGAAAAATCCATAGTAATGGGAAAATAGATTGAATTTTATCTACATCCCCCTCTACACTTTTTACCAGAGTGATTCAAATGCATCAAAACTCAGGATGTATGAAAAAGTCATTTCTTCTAGTTATAACCAATTTATGGAATTTCTCCTCGTTGAATCAAAAAAGCAAAAACATCCACACAACTGTATGATACATTTTTGATAGAAGTTTACTACCTAAGAGTAGCCTGGATAGAGAAATGAATTCCTGTCTCATTTCTGATACAACCTGACTTTGTGAGCCTCTGTAAGTCATTAATTCTCAGTGCCACGGCTAACTCTCTAAACTCAAAATTGTAGAAGATTCAATCTACATCAATAAAGGGAGTTTCTTGACTGTGAGTTCCCTACATGGATCCAGTTCCCCCTAAATTAATATTCTTTTCCTTTAGTCATTAAAATGAGTATATTTAAATGGCATTCTATTCCTTATTTCTACTGGCCTGTCATTTTAAAATGGAAATTTTAATCTAGGTTTACCCTGAACCAAGAGAAAATAAAGTTAGTGACTACAGAAATGCTATTTCAAGAAAATAGAAAGCAGTTCAGAAGAGAAGAAGAACAATATAGCAAAATAGTGGATCTAAACCAGTGACTTGAATGCAGTCTCAGATCTCTGGAGGTTGAACTGAGAGCAGTAAGAAATCATTTGCAACAGGTAAATTGGAATCTAAAGTCACTATTTCCATCTTTTCTTGTTAAGAATACTTATGGGTTCCCTAAGAGTGGGGAGATGAATACTGTAGTTTTTTGAATCCTAAAAATAGCTATAATTTTTATTTCTAGTATACGTGAGTTGGGTTCAATCATCTGTAAATATGTACTCATAAATATGTAACAAAAAAAGAAAAGTTTCCCATATTTTAGCATTTGAATGTAAAATAACATCTAAATACCCAAGGAAAAAATAAAGTGAAGCTGGTACTTTTGAAAGTATGGTGTATTGAATACAGCTGGCCTCAAATCCATGAGGAGGAGGGTTCAAATGTTGCCATGGACACTTCCTGACTGAGTGACCCTGGACAGTTCATCTCAATGGACCCCAAGCCACAAGTTTCAAATTCCCCCAAAGCTGCCCATAAAACTCAGTACTGGGGATATCTATTTGACAACACTGCTCTACCCTCAGTTTCTATTCTTATAAATATAAATTTCAGAATACATGGGTAGATAGAAATTCCTTACCTGAAAATTCTCTTGGCCAATGAAATTGCAAGTTCAATCCCTTTTTCTACTCCTTGTATTACACTTTAGCACTCATCCTTAGTCTTTCAGAAAAGTGTATTGTTCTCTAGCATCTTTACCTTTTACTTATGCAATTCTTATGCAATTAACATTATTCAAGCCTTTCTAAATTGAGGAAAGGTTAAGTCTTCATTAGTCAGAGCACTGGACTCAACCTAAGATGAAATTCAGTAAGGATGAATGTAAAATTATATAATTAGATACAAAAATAGTTTCATATGTATAAATTGGGAGAAATATGATTAGATAGTATTGCCTCTGAAAAGATGCAGGAATCTTACTCAGCTCTAAGCTGAAGCTGAGTCAGTGCTGTTATAAGACCACCAAAAAGCTAGTGTAATTTTGTCTCCCATTCAGAGAAGCATAGCTTCTAAACAGAGGAATTAAAAATGACTCTTTAAACTGAATAGACATTGCTTGTACTATTGAATTCATTTGTGGCTCCCACAGAATTATGATAACATGTAAGCAGGATGGTAAACAGGATGAGGAAGGCCCTTGGAGTCTATGACATGTGAGGATCCATTAAAGGAACTAGAGATGTTTATCCTTATGTCTTCAAGTTGTTGAAGGACAGTCATGTGGAAGAAGGGTAAAATTTGCTCTGCTTCAGTCTAAGGGACATAGCTAAGAGCAATGGATGGAGTGGCAAAAATGTACATTTTTAGAGTTAATGTCAGGAAAAGATTGCTAACAAATAGAGTTGTATTGAAAGATGGGTGTCTTCCCCCACCTGTGAAGACTTCAAGCTGAGGCTGGTTAAGAGTTAGGTATGTAAAAATGGACATGAATTGGACTGAACAGTTGTTGAGGTTCCTTTGCAATTTTGAAATACTATTCTTCTTGTTGATTTTCAGTAGCCTACTTTTCTTAATTTTTTAAAATCTACTTTCTGGCCTTTTTCAGATTCTATATTCCAGATAAAGGTGAGATGTTTTTGCTGACATTTGAAGGGAAAAGATGATTAAAAATCTTATGAAACTGTTGTCCCCAGGTGGAAGAAGAGCTAAAAGACACTCAAAGACAACTTCTTCAGCAGCAGAGAGCCAGAGCTTTGCAAGCCTCAATTCTGAATAATCTTTGGAAACAGAAAGAAAAAGAAGCTGTTGCTTCCAAAATGACACAGACTTCTGAGGTATTCACTTTGGTCATTTTCCAGTCTAATTACATATTTATAAAGTCAGGATTTCTGTTCTTCATTTTTGAGCATACTTGTCATCCTCAGTCATGTCCATCTACCTGCAGCAGACAGGTTGTGACACACGTGGTGACCAAAATCAGCATGGATTGTTTGTTTTGCTTGGTTGCTTCTTTTCTTTGAATGGAATGATCACTCCAGAGACTCTAGGTTACTCTTACTGAAAAAAAAGTCCCTGATTCTCAGTAGTTTCTCTGCCTTTTTGAGACATGGGAAAGGGGCAGCTCATCAGGGTCACTAACCCCTAGAGAGACAAAGGAATGCCACCAGGCAGAAGGGGACACCTCATACACAAACCACTTTTCTTCCTTGATTAAGTAATTTCTTCTATTTGTGCTTTCCAGGGCACAGAGTAAGAGTGACAACAAAACATACGTTAATAGTTTGGTCTACTTCACGTTGCTATCTCACTCATGTTCCATGAAAAAGAAGGAATAAAAGTATTTTCAGGAAGAATAAATTTCACTTAGATTTCTGGTATAAGGCTCTATCCACCACAAGGATTCACTCATTCACACTCATCATTGCTTAGCATGATAGAAACGTATGTACATCAAATGCCAAATTCAGAATTTTGCATTTTCTTCTTTTTTTCAACAGTGGTTTGAAGTAAATCCTTTGCATATTTAGCCCTTAGTAATCCTTTGGTGCCTGGGTACTGGGTAGCTTCATTTAACTCAGCTGCTATCTATTCACCACCCTCCTTTTGGCTTTGCAGAAGGGATCTCATAGAATGGGGCTTCTTAGCTTTTTGATATAGCTCTTTCTAGTGGTCCTGAATGGGGACTAATGCTCCTGGAACAGTTTTACTGTGATGGGAGTGCAATGTCAACTTTTTATACTTTGGCCTCAATACTTCTTTCATTACTCCTTTAAAATTGAATGGCTAGGGATAGGTTACCCTCTACTGACCACACTCCAGGTCTCACTTTTCTCATCCCTAAAATGAATGATTTGGACTAGATAATTTCTAGAAGTTTTAAATCAATGATGCTATGAAAATGCTATGGATCCCTCAGAAGATAGAATTTTCCCACAACTTATACTAAGAAATTTTAAGACTGGGATGCAGCTGTCATGACTTTTGGCTGCATCTTGGAAGGACCTGAACCCAATCATTTCAAACCACTAGTTAGTCAGGCAATGCCCACTCACATAGAATTAATGAAAGATCCCAGTATGATAGTTCAAGACACAACTGCCTGGACAGTGGGCAGAATCTGTGAGCTGTTTCCTGAGGCTGCCATCAGTGGTGTCTACCTTGCTCCTTTACTGCAGTGTCTGTTTGAAGGCCTGAGCGCTGAACCCAGAGTGGTTTCCAAAGTGTGCTGGGCTTTCTCTAGTCTAACTGAAGCTGCTTGTGAAGCTGCAGATGTAGTTGATCATCAGGAAGAACCAGCTACCTACTGTTTTGTTCATTTGAACTCATAGTCCAGAAACTTCTAGCGACCACGGACAGACCTAATTGACACCAGAACAACCTGAGGAGTGTTGCATATGATGCCCTGATGGAAACAATGAAAAACAGTGCCAAGGACTGTTATTCTGCAGTCCAGAAAACGACTTTGGTCATAATGGAGCGACTGCAGCAAGTGCTGCAGATGGAGTCTCAAGTCCAGAGCACATCAGACAGAATTCAGTTCAACGACCTTCAGTCTTTGCTCTGTGCTACTCTTCGCAATGTTCTCTGGAAATTGCAGCACCAGGATACTTTGCAGATTTCTGACGTGGTCATGGCATCCTTGCTGAGGATGTTCCAAAGTACAACTGGATCTGGGAGGGGGCAGAGTTAAGAAGATGCCCTGATGGCCATGAGCACCTTAGTAGAAGTGTTGGGTGGTGAAATCCTGAAATACATGGATGCCTTTAAACTCTTCTTGGGCACTGATTTGAAGAATTATGCTGAGTACCAGGTTTGTTTGGCTGCTGTGGGCCTGGTGGGAGACTTGTGCCGAGCTCTACAGTCTGACATTTTACCTTTCTGTGAGTAGTGATGTGGCTGCTGTTGGTGAACTTGAGAAATGAAAATGTCCACAGATCTGTCAATCCACAGATTCTGTCAGTATTTGATAAGTGCCATTGTGACTGGGGAAGAGTTTAAGAAGTACCTTGAGGTGGTATTGAATACTCGTCAGCAGGCTTCCTAAGCCCAGGTAGAAAAGTTGCACTACGACATGGTGGATTATCTGAATGAGCTAAGGAAAGACTGCTTGGAAGCCTACACCAGAATCATCCAAGGATTAAAGGGAGACCAGGAGAATGTACAACTGGATGTGATGCTGGTGCAGTCCTAGGGAGAACTTATTCTTTACCAAATTGATCACATTCCTGGAGATGAGGATCACACAGATATAGTAGTAGCTTGTGCTGCTGGACTGATAGGAGACTTATGTACAACTTTTGGGAAGGATATAAATTACTGGAGACCAGACCCCTGACCCAACTGATAACTGAAGGATGAAGATCAAAGACAAAGAAAACAAAAAAACCCTTGCTACCTAAACAAAAAAAGAACTGAGGAAATTGAAGAACTAAACTTGATCGGTTACTTTTGGGATGACACACGAGACCCCCACTGGAAATCTCCAATCTTTTGAAAAACTTGGAAGTCAGGAGCATGCACGGATGCTGAATGTTTGGGAACGAGAGGATGGGGAAGTGAGGTTTGAAAACATACCGCATTGAAAATCTTACTATGGAAGCAGCAGCAGCCAACAGCAGTACTGTTACTGAGCTAAGCACTGACTTCTGTAGAAAACCGTAACATCGACAGTCATGGGAAAGAGACAAGTGATGGGATTTATGTGCTTTAAAGAAGAGAGCAAGAGAGAGAAAGAGCTATCTTTTCCCAAGAGAGGCTAGAACTAACCTCCATCTTTTTGTTAGTGCTGAGCAGAAAGACTAGTGTGGAAGAAAAGGGATTGGGTTCAGCTGTGGTGCGGTGTTGTTAAAGACCTGGCCTTTGTTACTGATGAGAAAGATGGAGCCTGCGTCTCAAGCCCACCTTCGGTGTACCTTTGCCACATGGCATACGTGTGCCGACTAAAAGGAAGGTGAGGGATTTTTTCAGTCTTATAATGAGTGTGTGTGAATGAGGTAGTATCCACATTCTCAACTTCAAGTCATTGTGGTTTGTTTTTTTCCCCAAAATAAAATGGGTTAGATGTTACATTTCATAAAACTAACCGAAGTTCTCTCTATTGATGCAGCACAAGAGATGTAAAAAGGGGGAAAAAGTGGAAAATCGCTCTTCAGGGTCTTTTTCTACTTATTTTAAGGGAAAACACTGACACATTCAGTTTCCATCCCAAGTGATGCCTTTCATGATCTCTTTTCATCAAAGCACCTTTCCTAATATAGTTCAACTGTGAGTGTAGAAGTGGGAAGTGGGGGGGAGGGGAGGGAGAAAGACAGTACTGGTTTAGGAAAATGAGAAAATGGTATAGGAAAACTGAGATGGTCAAAATCAGACTATAAAGACAATCCACAACACACGCCAAAATTTAAATGCTCAAAGTTGGCAGCACAAGGGGAAAGCTCTCTCCTGACTTGTATTGTGACAGTTTGAATGCCCCAAACATTACTCCAAAGAGTAAAAAAAAAAAAAAAAAAAAAGGAAAAGCCAATAAAAAATAAACACAAGGACCACTACATTGGTCTGGAGCTAAGTAATTATATCAGAACAATGACTGTAAATGAAGATCATTGTAGATCTAAATGTAAATCTTCAGCACCTAAGAGGAAATTAGGTATTGGAAAAGGGTGCTGGGGAGTCCAGTGGAACCCAGTGAACTAGAACCATGGATATGTGGCAGTATATGTCTGTAGGTCACCTACTTGAACTTCTGAGAGTCAAAATGGCAGAGTGATTGGTAAATGCTCTCTCCCCCTCCCTTTGTTGGCCTTGAAAGAACCATAAAATACTTTCCCAGGAAGGTCCTGGATCAGAGGAATCAGAAGAAGGGGCAAACAGTCTCTTAGCCTGTGGGGCTAGGAAAATCACTAAGGGGGATTCCTCTTGCTGTGGTGGAGGGAAAGCTGCACCTCAGTGAACCGAAAGGAGATCCAGAGCCCAGGGTGGTGGAGCCCTGGAACCACCAATACCAAGGCCCCAGGTGTGTCTCAGCACCCTAGGGGAAATGGGAAGGCACTAAGGCAGACAGGACCACCAACTGCTGAGTTTGCCTTTGATCTAGCTCAGCGAGGAGGCATGCCCTGGACAGACCACCCCACCCTACACTTAACAAGTTAGCTCCAGGGCAAATCCAAGGAAACACAAAAAGACTTCACCTGGACTCTGCTTTCTCACACCAGCAAGCTCAGCACCAGGTTTTTTAGCTTCTAGTTGAAAGAACCAGAGGCCACAACACACAAAACTTCATCATGATGAGTAAGAAGCCAAATAGGAAATAAAAGGCCACAGAACCTTTCTATGGGGATAAGGGGAAAAACCTAAAGACCAAAGAGGTCAGCATTGAGACTATACTCCCATGTGAAACTTCAAAAGGGACTATGAACTGGTTGCAGGCACAAAAAGCACTCTTGGGAGAGCTGAAGAAGAATTTTAAAAGCCAAATTAGAGAAACAGAAGAAAAATTGGCCAATGATTTTAAAAGTATTAAAAAAGAATTCACTGAAGAGAATAGCTCCTTAAAAAAGAAAATTGGACAAATGGAAAAGGAGAGGCAAAAGTTAACTGAAGAAAACAATTTGATAAAAATTAGAATTGGGCTAGTAGAAGCTAATGACTCTATGGGACAACAAGAATCAGTCAAACAAAATCTAAAGAATGAAAAGAGAGAAGAAAATGTAAAATATCTACTTGGAAAAACACTTGACCTGGAAAAGAGTTCCAGGAGAGAAAATCTAAGAATTATTGGTCTACCAGAGAGTCAGGTTGAAAACAAGAGCCTGGACTATATCTTCCAGGAAACCATCAAGGAAACTTGCCCTGAAATGCTAGATCCAGAGGGAAAAATGGTCATCTAAAGAATCCCCTTTTCACCTCCTGAAAGTGATCCCAAACCAAAAACACCAAGGAATATCACTGCCAAATTCCAGAACTATCAAGTGAAGGAGAAAGTAATACTGGCAGCTAGAAGGAAACTATTCAATATCGAGGAGCTACAGTCAGGATTACACAGGACATTGCAGTTTCTACATTAAAAGATTGTAGGAATTGAAATATGATGTTCCGTAAGGCAAAGGAGCTGGGACTATAACCAAGGATCAATTGCCCATCCAACTTGAGCATAATATTTTAGACAAGGAGATGGACATTCAATGAAATAAGAGATTTCCAGACTTTCTTGATAAAAAGGCCACAACTCAATAGAAAATTTGACCTTCAAAAGCAAATCTCAAGAGAGGCATAAAAAGATAAGCAAGAGAAAAGAAAAAAAAAAAACTTGTTACTCAACATGGGCAAGCTGTTTACATCCCTATAAGGGAAGATGGTATTTATTAATCTTGAGAATTATATATTTTTATGAAATATAAAGGGGATATACATAGATAGAGATAGTGGGTATAAAGTAAATGATGTGATGCTAAAAATATGATTTCAGCAGGTGAAGGGATTGTTACAGGATATGTGAAAAAGAACAGGCAGAAAATGATAAATTACATCACAGGAAAAGGCACAAAATTATATTACAGTAGAGGGAAAGAGGGGAGGGAGATGAGCATTGTTTGAGCGGTACTCTCATCTGATTTAGTTCAAGGAGGGGACAACAAACTTAACAAAGTCTACAAACCTAACTAGTTTGATAAGCAGTAGGAGGGAAAGTGGAAAAGAAAGAGAAGTGGAGCCTAAAATGGAGGCAAGAAGTAGTAGTGGTAAAGGGCAGTAAAGAAAGGAGGGCTATAAAAGGAAGGGAAGACTGAGGGAAGTGGTGGTCAAAACTTAAAACTATTGTGGAGGGGTGTGTGTGTGTGTGTGTGTGTGTGTGTGTGTGTGTGTGTGTGTGTGTGTGTGTGATTTTCTTTCATTGTTAAAGAATACCATGCCATCAGAGAAATAATGACATGACTTGCACTTGACTTTGTTTTGAGTGAGGGAGAGCCATGCAGGTCACCAGCTTCACTTCTCCTCTACAGCCATCTGAATGCAGTGATGAGATTGTCATCAGGATGACTGGAGATGACTCAGAATGAGGCAATTGGGGTTAAGTGATTTGCCCAAAGTCACACAGCTAGTGAGTGTCAAGTGTCTGAGGTGAGATTTGAACTCAGGTCCTCCTGACTCTTGCACTGGTGCTCAATCCACTGAACCACCTAGCTGCCCTTCTGGAGGTGAAGGGAGAATTAAAAGCTCAAAAGATGGGAAAGTGGATGGAGGGGAAGATACAGATAGTAATCATAACTGTGAATGTGAATGGGATGAACTCTCTCATAAAAGGGAGATGGATAGCAGAATAGATTAAAAACCATAATCCAATAATATGTTGTTTAATATAAACACATTTGAAACGAGAGGATAAAAACAGGGTTCAGGGTTCAGGTAAAAGGTTGGAGCAGAATATTTTGTGCTTTATTTGATGTAACAAAAGCAAGGGTAGCAATCCTAATCTCATGCAAAGCAAAAGTAGAAAGAGATCTAATAAAAAGAGATAAGGAAGGAAACTATATCCAACTAAAAGACACCATAACCAACAAAGCAGTATCATCAATGAACATATATTCTCCAATTGATATAGCATCCAAATTCCTAGAAGTTAAGGGAATTACAGGAAGAAATAGACAGCAAAACTATACTAGTGGGGGACCTCAACCTCCCCCTCTCTGAACTTGATAAATCTAACTTCAAAATAAACAAAAAGAAGTTAAGGAGGTGAATTAAACTCTGGATAAGGTAGATATGATAGGTCTCTGTAGAAAATTGAATGGGGATAGAAAGGAATATGCTTTTTTCTTAGCAGTACATGGAAATATACAAAAATTGACCATATGCTAGGGCATAAAAACCTCAGGATCCAGAGATTCTAGATCCAGAGATCTAGAAAGGCAGAGATAGTTTATCCTTCTCAGATCGTAACGAGACATTATATGCAATGAAAGGCCAGGGAAAGATAGACCAAAATTAATTGAAAACTAAATAATCTAATCCTAGAAAAGGAGTCGGTTAAGTAAAAAATGCTAGAAACAATCAACAACTTCATTCAAGAGAATGACAATAACGAGACAACCTACCAAAATCATATGAGATACTGCAAAAGCAGTTCTTAGGGGAAGCTTTATATCTTTGAATGTCTACATGAATAAAGTAGAGAGAAAAAGAGATCAATGGATTGGGCATGCAATTGAAAAAGCTAAAGAAAAAACAAATTGAAAATGACCAAGGAAATAACCAAATTAGAAATACTGAAAACGAAAGGGGAGATGAACACAACTGAAATTAAGAAAAATATTAAACTAATCAATAAAACTAAGAGATGGTTTTCTGAAAAAAAAACCAGTAAAATTGATAAACTTTGGTCAATTTGAATTTAAAAAAAAAAACAAAGAACACCAGATTACCAATATCAAAAATGAAAAGGGATGAAAAGGATGAACTCACGTCCAATGAAGTAGAAGTTAGAATAATAATTAGAAATTAGTTTGCCCAACAGTATGCCCATAAATTCGATATCTAATTGAGATGGAGGATTACTTTTTTATTATTATATATTTTTTTAATATTCTATAATCACTACCATAAAACTTAGATTTTTACCCACCCATATCTACCTACGACCACCCCCTCCCTCCCCAAGACGGCATACGATCCTACATAGGATCTACATATGCTTTCCCATTGAACACGTTTTCACTATAGTCATGCTATGTAGATGAACTAAAATAAATGGAAGAAATCATATAACAAATCAAAACATAATACACACACACACACACACACACACACATACACACACACATGATCTGCTACATTCTGGGAATGAATTCCATAGTTCTTTCTCTGAGTGTGGAAGGCATTTGGCCTTATAAGTTCTTGCGTTATTACGAAGTTCCACGTCTACCAGAAAAACTGTCGCACACTGTGGTCGCTGCTGTGCTCAAAGATCTCCTGGTTCTGCTCCTTTCACTCAGCATCAGATCATATAAGTCTTTCCAGGCTTCCCTGAAGTCTTCTTGTTCATAATTTTATTACACTCATATACCATAATTTATTCAGCCATTCCCCAATTGATGGGCATACCCTTGATTTCCAGTTTTTGGCAACTACAAAGGGTGCTGCTATAAATACACGTGAGACTCTTTCCCATTTTTGTGATTTCTTGGGGATACAGTCCTAGAAGCGATATTGCTGGGTGAAAGGGTATGCACATTTTTGTAGCCCTTTGGGCATAGTTCCAAAACACTCTCCAGAATGGTTGGATGAGCTCACAGATCCACCAACAATGAATTAGTGTTCCAACTCTCCCACATCCTCTCCAACATTTATCATTTTCTTGTTCTGTCATATTTGCCAATCTTATAGGTGTGATGTGGTACCTCAGACTTGTTTTGATTTGCTAATCAAACCACTAATCAGTAGTGATTTAGAGCACTTTTTCATATGATTATAGATATCTTTAATTTCTTCCTCTGAAAATTGCATGTTCTTATCCTTTGACCATTTATCAACTGGGGAATGACTTGTATAGTTGTACATTTGAGTCAGTTCTCTATAATTCTAGAAACGATGCCTTTATTCCTAAGATTAGTTGTAAAAATTCTTTCGCAGTTTACTACATCCTTCCAAATTTTGGTTGCATTGGGTTTGGTTGTGCAAAAACTTTTCAGTTTAATGTAACCAAAATTATCCATCTTGCATTTTGTAATGCTTTCTATCTCTTCTTTAGTCAAAAATTCTTCCCTTCTCCATAAATTTGATAAGTACACTATTCCTTGCTCCTCCATTTTATCCATGGTATCAATCTTTATACCTAGATCATGTACCCATTTGGACTTTATTCTTGTGTATGGTGTCAGGCATGGGTCTATGTCTAGTTTCTGCCACACTATTAACCAGTTTTCCCAGCAATTTTTTGTCAAACAGTGAGTTCTTATCCCAGAAGCTAAGGTTCTTGGGTTTATCAAATAGGAGGTTACTATATTCCTTGCCTACTCTGTCTTGAGTGCCAAGTATATTCCATTTGTCTACTTCTCTGTTTCTTAGCCAGTACCAAGTGGTTTTGATAATTGCTGCTTTATAGTACAATTTGAGATCTGGTAGCGCTAGACCACCTTCCCTAGCATTTCTTTTCATTAGACCCTTTGATATTCTAGACCTTTTGTTCTTCCAGATAAATTTTGATATTATTTTATCCAGCTCTAGAAAATAATTATCTGATAGTTTAATTGGTATGGCACTAAATAAGTAAATTAATTTAGGTAGAATTGTCATTTTTATTATATTAGCTCAGCCTATCTATGAGCAACTGATGTTTTTTCACTTACTTAAATCTGACTTTATTTGTGCAGAAAGTGTCTTGTAATTTTGTTCATATAATCCCTGGTTTTCTTTTGGCAGGTAAACTCCCAAGTATTTTATAGTGTCTACCCTAGCTTTAAATGGGATTTCTCTGTCTCTTGCTGTTGGACTTTGTTGTTAATATATAGGAATGCAGAAGATTTGTGCGGGTTTATTCCATAACCTGCAACTTTGCCAAAGTTGTTTATTATATCAAGCAGTTTTTTACTTGAGTCTATGGGATTCCCTAAGTATATTATCATATCATCTGCAAAGAGTGATAACTTAGTTTCTTCTTTGCCTATTCTTATCCCTTCAATTTCTTCATCTTGTCTAACTGCTACAGCTAACATTTCAAGTACCATAATGAATAATAGTGGTGATAATGGGCATCCTTGTTTCACCCCTGATCTTATTGGAAATGCATCTAGGTTATCCCCATTGTGTATAATGCTTGCTGAAGGTTTTAGGTAGATACTGCTTATTATTTTATGGAAAGTTCCCTTTATTCCTATGTTCTCCAGTGTTTTCAATAGGAATGGGTGTTGTATTTTGTTGAAAGCTTTTTCTGCATCTATTGAGATAATCATGTGGTTTTTGTTGTTTTGTTGTTGATATGATCAATAATGCTAATACTTTTCCTATGATGAACCAGCCCTGCATTCCTGGTATGAATCCTACCGTGATAAGATGCTGTATTCATTTTCCTAAAATCTTATTTAAAATTTTTGCATCTACATTCATTAGAGAAATTGATCTATAATTTTCTTTCCCTGTTTTGTCTCTTCCTGGTTTAGGTATAAAAACCATATTTGTATGGCAGAAAGAATTTGGGAGGACTCCTTGTTCCCCAATTTTCAAAAATAGTCTATATAATATTTGAATTAATTGTTCTTTAAATGTTTGATAGAATTCACTTGTAAATCCATCTGGCCCTAGAGATTTTTTTCCTAGGGAGTTCATTTGTGGATTGTTCAATTTCTTTTTCTGATATGGGGTTAAGTATTCAACTTCCACTTCTGGTAATCTGGGTAATTTGTACTTTTTTAAAATACTGGTCCATCTCGTTTAGATTATCGAACTTGGGGACATAAAGTTGTGCAAAGTAATATCTAATTATTGTTTTGATTTCCTCCTCATTGGAGGTGAGTTCGCCACTTTGATTTTTAGTATTAGTAATTTGATTTTCTTCTTTCTTTTTTTAAAGTGAATTGACCAAAAGTTTATCAATTTTATTGGTTTTTTCATAAAATCAGCCACTGGTTTTATTTATTAATTCAATAGCTTTCTTAATTTCAATTTTATTAATCTCTCCTTTGGTTTTCAGTATTTCCAATTTGGTATTTACTTGGGCATTTTTGATTTGTTCTTTTTCTACCTTTTTCAGCTGCATGCCCAAGGCATTGACCTCTTCTTTCTCTATTTTATTTATGTAGGCATTCAAAGATATAAAACTTCCCCTAAGAATTGCTTTTGCAGTATCCCATAAGATTTGGCAGTTCGTCTCATTATTACAATTCTCTTGAATGAAGTTGTTGATTGTGTCTATGATTTGTTCTTTAACCTTCTAATTCTTTAGGATTAGATTATTTAGTTTCCAAATGATTTTTGGTTTATCTCTCCGTGGCCTTTTATTGCATATAATTTTTGTTGTACTATGATGTGAGAAAGATGCATTGATTTTCTCTGCCTTTCTGCACTGGATTGTGACGTTTTTATGTCCTAGTACATAGTCATTTTTGTAAATGTATAGGAAAAGGTATATTACTTTCTATTCCCATTCAATTTTCTTCAAAGATCTATCATATCTACCTTATCCAGACTTTTATTTGCCTCCTTAACTTTTTCTTGTTTATTTTGAGGTTAAATTTATCAAATTCAGAGAGGGGGGGGTTGAGGTCCCTGACTAGTATAGTTTTGCTGTCAATTTCTTTCTTCAACTCCCCAACCTACCCTCTAAGAATTTGGATGCTATACCACTTGGAGCATACATGTTTAGTAATGATATTGCTTCATTGTCTATGGTGCCTTTTAGCAGGATATAGTTTCCATCCTTATCTCTTTGGATTAGATCTATTGCTGCTTTTGTTTTGTCTGAGATTAGGATTGCTACTCCAGCTTTCCTTACATCAGCTGAAGCACAATATATTCTGCTCCAACCTTTGACCTTTATCCTGTATATATTCCCCTGTTTCAAATGTGTTTCTTGTAATCAATATATTGTTGGATTATGACTTTTAATCCATTCTGCTATCTGTGTTTGTTTTATGAGAGAGTTCATTCCACTCACATTCACAGTTATGATTACAATTTGTGTACTTACCTCCATCCTCTTTCCCACCATTCGTACTTTTAGCTCTCCTGTCTCCCTTCCCCTCCTCAATAGTTTTCACCTTTCACTACCTCCTCCTGCAGCCTTCCCTTCCTTCTTTTAGACCCCCTCCTTTTTACTCCCCTTTACCCTTATTGTTTCTTCCCTCCCTTTTAGTGTCCCTCCTCTTTCTTCCCCCTTCCCCTCCTACTGCCTATAGAGCTAGTTAGGATTATCTATTTAAGTTTATTGTTCCCTCCTCGAAGCAAATCAGATGAGAGTACCTCTCAAACAATGCTCATCTCCCTCCCCTCTTTCCCTCTATTATAATTGTGTACTTCTTCTTGTGATGTAATTTACCATTTTCTGCTTCCTCCTTTTCACACCTTCTGTTACAATCCCTTAGCATACTTAAATCATATTTTTAATATGACATCATTTACTTTATGCCCGTTCCCTCTATGGATATCTCTTTTATATTTCATAATAGATGCACAATTCTGCAGATTAACAGGTATCATCTTCCCTTATAGAGACGTAAACATTTTGCCCAAATTGAGTAACAAGTTTGTTTTCTTTCTCCCCTGTTTGCCTTTTTACGACTCTCTTGAGACCTGCATTTGATCGATTTTCTATTAAGTTCTGTTGTTTTTGTCAGGAAGGTCTAGAAATCCCTTACTTCCTTGAATGACCTTCTCCTTCCCTGAAATGTTATGCTGAACTTTGCTGGGTAGTTGATCCTTGATTGTAGTTCCAACTCCTTTACCTTATGGAATATTGGATTCCAAGTCCTTTGATCTTTTGATGAAGAAGCTGCAAGGTCCTGTGTGAGCCTGACTATAGCTCCTCGATATTTGAATTATTTCTTTCTGGCTGCCTGTAGTGTTCTCTCCTTCACTTGATAGCTCTGGAATTTGGCAATGATATTTCTTGGGGTTTTGAATTTGGGATCTCTTTTGGGAGGTGAACGATGGATTCTTTCGATGACTATTTTGCCCTCTGAACCTGGCACTTCTGGGCAGTTTTCCTTGATGATTTCCTAGAAGATATTGTCCAGATTTTTTTTCGTCATGGCCTTCTGGCAGGCTAATAATTCTTAAATTTTCTCTCCTGGAACTATTTTTCAGGTCATTTGTTTTTCCAATTACATATTTTACATTTTCCTGTATCTTTTCATTCTTTAGGTTTTGTTTGACTGATTCTTGCTGTCTGAGTCATTAGTTTCTACTTGTAAAATTCTAATCTTTATCATATTGTTTTCTTCAGTTAACGTTTTCCTCACCTTTTCCATCTGTCCAATTTGTTCGTTTAAGAAGTTATTTTCTCCAGCTAATTTTTGTACTTCCTTTTCCATTTGTTCAATTTTCCTTTTCAAAGAGATGTTATCATCAGTGAATTCTTTCTTTATAATTTTAAAATCATTGGCCAGTTTTTCTTCCATTTCCTTCTTCAGCTGTTCCAGGAGAGCTGTTTGTGCATGTGAGCAGTTCATAGTCCCTTCTGAAGTTTCAGATGGAAGTACCATCTTAGCACTTGGTACTTTGGTATTTGTGCTTTGGTATTTGTGCTTTGGTCCTTATCTCCATAGATAGATTCTATGGTTTTTTCGTGCTTATTTTGTGATTTTTTATTCATGATGGTGATTGTGTGTTGTGGCTTCTGGTTTTTTCAGTTAGAAGCTGCAGAACTTGGTGTTGAGCTTATGTGTGAAAAAGCTAAGAGTATGTTTTTGTTTTGTGTTTCCCCAATCAGCCCTGAGGTTAGCTTGTTAAGTCTGGAGGAGGGGTGGTCTGGTCATGGGAGATCTCCTCAGCTGAACTGAGGCAAAGGCAAGCTCAGAGGATGGTGATCCCAGCTGCCCTATTTTCTTTCCATATCCCCTGGAGTGCTGAGGCATACCTAGATACTAGTGTGGGTTCCCACCCTTCCTGGGGCTGCACTCCTGGTGCTGAGGCTTTCCTGGGTCCTAGTGTGAGTTTTCTCCACCCTTGGTCCTGTGTCCTTCCTGTTTGCCTCCACCACAGTAAGAGGAATCCTCCTTAGCTATTTTCCTAGCCTCAGGTGTTATGAGACTATTTGCCCCCTCTGCTGTCACCACTGATCCAGGATTTCTGTGGGGAAATATTTTATGGTTCTTTCATGGTAATCAAGGGGGAAGGAGAGAGTATTTACTGATCACTCCATCATCCTGGCTCCTGGAAGTTCAAGTAGGTGACTTAGTGATGTTTAATATGCAGGCTGAAAGTCTCAGGAGCTGCTGCACTGATATCTGGTGCTCAGCAGGCCACCACTCCTTCAGTTCTGCTGGTCTCCCACCCTCGGGTGCTGCTGGGTTGGTTCCACCTGCCACTCTCAGGTTTCCCAGGCCCCTTCCACTGTGCTGTGCTGGACATGCTGCTCTGTGCACTGTGGGCTCACCCCCGTGGAACAGATCCTTCCTGTGAACCTTCCTTTCTGTCCTGGGCTCCAAATCCATCATAGTCTGTCTCCCACTGTATTACACACCTCCAAAATTTGGTCAGATTCTCCTTTCAGAGTTATTGGAAGGAGTTTTTCCAAGAACTTAGGTTAGTCATTACTCTCACTCCTCTATCTTGGCTCCACAATATAGGATTACTTTAAAAAATATATAAATTGCCCAGATTAATAGAAGAGGAAGTTGAATACTTAAATAACATCTTCTCTGAAAGGGAAATTGAACTAGCCATCAGTGAAGGTACTTGGAAAAAATCTCCAGGGTCGGATGAGTTCATAAGTGAATTCTATGAAATATTTTAAAAACAGTTAATTCCAATATTATGTAGAACATCTGGAAAAATTGGGGGAAAAGGAGTCCTCCCAAATTGTTTTTGATGATACAAATATGATTTTGATACCTACAACAGAAGGAGCTAAAACAGAGAAAGTAATATATAGACCAATTTTTCTGATGAATATAGATGAAAAAAATTTTAAATAAAATTTTAGCAAAAAGAATATAGCAGCTTATAATAAGAATAGTACAATATGATCAGGTAGGATTCATACCAGAAATGCAGAGCTGGTTTAGTATTAGGAAAACTATTAGCATTATTGATCATCTCAAGAAGAAAAGAAAGAGAAATCACATGATTTTCTTAATAGATGTAGAAAAAGTTTTTCACAAAATACAACATCCATTTCTATTGAAAACACTGGAGAGCATAGGAATAAATGGAACTTTCCATAAAATAATAAGCAGAATCTACCTACGACCCTCAGCAAGCATTACATGCATTGGAGAAAATCTAGATGCATTCCCAATAAAAACAGGGGTGAAATAAGAATGTCCATTATCATCATTATTATTCTAGAATAATACTAGAAATATTACCTGTAGCAATAAGAGAAGGAAAGAAATTGAAGGAATTAGAATAGAAAAAAAGAAACTAAACTATCACTCTTTGCAGATGACATGATGATATACTTAGAATCCCAGAGATTCAAGTAAAAAATTATTTGAAGTAATAAACAACTTTGTCAAAGTTGTAGGTTACAAAATAAACTGACATTTGTGCATTTCTATATATTACTAACAGAGCCAAGCAGAACTGATAGAGAAATTCCACTTATAGCTAGGTTAGACACGATAACATTTGGGAGTCTACCTGTCAAATCACAACCAGGGAATATATGAACACAATCACAAAACACTTTTCGCACGAATAAAGTCAGATCTAAATAAGTGGAAATGCATCCGTTGCTCATGGGTAGACTGAGCTAATACAATAAAAATGACAACTCTACCTAAATTTATTTATTTATTCAGTGCCATACCAATCAAACTATCAGATAGTTGTTTTCTATAACTAGAAAAAATATCAAATTTCATCTCGAAGAACAAAAAGTCCAGAATATCAAGAAATCTAATGAAAAGAAATATTTGAGAAGGTGGCCTAGCTCTATCAGATCTGAAATTGTATTATAAAGTAGCAATTATCAAAACCCCTTGGTATTGTCTAAGAAACAGAAGGTCAGAAACTTGGAATAGGCTAGGTACTCAAGACACAGTAAGAAATGAATATAGCAACCTACTGTTTGATAAACCCAAGGACCCTAATTTCTGAGATAAGAACTCACTCCTCAACAAAAATTTCTGGGAAATCTGGATAACAGTGTGGCAGAAACTAGGCATAGACCAATGCTTGACACCATACATGAGAAGATAGTTCAAATGGATACATGATCTAGGTATAAAGATTGATACTATAAACAAATTAGTTGAGCAAGAAACAGTGTATTTATCAGATTTATGGAGAAGGGAAGAATTTTTGACTAAAAAAGAGATAGAAAGCATTATGAAGTTGTAAATGGATCATTTTGATTATATTAAAATGAAAAGGTTTTATACAGTCAGATGTAATGCAGCCAAGATTTGGAGGAATACAGAAAATTGGGAAAGAATTTTTGCAACTAGTGTCTGTGATAAAGGCCTCATTTCCAAAATAAAGAGAGAAGTGAGTCAAATGTACAAAAATACAAGTCATTCCCTAATTGGTAAATAATCAAATGATATGACCAGGCATCTTTCAGAGGAAGAAATTGAAGCTATCTATAGTCATATGAAAAAATGCTCTAAATCACTATTGATCAGAGTTGCAAATCAAAACCTGTCTGAGATATCACATCAAAACTATTATATTGGCTAACATGGTGAAACAGGAAGATGATAAATTTTGGAGAAGACGTTGGAGAGTTGGAACACTAATTCATTGTTGGTGGAGCAATTTGGAACTATGCCCATAGGGCTACAAACATGTGCATACCCTTTGAGCCAGCAATACCTCTTCTAGGACTGAATCCCAAAGAGATCATAAAAATGGGATAGGATCCCACACATACATAAATATTTATAGCAGCACTCTTAGTGTTTGCCAAAAACTGGAAATCAAGGTAATGCCCATCAATTGGGGAATGGCTGAATGAATTGTGGTACAGGAATGCAATGGAATGCTATTTTACTGTAAGAAATGATAAACAAGAAGTCTTCAGAGAGGCCTGGAAAGACATATTAACTGATGCTGAGGGAAAGGAGCAGAACCAGGAGAACTTTGTGCACAGCAACAACCACAGTGTGTGAGAATTTTTCTGGTTAAACTTAGAACTTCATTGCAATGCAAGGACTTAAAAAATTCCCAATGGTCTCTTAAGGCAAAATGCCTTTCACATCCAGAGAAGGAACTATGGAATTTGATTGCAGAATAAAGCCCATCATTTTCTTTTGTCTTACATTTTGATTTGTTTTATGATTTCTCCCATTCATTTTAATTCTCCCATGCAACATGTCTAAGGTGAAAATGTATTTAATAGAAATGTATGTGTAGAACCCATATAAAATTGTATGTTTTCTCAGAAAGGGAGTGGGAAGGTAGGGGGGAAAGGTGGGAGGGAGGGGAAAAATCAAAGATATATGGAATTGATTGCAGAACACTGAAAACAAATAAAAGAAAAAAAAGAAAAGAGTGCTAGATTTGGAGTCTGAAGAGACCTGGATTGAAATACTTCTTCGAATACTTACTAAGTGTGACAATGTCCTCTAATAACTTTTCCTAATCTGAGTACTAAGTGTAAAATAGGAAGAGTAATATGAATATTTCCCTCATAAGTACATTGCAAAGTTTGGTGAGACAATGTATTGAAAGTACTATCCAAAGTACATTAAAAAGCCTGTGTACATATTAGGTGTTGTTATTTTTATCATAACCCTATGAGTAGCCAGGGTGGGATAGAATGGATAGAGCAAAAGAAATCATATATGCTGAAAGGCAGACAGATTTGGGGCCCAAAAATACAGTACATATATTCTAATTGCTGAAGCACTTTTAAGAACTGTTCTTTGGGAAAAGTGAGTCTGACAGAAATGTGAAATAGGTGCAGCTCCCTCAATTGACCTTTTCTTTGAATACATTATGTATGCTTCTTGACACCTTATGCTTTATTTTGAAATAGCAAGGAAAAATCAGAATGCATAATTGTATTTTGAGTAGCATTTTTTTTACTATTGATTATGTTTAGGTTCCCGAAAGCAATGAAAAAGAAAAATATCTGTTGGATAAAAATCAAATCCTACAGGATGAAGTTGCAGTGCTCAAACTGGAACTAGACACAGTGAAAATGAAGCATCAAGAAAAAGAAAATCAATATACAGAAGACACTGAAGTTTTAAAAGAAAAGATTGATGAACTTCAAAAGAAATTACGAATGAAGGAAGAAGGATTAACAAAAACCATATCCCAGTACAGTGGACAAGTAAACCTTCTGACAACTGAAAATGAAGGGCTGAATTCTAAATTGGAGAAGGCAAAACGAAACAGAGACAAACTAGAGACAGAAATTGCTTCATATCATTCCCGTTTGACTTCTGCTATTCACGATCACGAACGAAGTCAGACATCAGAACTAGACCTTGAACAAACCTTTCAGCGAGAAAGAGATGAGTGGTTTCGTTTACAGGACAAACTAAATCATCACTTGTGTAGACTAAGAAAGAACAATGATGTCCTATCTCAAAAGCTCTGTAAAGCTGAAGGTAAAGCCAATAGGTTAGAAAGTGACCTAAACTGTGTATGTGATTCCCTCAGAGAAAAGACTCTCACTTTAGAAACCACACAGAGAGAATTAAACCAGGCCCAACATAAAGCAAAGGAAGTTGAACAGATAAATCAACTGGAAAAGGAAAAAATGGACGAATATATTGTCAAACATGAATCTGTCCAAGAAAGATTAGCCCAAATCCAGAGTGAAAATATGTTGCTTCAACAGCAGCTTGAAGATGCCCAAAAGAAATACATCATTAAAGAAAAGGCATTGAGTGATATCCGCAGACAGTTTATGCATTGCTTCAATAACGTTCATGCTGATACTGGAAAACAATCTCTTATGGTAGAAGAGAGAAATAAAGAATTAATCAGGGAATGTAACCACTTAAGAGAGCAAATGAATAAATATGAAAAGGAGAAAGCAGAAAGAGAGGTAGGTCTTTAAATAATATCATTTCATAAGCATTTAACGTTTTGAAATTAAAGTCAAAGTAATATTTGAAATGGCAGATGATGTGACTAACTTTCCTAGTAAGAATTCTGATAAGTTAGAAAGGAGAATAAGAATCAATAATAGGATATAGATCATAACAAAATAATAATACAATAAAATACAAATGTAACAATTATAAATTAATAACAGATAATGCAATAAAATCAAAAGAATTGATTGAATAAATGAGAATAACGGTAAATATCAAAATAATAGTATAAAAATAAAAAAATGAAATCATAAAATCATGTTTTAGATAAGATGATTCACTCTGTGTAAACAAATTATGTAGTCCATGAAATTTTGATTTAGTAAATGTAGATAGGGTTAGTTACTCATTCATATATAATGATAAATTTATCATTCTAATAATATGGCTCATATTCCATTTCAATGGAATGGAATGGAATAAATGAAATGGCAATGGAATAAATAATTTGACATGACACAACTTAAGAAAAACTCTACAAAATTTTTCTAGTAATAATGTAACAATTTAAGTGAGACATCTCATTTGAGATACTGTGAAATATCAGTTACCCTATTTAAAAATATTTATTTTTAGTTTTCAACATTTATTTCCACAAAATTTTGAGTTCTAAATTTTCTACCCATCTCTCCCCTCTCTCCCACCCCAAAAGGGCGTGCATTCTGATTACCACCTTCCCTCAGCCTGCCTCCCTTCTATCACACCCTTCCCTTCCCTTATTCCCCTCTTCTCTCTTTTCTTGTAGAGCAAATTTCTATACCCCATTACCTCTATTTCTTATTTCCCAGCTGTATGCAAAAACAATTCTCAACATTAGTTCCTAAAACTTTGAGTTCTAACTTCTCTCCCTTCCTTGCTCCCCATCCATCCTAATGAGAAGGCAAGCAATTCAACCCAGGCTATATATGTGTAGTTTTGCAAAAGACTTGCATAATGTTCATGTTGTGTAAGACTAGCTATCTTTCCCCCCCATCCTATCCAGCCCCCCATTTATTCTATTCCCTTTTCTGACCTTGTCCCTCCCCAAAAGAGTTTACTTCTAATTACTCCCTCCTCCCATTTGCCCTCTTTTCTATCATCCCCCACCCCACTTCTCCTCTTCTCCCCACTTTCCTGTAGTGGAAGATAGATTTTCATACCAAGTGAGTGTGCTCGTTATTCCCTCCTTAAGCTAAATGTGATGAAGGTAAGCTTCATTTTTTCCCTCTCACCTATCCCTTTTCCTCTTCATTGAAAAAACTTTTTCTTGCCTCTTTTATGAGAGATGATTTGCCCCATTCCATTTCTCCCTTTCTCCTCCTAATATATTCTTCTCTCACCCCTTAATTTTATTTTTTTAGATGTCATCCCTTCCTATTCAATTCACCCTGTGCACTCTGTCTAGAGATATATGTGTATAATCCCTCCAACTACCCAATTATTGAGAAAAGTTTGAAGAGTTAAAATGTTATCTTTCCATGTAGGAATGTGAACAGTTCAACTTTAGTAAGTTCATTATGATTTCTCTTTCCTGTTTACATTTTTGTGCTTCTTCTTATTCTTGTGTTTGAAAGTCAAATTTTCTATTCAGTTCTGGTCTTTTCAACAAAAATGCTTGAAAATCTTGTATTTTATTGAATGATCATTTTTCCCCTGAGGTATTATACACAGTTTTTCTGAATAGATTTAAATCCTAGTTCCTTTTGGCTTCTGGAATATCATCCTCTCAGTCCTTAATTCCTTAATGTAGAAGCTGCTAGATTTTGTGTTATCCTGATTGTATTTCCACAGTGCTCGACTTGTTCCTTCCTATTTGATTGCACTATTATCTCCTTGACACGGGAACTCTAGAATTTGGCTACAATATTCCTAGTATTTCTTTTCTCTTCTCTTTTCTAATCTCTTTTCTAATCTCTTTCAGGTGGTGATTGTTTGATTCTTTTGATATTTATTTTTCCCCTTGGTTCTCTAATATCAGGGCAATTTTCCTTGAGAATTTCATGAAAGATGATGTCTAGGCTCTTTTTTGATCATGGATTTCAGGTATTCCCATAATTTTTAATTATCTCTCCTGGATCTATTTTCCAGGTCAGTTGCTTTTCCAATGACATAGTTCACATTGTCTTCTATTTTTTCGGTTCTGTTTTGTAATTGCTTGGTTTCTCATAAAGTCATTCTTTTCATCTTCTCCATTCTAATTTTTAAAGAACTATTTTCTTCAGTGAGCTTTTGAACCTCCATTTTCATTTGACTAATTCTACTTTTTAAAGCATTCTTCTCCTCATCTTTTTAGACCTCTTTTACCAATTGAGTTAGCCTATTTTTAAAGGTGTCATTTTTTTCAGCATTTTTTAGGTCTCCTTTAACAAGCATTTCACTTTTTCATAATTTTCATAATTTTTTCATAATTTTTTTCATAATTTTTTTCATAATTCATAAATCAAGTTTTCATAATTTTCTTGCATCACTCTCATTTCTCTTCCCAATTTTTCCTGCAATTCTCTTCCTTGACTTTCAAAATCCTTTTTGAACTCTTCAATGGCCTGAGACCATTGCATTATTTCGCAAGTTTTGGATCCTACAGGTACCCTTTTTATAACTATTTAACCATGCTCATCAATCTGAGGAGTTTTAATTGAAACTACTGTGAACTAATTTTAGAAACATCAAAGACTGGATCATAAATTTAATTAAATTCCAGAGATCAGTCACTACTTTGCTTTGAAATTTAGGATGATAATTATATTCAAAAAGAATGTGATGATGCATTAAGCATTGATTTTTTTTGCCTGTGGTACTAATACCCTTTTTCAAAAAAAACTCTTTTTGCTTCCCTACTAATTTTTTTTAAATTTATCTCAATTTTTTTACTGTTTTTCTAACAGTTTTTTTAGTGTGCAAAATTACAGTTTCTGGAATCACTGATTTTATTTGTTGATGATGAATAGTTTTACAGTCTAATAGCTGTTCTCATTATGTGTGCTTTTTCATATATGCAATGGCTGGCAGGTCTACCAAATATAACACTGGGTAACAATTTTGTATAAAATTTTATTTATAGTGTATATGATGACATGTTTGAATCTAGTCATTCCATATAAGAATTTAGTTTACTTATATAAATTCATTTAACTGTGTCAATTTTATGCTTTACATTTTACATTTCCATTAAAAACCAGTTTTACATCCAGTTTTACATTTCCATTAAAAAAGTTTAGCAGGGGGGGTGGAGTCAAGATGGCGGAGTAGAAAGACTCACGTGTGCTAGCTTTGAACCCACAGCCCATGGATTTCCTGTAGGAAGAACTCCCCACAGGTTCTGGATCACTGCAGGGCACGCAGAAACACAGTGGAAGGGATTTCCATCCCAGAGAGCCCTGGAGAGCCGTCCCCAGGGGTCCGTCACGCCCCGGAAAGCGGAGTCCACTGCTGAGCTGCCCTGGCCGCACAGCTAAGAGGAGCAGATCCGAACAGGTTTCAGGGATGGAACATCTGGGGGCCAGGAAGGTCGCTCCGCCCACAGACACTACAGGTCAGTGAGAGAGATGTCTGGGCCGGCCGAGAGGGGAGCGGGGTGTCTCCGTGGCTTGGGCCCCCTCGAGAGGAAGCAGCGGAGGCAGAGGCAGGGGCAGTGGCAGAGGCAGCGGTGGCAGCCCAGGACTCCCCGAGCAGCAGGCAGAAGTTCAGGTCTCTGCATAAACCCGCTGAGGGAACCGAGCCTGGGAGATGCCCCTGCCCCTACCTGCTCCATCACTGAAGGTCTCTGCATAAAGCCCCTGAGGGAACTGAGCCTGGGAGGTGGCCCTGCCCCCACCCAAGCACCAGAACTTAAGCTCACATTGACTAGCAGCCACAGCTGCCTCGGAAAGCCCATTTGAATCTCAGCCCCCAAGCACTAGGTGGGCGGATCTAGGCAGGAGTGGAGAGGAGTCTCAGAAGTCAAGTAACTGGCTGGGAAAATGCCCAGAAAAGGGATGAAAAATAAGACCATGGAAAGCTACTTTCTTGGGGGACAGATGTTCCTGCCTTTCAATTCTGATGACGAGGAACAATTCTTACCACCAGGGAAAGATGTGGAGGGTGGGGCCTCTGTATCCCAGACATCCCAGGTGGATGTCTGGTGGGCTCAGGCCATGGAAGAGCTCAGAAAGGATTTTGAAAATCAAGTTAGACAGGGGGAGGAAAAACTGGGAAGAGAAATGACAGAGATGCAAGAAAAGCATGAAAAATGGGTCAATACCTTGGTAAAGGAGACCCAAAAAAATGCTGAAGAAAATAACACCTTGAAAAATAGGCTCACTCAATTGGCAAAAGAGGTTCAAAAAGCCAATGAGGAGAAGAATGCTTTCAAAAGCAGAATTAGCCAAATGGAAAAAGAGGTTCAAAAGCTCACTGAAGAAAATGGTTCTCTCAAAATTAGAATGGAACAGATGGAGGCTAATGACTTTCTGAGAAACCAAGAAATCACAAAACAAAACCAAAAGAATGAAAAAATGGAAGAGAATGTGAAATATCTCATGGGAAAAACAACTGACCTGGAAAACATATCCAGGGGAGACAATTTAAAAATTATGGGACTACCTGAAAGTCATGAACAAAAAAGAGCCTAGACATCATCTCCCATGAAATTATCGAGGAAAACTGCCCTGAGATTCTACAGCCAGAGAGCAAAATAAGTATTGAAAGAATCCATCAATCACCACCTGAAATGATCCAAAAAGAGAAATTCCTAGGAACATTGTGGCCAAATTCTAGAATTCCCAGGTCAAGGAGAAAATATTGCAAGCAGCAAGAAAGAAACAATTCCAGTATTGTGAAAATAAAATCAGGATAACTCAAGATCTAGCAGCTTCTACATTAAGGGATCAAAGGGCGTGGAATAGGATATTCCAGAAGTCAAAGGAACTAGGACTCAAACCAAGAATCACCTACCCAGCAAAACTGAGTATAATACTTCAGTGGAAAATATGGTCTTTCAATGAAACAGAGGACTTTCAAGCATTCTTGATGAAAAGACCAGAGCTGAAATGAAAATTTGATTTTCAAACACAAGAATGAGAAGAAGCATGTAAAAGTAAACAGCAAAGAGAAGTCATAAGGGACTTACCAAAAGTGAACTGTTTACATTCCTACATGGAAAGACAATATTTGTAACTCTTAAAACTTTTCAGTATCTGGGTAGTTGGTGGGATCACACACACATGTACACACATGCATGCACATACAAAGACAGAGAGCACAGAGTGAATTGAATAGGATGGGACCATATCTAAAAAGAAATTAAGGTAAATGGTGAGAGAGAAATGTAGTCGGAGGAAAGAGGGTGAAATGGAATGGGGTAATTATATGTCATTTAAGAGGCAAGCAGGAGACTTTTTAGTGGACGGAAAAGGAGGAGAGCTGAGAAAAAAAAACAAGAAGTTTACCCTCATCACATTCGACTAAAGGAAGGAACAAAATGCACACTCATTTTGGTATGAAAACCTATCTTACAATACAGGAAAGTGGGGGAGAAGGAGATAAGCATGGGGGCGGATGATAGAAAGGAGGGTAATGGGAGGAGGGAGAAATTTGAAGTCAACACTCAGGGAGGGACAGGATCAAAAGACAGAATAGAAACAATGGAGGGTAGGATAGGATGGAGGGTAATTCAGTTAGTCTTACACAACACGACTATCAGGGAAGTCATTTGCAAAATTACACAGATAGGGCCTATATTGAATTGCCTGCCTTCCCAAAGGGAATGGGTGGGGAGGGAGGGATGGGGAGAATTTGGAACTCAAAGTTTTAGGAACAACTGTTTAGTATTGTTGTTGCTACTAGGAAATAAGACATACAGTTAATGAGGAATAGAAAGTCATCTGGCCCTACAGGACAAAAGAGAAGATGGGGACAAGAGAAGGGAGGGATGATAGAAGAGAGGGCAGATTGGTGATAGGGAAAATTAGATTGCTTGGGGTATTGCGGTGGAGGGAGGGGACAAAAGGGGAGAAAATTTGGAACCCCAAATTTTGTGAAAATGAATGTAAAAAGTTAAATAAATTTTTATTTCAAATTTCAAAAAAGAAAAGAAAAAAGTTTAGCAGACTTTAGTTAGATTTATTTTTACAAGGGATTTAATCTTATTTAATAAGAGGAAACTTTTGATTTCATTTGCTTTTTGGCTTCATTGTTATTAGTAATTTTGGAATCATTTGCTTTGGTATATAGTGAAAATGAACAGGACTTTTTGTAGCATATCTGTTTATACATATACAAGTGTGTATTTCTGTGTGTATATGTATATATGTGTACATGTATATATATATATATATATATATATATACATATATATATGTAGGTCTTCCTTCAGTGATAGAGAATGAAATGAAATGAAATGAAATAGCATGCCTTCTCTTTACAAAACTGGGACTTTGCATCATACTATATATACATGAATGGGAGAACTACCACACTTTGTATAGTTTCCCCTTGTTCTGTCCATTGACTGCTCCCAGGAGTGTAATTCCTATCCAAACAGAGAAAGGAACTGCTTTGAAGACTTGGCAAAGGCAGTTGAAGATGTGATGTGTAGCAAGCCACCTTATTTTTTTTGTTGATATTTTGTCTTTGAGCAAACCAGCATTCGTGTGACATGCTTTTACCAAGCCTGACAAGCTTGTCAGTGCTTATGTTCATTCTCCAGGGGAAACTATGAGGAAAATGCAACCTTTTCTTACAGTTGCATAAAAATAAGATTGCTAACTTTTCTGAAAAATAGAAGGGAAAACTCTTAATGTTTGTGTCAAGTATAAGAAACTGTATTTTCTTCCCTCCACTATTCCATCACCTTCCATGTGAATTGCACATAAAAAAAATTTTAGCTCCTAGGAAACTTTGAAGGTGATATAATTCTTCTCAAAAAGAGATAGTGAGGAAATCTGGCTGAATGCCTTCCTTTATAATAAGTACACTCAGCAAGTAGGATGGCATTTAATCCATGCTGAATGGAGGGTGAGTGATATAGTCAAAGGAGCTTTGTAATCTCAGAAGGCAAGTTCCAATCCTTTTCTTTATTAACCACTACGATTATGGACTTGAGTAACTCATTTAAGCCTTTTAGGATTTAGTTTTTCTCATCTGAAAAATGAGATGGTTGTATTAAATAGTCATTTGGATTTTTTCTAGCTCTAAATCTATGATAATTAGGAATACATTGAAGAAATTAAGGTGCATGTGAGAATATTGATATCAGCAAATTTTGTAGGTATATTCATTTTATATGAGCTGATGTAGATTCATGAAGTTAGTAATAGAAATAACTTGGACATGTTTCTATCAGACTACAGTAAAAAGGCAACAAGAACTTGTTGATTCCATAAAAGAACAATCCATGACAGAAACTTCACTAGAGGTTACATCATTTGATCTAAATTATTTGGAAGTTGAGAAAAAACTACCAAAGGAAAGAGATGAAAACAAAAGTAAAGTATGTATGCAAAAAAAAAAATCAGTAATTTGTCACTTATGAAAAATGCGTTCAGTGTGATATTTCTTTCTTTTTCACCAATATCATATATTTTCTGAACTCTTCCTATCATTTAAACTGACAGAATAAAGCCCATAAACTCCACCATTTGTACACTTAAATTTTAATAATTTTATTTACTTTTTATGTGGTTGACAATTTTGTTTATCTATCCTGACATAAAAATGAGGTGTTTTTCCAAGTAACAATAATAACTAAGTCATTTCTATCATACTTTATATTTAGAAAGCCCTTTACATTCATTTTCCCATTTAGTCCCAAAACAGCTCTGTGAAGTAGAAGTTATTTGTTTGCTTTTATTCAAACTACTCCTTGAAAAAATGGAAAATTACATTTCTTCACAATTTGTAAATATATAAATTAGGCATTCAAAGTGAAATTGAGAATTAAAGTAATTAGATGGAAATTCTTATTATCATCTTCTAAATCAAACCGACGTCACCTTGTTGATTCCCATCTCCATAACTTCATTATGCTTTTCTTCTTGCTTAGTTACAAGTCCCCATGTATGTTAACTACCCAAAACCTCTCTACTCTTCACCTCCAAGATTTTTTTGAATTCCCAACTTACGATTCTTTTGCCACCAGTCTTTTTTGACTTTTCAGCTCTATCGATTTCTTTCACTGCTCCATAATTTGTGGGGAGTTCTTTTTACAGGAAATTTATGGGCTGTGGATTTGGAGCTAGCGTACGTGAGTCTTTCTACTCCACCATCTTGGCTCCTCCCCCCTCTGTTGATTTCTTAATCTTCTTAGCTCCACTTTTTCATTTTCAATATATAGGTTAGTATTTAACCGTATATTGATTGTCTTACGATGTTCACATCTGTTCTCAAACTATCATTTCCTGTGTCTAAGTCTTGTTCACCCAATTAGATTGTAATTACTTGATGACAGGGATTGTTTATACTCCATATTTTTGATAGAACTTCTTTTTCACAGCATATAGATACTAGAAGTAGTTGTTATTATTGTAGTAGGAGTAATAGTAGTAGAAGTGATCATAGCAGTAGTAATAGTAGAGGCAGTAGTAGCAGTAGTAGGAGTAGTAGGAGTAATAGAAGTAGAAGATCAAGGAGAAGAAGTATGTATAATAGTATATATAGTAGTAAGAGGAAGAAGAGAAAGAAAAGGAGAAAAGGAAGAAGAGAAGAAGAAGAAAACTAAGTGTTTGTTTGTTGACATTGCCATGAGTTGAAGTTTTGACTAAAATTAAAATTTCTCCCAAGGTTGTATATGGCATAAAGCACTTTGAGAATTTCTAGTTTTATTTTGTAAAAATTTTCAATTTCCCGGAGTCCATGAATGGCAAATAGAAATTCAGTATTCAATTATTTCATTGTTATTAGTATTATTATTATTATTAAAAACCATTAGCATGAAAGCAAAGTTAAGCATAGCAGAGTTTCACAGACCAATTTTCCTAAAGTGTTCCCTTTATTATTATAAAATATGTTTGTCCATTATCAGTTGCTGTCTCACATTTATATGCAGTTAAAGGTGTAACATTCATCATTATACCAGGCAAAAAGTACAGAAATGGATATTTCTGATATTCTTCAAAACACATTTTCAACCTAGTACCCATCACTGATGGCAGAATCATAGAAGTCTATGACAAAGTGACTCAAAGTAGATTTTTGATGATGCGCTTTTTCTCCACTTAGAGGTACCTCGAGGGAAAAATGGATAGAACATTGAGTCTGGGGTTAGAAAGACCTGACTTTACATGTGGCCTCAGATCCTTTGTATCTGATCCTATGCAAGTCACTTAATCCTCTTAGTTTCCTCAACTATAAAATGAGGATTAAAATAGCTCCTATTTCCCAGGGTTGTTGTGAGAATCAAGTGATTGTAATTGTAAAAAGTGTTCGCATAGTGCCTGGCACATAGCAAGCACTTAATAAATTGTTGTTTCTCTGCTCTGAAAACATAAAGGCAATTGTCCATTATATACAAATAATCATTGCCTCTCACATTTTGATAAGTACTTCCAAAAGTTACAAAAGAGTTCTCTTAGCTGGTTAGCTTCAGTATACTTTTCTCATCTAAGAAATAAATGTAAAATCCAATCTCAATCTTAGGCAAACTTCTTTTCTTTCAATTTTTATGCTTGAGAAATTTTTCTAGGTTTCAGAAATCAGTATTGGAATGAAACAAGTTTTATTTCCCAATTACCTCCCTTATCAATCATTCTCTTTATTTGCCTCATATGCTTTTAATACTAACCTTCAAAAGCTTTTGGCATCAGGCTATAGTCAAGAAACTAGGTGTGAACTAAACCCTAGAACATACAGCAAGGAAACAATAAGTTAGAGTCCAACTTTGGCAATAATAAATTACCTCCGTTAATTGGAATTCAGGGTAAACTGACACCATTGCTTTTCTAATTTTCACTATATGATAATTAATTCAAATTACTGTTTCTTCCTGGTTCAACACTTCATTCACTAGTGAATGAAGGACCGCTAGGTGGTGCAGTGGATAGAGCACCAATGCAGGAGTCAGGAGGACCTGAGTTCAAATTTCACCTCAGACACTTGACACTCATCAGCTGTGTGACCTTGGGCAGGTCATTTAACCCCAATTGCCTCATCCTGGGCCATCTCCAGTCATCCTGATGAATATCTGGTCACTGGATTCAGATGGCATTGGAGGAGAAGTGAGGCTGGTGACCTGCACAGCCCTCCCTCACTCAAAAAAAGAAAGTCAAGTGCAAGTCATGTCATTATTTCTCTGATGGCAAGGCCTTCTTTGGCAACAAAGGACAGACAAAAACTACTGAATGCCAATTATGTAAATTACCCTATGATAGGTGCAGACCAGGTTACCTAAACTATGTGGAAGATGTGCCCTCTCTCCTTGAAGAATGTGCATTCTCACTAGGAAGCCAATGCAAAATATAGGAAGTTCCTTTATAATACATGGTAGCATATTAACAACTACTAACTGAATTGTATACATGTAAGTATTTATAAAAGGTAGAGATCACTACAGCTGGAGATTAGAACAGGTGGTATTTAATCCAATCCTGTTCTTCTCAACACAAGAAAGTACTCAATGCAAATTTACTGACTTAGTACCTCTACTGGAACAGCTGACACATAGGTAAATTTAATTTATGTTTTACACACACAGACACACACAAAAACACACACACAGACACACACACACACACACACACACACATATATATATATATATATATATATATATAAAACCTACACCTGAATCTGACTTTTCCCAGATTTCAAGCCCTGCCCCAGCCCCTTGCCATTCATATGACTTTTGATAAAAGATTTTCTGTCTTCAGCGCTCAGATTTCTCATTTATAAAATGATGTACTAGCTCATCACTAGGGTCCCTTTTTGCTCTAATAGTCTAACAATGCCAAGAGAGTATACTGCAGTTGCTTCTTCTTACTTTCTAATCTAGTCAGCTCTTGCAAATCTACGATGAAAAAATATTTATTGAATTCCTGCTATATCCTTATACAATATATCACCAATAGACACTGAAATAATAAAAAACGAAAGTGAGTGGTGGTACAAAATTTAGAAACTAACTAGAATGGCATGCTCTCTGTGTAATGCCAACCAAAATATCCAAGAATATGGTGAAGGCAAGAATCATTGTTTCAAGACACCAAGAAAAGCTCTGAAGAAAAGTTAGAACTTTTAGTTGCCTTTGAGATTTGTGAAAGGATCAACAGGACAGAAGTGCAGTACAGTCCAGGAAAATAGAAGAAACACAGGAGTATGAGGAGGGTTGTTGTAAAGAAACTAGAAGTAAAAGTTGGAAAATATTAAATGAAGTTAGATTTTAGAGGAAAGAAGGCAGAGAAGACAGAAGACTGGTAGCCCATACATAGCAGTCCCATTGTAGGTTCCTGAGTAAGGTATTAATATGATCTAAACAGCATTTTATAATGATTTACTTAGCATCTTGTACTGAAGATTGGTGTGGGGGTAAAACTAGAACAGAAAGACCCTGTAGCCCATTTATTTTTTAATTAAATCAGAGGCAAGTGACTTAATATCATTATGCTTGTTTCCTAATCTGGAAAATGAGAAAGTTAGATTAGAATATCCACCACCACCCCCCCCCCTCAATTTTTGATCCTCTGTTTGAGATACTAGTCCAAGACTAAAGTGGTAATCATGAGATATAAGAGGAAAGAGAAACACTGTGAAAGGATAATAAATGACAAATCAGATAAAAGAAACAGAATCCTAAGTCATGGACTTAGAAGAAAGCTTTTTGGCACAGAGAACTTCTGCCTATTGGGAATGCACTTTAAGTAGTAGGGAGGTAATCCAGATTTCCAATGCTAACGTAAATGGTTGTGTGATCCTGGGCCAACCTTGTAACCTCTGGGTACTCTAAGTCATTCACCAAGGCTCTTAGATTTGCAGATTCTAAATTACAGGTTGAGTGCAGGAATTATTTGCATTGAGAGATGAATTTTTCACTGAGAATTCCATATACCAATTAAATTACAATACATACAAAATAAATAGGTAAACAATTATAGGTAAATAGACGAATAAATGGGAATAAGAGATGAAGAATTGGCAGCTGCTGTAATCATTCATTGGAGAGGTGTGGAAGCAAAGAGGAGAAATAGGAGTGAATCTAGAAAGGGCAGCAGAATTCAGAAGAATGAGGAGGGGTTTTTCTTCCTTTGTAAAATAGAGAAGATAACTTGACTCGTAATCTAGAACAATAGATGCCCACTCAAGGAGAATGACAAAATATGAATTTACACAAGTTGCACCTCACTTAGTCAGATACAAAGAGGTTTGGACAATAGCTTTACAGCCTTACCTGAGAATACGTATATAGATATCTCAACACAGGAACGCTGAGAATATGGGCCAGTTGTGCCAACACTAAGGGGGAATGGAGATGAAGGGACTGTTTCAATTGGCTCTAGAGAAATGGGGAAGGCCAGTGTTCCACCAAGGTGTGGCATGTTGGCAAACTTGACCCACTTTCTAGTCATACTATGCATTTGTACCATTTTTAAATTTATTAATATTATTAGTATAAGGAATACTTTTATTGAAATCAAATGAGAACTTTCATTGATATAAATTTCAAAAAAAAAAAAAAAGAAAGAAATAGCTTGTTGTGAAATCCCAGGAAAGCTTTGTTGTTTAAAGTAAGATGAATCATTTTCAAATCTCTTCATATTTGTTTAGGTTTTATAGAGTATGCTTAAACTAATATTCACAGTTTGATCTGGAATTAATGAAAAGTATCCTTTTTAGAAATGGCAGTTGGCTTGTAATATTTTTATTTGTAAAAATGTTTTTAAAGCTTTATACTGAAACAGAAAAGTTAAAGCAACTCACTGAATTAAATCAATCTCTGGAAAATCGTCTACAACGAGAACTGAAGAGAAATAATGAATTACAGAAAGACCTCAGTGGGTAAGACTCCTTTTTGTAGGCTTTTTCATCCAAACATTAAGTAAGCAAGGACTTAATTATTTTGTTGCATCTTAAGTACATATTCATTTTATATATCAACCATTGCATCAATAATTACAGTATGTATAATTCTAAGTGAACAAAGAGTTTTTCACTTTCATTTTATTCACTAAATTACTGCTGAAAAACAACCTTCTGCCCTGCATCTTTGAAGCTAAAGTAAAATTCTGTATAGCACTTGTACCTTAAAGTGTGTTTTCCAGAATTATACTATACAACATTTGACAATCTCTTGTTATACTATTTCTACACATAAATGTTTCTGTAAGGTAAGTCTCTATGTTCTCTATCCTAGTTTATTTCCTTCCTTGTTTACTTATTTTTTTCATTTACCACTCATTCAAAAAGTGTTATTCAACATCTGATGCATATGAAGCACTGTACTTGTCCCTGGAGGGACAGAGGTGGATGATTAATGTTCAGTTCCTGCTTTGAAGGTGATTCTAGTAAAAGAGGTAATGTAGGGACTCAAATAACATGTGCAAATAAGAATGTGGTAAGTGTTTAAGATTTACCTGAAGAAAATGCAGTCAGAGAGTGAAGGAGGGAGAGGCCTCTTCTGACTTTGTAGGATCAGCAATATTCCATTAAGGATATGACTTTTGAGCTAGACCCTACAAAATACCTTGCTCTGGAATTGAAGGTCCTTCAGAATGTGGCAGCAGCCTGCCTTTCCACACTTAAATTATATTATTCCCTCTTTTACAGCTTAAGGTGTTGTGAAATGTACTCTTCTCTGTCCTTCAGAACATGCCCTGTGCTTTCCCATCTCTGCCCTGTGCCTGTGACATTCACCCATAGCCTCTGCTCTCATCATTGCCAAGTCCACCTCCTCTTTGAGGCCTATTCTGATCTGTGTTGTTGATGATGAATGCCCATTATGATCATATTTGACATAAAATGTCTCTTACACTCCCCCAGAACTCTTACATTTTGTTATGTATCTCGATTATCTACACATATACCTTACATTCCACTTGAATGAGAGCATGAACCAGGGTCTGTCTAAATTTTGTGTTCTATCACAACCTTTAAACATAAACATTAAATGATTTCTAATTGAGTTCTAATAGATGAATTTTGATTGAATATGGCAAGAGGCTATCACTGTTGAGGTGTCAAATCCTCTGACCAAAAGCTAGAGGCTGCCATTTCATTGGCAGAGGAAAGTCTCTAAACCATCATTCATTTTCCAGGATTGTAATTCAGTTGTGTTATGGTTTAATTAGGTTTTGGTGGCCTTTTATTGAACTGCTTTTTGGAGTACTTCTCCAAATGCATTCCCTGTTCCAACCAATCAATTCATAGAGTAACTTTTGAGATTCAATTGACTTTTCAAGTTAGGAACTACCTATATTTACATCACTAACGGAACATTTTAAATGAAATTTTGTATTCTAATAATATTAAATGACATTATTACTGTTTTGTGGGCTGAGACCACTAAATACTTCACCAACTACTTTACACAGATTTACAATTAAAATGACCAAGGCATGACACATCACTGTAAAAATCTGTTTTACAAAAATAAATGTGTTACTGGAAGCTATCCCTCCTTCTACAAATATGACGGCATAACCAGTAATCATTTAGTGAGTGTTCTACAATGAAGTTATGTTAATCAGGAGCTGAGGATGAATATATATCTTTTGGGTAGAAAGATGTACATACACTAGCTTTTGCCCCACAGCCTCTAAAATACCTGTAAAGCAGTAGAAGCCACAGAACAATGCAGTGGAGGAGATTTCTATCCCAGAGTGACCTGAAAGACAGACGGGAAAGGTCTTTCCCACCAGACATGGAGCACAGCCCTGCCCAGGTCAGCCTTGGCCATGCAGCACCGAGAGGAGCAGATCAGGGCAGACGCCAGGGACAGAATCTCCAGCGGCAGCACAGATCTCTCAACCCACAAGCACCAAAGGTCAGTGAGAGGGTCTTTTCAGCTGGTTGAGAAAGGAGAAGGGTGTCCCCATAACTCGGGCCTCCTCAGGTAGCAACAGTGGAGGCAGCAGCAGAAGGGGGCTCCCAAAGCAGGCAGTAGCCCGCATCCATTGTTGAAAGTGTCATCATAAAGCCCCTGAGGGTACTGAGCCCTATCTGACTGCCCTGCCACCTCCTGAGCAGCTGATCTTAATGTCACACTGAATAGCAGCCCTGCCCCCGCCTAAAGCCCCTGAGGCTTTGGAGCAGCTCATCTGAATCTCAGCCCCTAGTGCTGGCTTGGAAGAACTGGAGCTGAGATGGATGTGGAGAGGAAACTCAGAAATCAAGTAACTGGCTGGGAAAATGCCCCAAAAAGGGAAAAAAGTAAGACCATAGAAGGTTACTTTCTTGGGAAACAGGTGTCTCCCCCATCCTTCCAGGTGAAGAAGAACAAGGCACACTGTCAGAAGAAGTCAAGGCCTCTGCCTCCAGGGCCTGGGCTCAGGCAATAGAAGACCTTAAAAAACAAGTCAGCAGCTTACTAAAGAAGAACCAAAAAAATGCTGAGGAAAATAATGGCTTATAAAGAGGCTAACTCAATTTGAAAAAGAGGTCCAAAAAGTCAATGAGGAGAAGGAGGTTTTAAAAAGTAAAATTAGCCAAATTGAGGAGAAGGTTCAAAAGCTCATAGAAAAAAAATAAGTCATTGAAAGAGAGAATTAAGTTCAGGGAAATGAATGACTATGAGTTAAACCAAGCAGTTAGTAAACAAAACCAAAAATTTGAAAAATATAGAAGATAATGTGGAACATCCCATTGGAAAAACAACTGACCTGGGAAATAGATCCAGGAGAAACAATTTAAAAATGGGACTACCTGAAAGCCATGATCAAAAAAGAGCCTAGACATTATCTACCATGAAATTACCAAGAAAAACTGCCCTGATGTTCTAGAACCAGAGGGCAAAATAAATATTAAAAGAATCCACCAATCACCTCCTGAAAGAGACCCGAACAGAGAAACTCCTAGGAATATTGTGGCCAAATTTCAGAGTTCCTAGATCAAGGAGAAAATACCGCAAGCCACTAGATAGAAACAATTCAAGTATTGTGGAAATACAATCAGGATAACACAGGATCTGGCAGCTTCAACATTAAGGGATCTAAGGGCTTGGAATGGGATATTTCATAGGTCAAAGAAACTGAGATTGAAACCAAGAATCACCTACCCAGCAAATCTGAGTATATTACTTCTAGGGAATATATGGTCATTCAATGATAAAGAGGACTTTCATCATTCATATAGAGGAAAAGACCAAATCTGTATAGAAAATTTGACTTCCCAAGACTATAATCAAGAGAAGGTAAACAGGAAAGAAAAAAAATCATAAAAGACTCTCTAAAGCTGAACTACATGGAAAGAAAATATTTATAACTCTTGAATCTTTTCTCAGTATTTGGATAGATGGAAAGATTGTACACACACACACACACACACACATAGATAGAGAGTACAGGGTGTATTGAATCAGAAGAGATGATATCCACACAAAAATAATAAAATAAAATAAAAATTAAGGAGTGAAGGAGGAAAATACCGGGAAGAGAGAGGGAGAAATGGAACGGGGCAGACTACATCTCATAAAAAAGATTTTTAAAAATCTGGTTCAATGGAGGAGAAAAGGGAGAAGGGGATAGGGGGAAAATGAAGCTACTCTATCCATATGTGACTCAAGGAGGGAATAACATTCTCACTAAATTGGATATGAAAATTTATATCACACCACAGGAAAGCAGGAGAGGAGGTCACAAGTGGGATGAGGGGAATGTTAGAAGGGAGGGCAAATGGGAGAAGGAAGTCACTAGAAATAAACACTTTCAAGAAGGGACAAGGTCAATTGTGGGGGAAAAAACAAGGGGTGATAGAGTAGGACAATGGCAATTTAATTAGTATTACACAACATGATTATTATGGAAGTTTTTTTCAAAACAACACATATTTAGTCAGTATTGAATTGCTTGCCTTCTCAGTGGGGCTGGGGAGGGAGGCAGGAGGGAGAGAAGTTGGAATTCAAAGTATTAGCAACGAATGCTTAGAATTTTTATTGCATATAATCGGGAAATAAGAAATACAGGGAATGGGGTATAGAAATTTATTTTACCCTACAAGAAAAGAGAGAAGGTGGGGATAAGGGAAGGATGGGGTATGATAGAAGGAAAGGTACATTGAGGGAAGCGGTAATCAGAATGCAAGGTATTAGGAAGCAGGGGGAGGGGAGTGATGGGGAGAAAATTTGGCCATATTACAAAGCAAAATAAAAGCAATTATTATTAAAACAATTGACTTTAATTTGGGGAAAAGAATTTTTGTCTAAATTTTCTAGAGGAAGGTAACCTTGGGTAAAATTTGACATTCATGGAAAAGTTAAGGTTTAAATGGTAAATTTGATTTTATGATTGTTGTTTAATCAGGAACTAGAGCATGTGTAGAAAGGCATGTGAGCCACTTAAGACTTGCCTCAAAAGGTGTTCCTTAGTCAAAGTGAAATTATAATCCTATTTGAAACCTGGTTATTGGAACTTGCCATTTTTAGATGCTATGGGACTGTTAAGTGACTGTTCTTCTGAGTCCAACTCCAGGTATGGGAAGCAAGAAAGGCAATTTGAACCTCCAATCCATGATGCCAGTAAGCCAGTGAGATGCTGGTATGAACTGCAAAAGGTGATCTCATGGGAAGGGTGGGAGAGCGGCTGTTCAGCCTAGGCTGAGGTAGGATTCTCCTGACTCAACTTCCCCACTGACACCTGGCAGACTTTAAGCCTGACTGAATGCATGTGGACAATCTAATCCTGACTGAAACTGACATGAAGTTGAGGAGATACTGTATGCCTGCAATGTCCCTACTCTTGGTGGCAATTTCCTATAGTCAACAGGTTTGTAAACTTAATACCAGATCTATTACATTATAGATTATTGGTAGGGGAACATCCGAGGTTAAGTCTAAAATTAAGGTATTAGGCATAGGATTTTAGACCAACAATAAATTAAGGTCCTTTAATTCTTCTAAATGTGGAAACAATTAGGTCAACAGCTTGTGAAGTTAGTAACATAAATATTATTTGTGTCTCAGTTGGTTAATGTTTTTAGAAAATTGTTTGTGGCCCATATTATAAAAGAAGTATCACTTGACCAAAAGTTTGAATTGTTTTATCTGTTATAAACTATGTTAAAAATGAAAAATTAAATTTAAAAAATGAGAATGATAAAAAAAGAATATACATGTTTTGGAGTAGAGATGAAATGATTAGTGAGGCTACTGTTTCTCTGGTTTAGTTTAACAAAATACTGTCCATTGAGTTGAGTGATGTCAAGAAATCTTTTTAGATTTAGTTTCCCTTCTATGACTGAAAATAATTTAAGGTAGTGGGTCAAAAATAAGACTTTTTTGTATGATCTTTAAACTATAAAGAGTTTCACTAAATTATTCTATTCATTCTCACAGATTTGAAAACCTGTGGAAAACAGCAAAAAATAAATTAAGAGAATATGAAAGAGTCTTTTCCTCAGTTTCCTCATCTTCAAAGTCGTCATCATCATCCTATTCCCCATCATCTCCTTCATCATCATCTTCATCTTCTTCAGATAGTTTTACTTTTTCCTGTGGAACTTTGCTACCAACTTCAGGAGCAGATAGTTTACCAGACATATTTAAGAGTTTCATATCATCTTCCTCTTCATCATCTGATTCTGCATCTTCCTCCAGTGAAGAAATCGGTTAGCGATGCTGCAGCAAAAAATTGCTCAAAAATCAAACCAGAATGGAAAAGACTCAAAGCTGTCCACACCAAAATCAATAGGTCAAGAATCCTTCAAAAAGCAGGACAAGACTCCCAAGACTCCCAATGGACCTACTTCTCTAAAGGATATAAAAGCAAAAATGCAGACAAGCATTGAAAAGGGTGGTTCCCTCCCAAAAGTGGAAGGCAAATTCATCCACTATATAAAGAAATGCTTCCGGATGTCTGATCAGGAGGCTATTCAAGATCTCTGGCTGTGGAGGAAATCTCTTTAAGAAAATAAGTTTGAACAGTTTGTTAAAATTTTCCATCTTATTTCTGTAACAGTTGATATATGGCTGTCCTTTTTATAATGCAGAGTGACAACTTTCCCTACCATGTATGATAAATGTCATCCAGATTAGTTTGCCAAGAATGTGTTGTCCAAAATGCCTGTTTAGTTTTCAAAGATGGAACTCTACCCTTTGCTTCATTTAAGTATGTATGGAATGTTATGTTGGGGCATAGTAGTAGTGGTGGTCATACAAATGAAAATGGTGGGGAGACAAAAGTATACACATGAAATAAATTCAGTAATTTTAATAAAGTAATAAAAAGAAGAGAAAATATGAGAAAGCAGATGTTGTTTATCAGGAGGGTGTGAAGCAACCATATTCTGAAATGAATAGAGAAATTAATGGGTTAAAAAATAAGGTAATTCTTTATATTAAAAAACGTAAAATGACTTTACTTTGTATTCATTTTGAAAGAGTTACACTTTGTATCAGGGCATTGGACACCAATATCTTTGAGATTTACATCTTTCTCATGCTTGGAAGGCAACACTTTCTATTTAAGATCTCGTCACACCTTGCTTCTCTTAGGTATTCAGTAAACAAGCTTGATGACTATATCTTCCTGAAAATCCTGGGCTCCAGTGACTTTCTGTCTAGATTTGTGTTAGAAATTTTTTTTCTTCTACTATTACAGAATTTGTATCAAATAGAATGTGTCTAAATATATTGTGTTAAAAGCACTTCTCAAGGATTTAAAAGCTTTGTCAAGTGGGAGAAATATTACACTTGTTTTGTTCATAAATGGAAGTTGAAAAGACACAAATTTAGATTCGATGTAAAGAAAATATTTCTAACAATTAGAGTGTTCCCAAAGGGAAATAGGTTGTTTGAAGAAATAGACTCCCTGCAAATACTATCAGTCTTAGAACTTGTGAGTTCCCTCTAACACTCTGCTTCTGTAATCCTGAAGATAACAAAAATTCCCCCCAAAGATGAATAACAAGCAGAAGCAATTTGCAAAGCAGTAGCTCTGTAAGAGATTTTTAGAAGACAAAAAGTAAATAAAGCTAAGTTTGGTTGCAAGGTGGTTACTGCTGATATTAAGAAACTTCATATTACAACATAGAGAGGTAAGAGTTAAAGACATTCTGTTAAAACCAGTCTTGAGTTGGTTTAAGAGAAGGAAGGACTTTAGGATTTAGGGGATTTTCGTTTCATTCCACCAGTAAATGGGTGAAAACCATTTTATTGCGGTTTGGCCTATCCATTGCTCTTCTATTTTAGGGAAGCAAAGATTTTCCCCCAGCTTGAAGAATAATAATTGACTAATTCATCTAAAACTGTTTTCCAAGATTCCAGTAATTGATAACATTGAGACATTTCCCTAACTCTAATACGTTTTTGAAAAATATCATCATTATTCAAATGAGGTATCACTGGCCATTTTTAAAGTACTATGTAAATGCTAACTAGTAGTAGTAGCACTATTTTTTCAATAATGTCAAGTGACTCCTTAGAAACATTTTATCTTCCCATCATTAATGTTCCTAGATATCTGCTGTCTTGCAGTTCTCATTAATATTCATCAAAAAGAATTAAGTTCTTAACATTTACTTTGATTTTGTTCTTTAGAAGCCAGTGGTGTCCCACTTTTTATTTATCACTTATTTCAGTCAGTCATCTAACCCCTGGGTCTGAAGGAAAACATGTAGAAGTCCTGTTGAGCTTGGTGGTTTGTTCTGTTGAAGCACTTGGGGAGAAGGAAGAGGGCCACTACACAATCAAAGCTCTGGTGTATTCCCAGCTATTGTCACTTGATTTTTGAAGGTGAGAAAGACCTGATTTTATCCAGCTCTGTATGTAATCGAACATCCTACCATGTGACATTTGAATTGGCATAAATACATTTGCTTTCTCAGTAAAGTCTATCAACATCTAATCAGTGTTCTCATTTGAATGAGAAAAAGGAATTTCATTTCTTTCAAACTCCTTTTAATATTTCTTGCTGCCTGAGGTCTAGCATAAATGAAGAACAAGTTATTGATCTCTAACTATGTTGAATTTAATTGATATCTGCTTACTGTACTAAAAACTGGGCAGAAAAAACACATGAAAGAATTAGAGATCACAGAAGACAATATGGGTTCAAGTACTAAATATGGATTATACAGAGTATGAGAGCTAGTAATATAAGGTCATGGTTTGTGCTTTCATTCTAAACTTTGTTTTGGATTTGTCAATTTCCCTAAATAATCATTTCAGGAAATGATATATTTAATGACACCTGAAAGAAAAATGATTTAATCTTAATAGTTTTCAGTTAGTATTTAAATTGAAAACCTTTATTTTGCTGTCATGATTTGCTAAAATGATATCTTATACAAACAGAATGAAGACCCTAGACAACAAATGGAAGCAGAATCTCCAACATGTCAACAACTGAAATCAATTAGTCAAAGTCTTCGAGAAGGGTCATTTTCTGTGAAAATTTAGCAAACGAAATGTGCCAACCTGGAAGGGAATAAAAGAGAATTGGAATAACAAGTCATTAGTCTTAGGCATCATTTGGAAATCGCTAAGTTAGAATGCAGTGAAATAGAACAGTATAAGCGTGAAATTGATAAACAAACAAGGCAGCGGATTAATGAAAATCTACAAGAAGTTAACCTATTCTTACAGATTACTTTATCACTACCATGATTTTAAAATATTTCTATGTAAATGAAGGTTTAAGATATTTTTCCCTGTTCTGAAACCAGAATAAACGTTCTGGGAGATTCTGAATTTGGGGAAAAGGTTTTAGAATTATACATACTTTTTTTTCTATAATGATCCTAATATGAGCACTAAGGTAAGAACCAATCAAGAACTAATGAATAACATCCGGTAGAAATTGAGTTGCCAAGGTTTTGTTGGGTTTTTTTTTGTTTGTTTTTTTTTTTTCGTTTCAATTTAAATCGACTTACCTTTATAATAAATGCTTTCAAAGTTAGAATCTATTTTTAGAAATTGAGAATAACTCTCTCAATCCCTGACTGACGTTAAAATGAAACCTAACAGAATATGGAAGCAAATATCTTATAACTTTGAGAATAGAGTTGGGCAGTTTTTCCTACCTTGATTCTTTGTTCTCTATTTGGTTTAGACACAAACAGCAGCACAAAGCAACTTAGAACAATTAAGGGAAAATAATAACTCTTCAGTAAGAAATCAAATGGAGCAATGAATTAGAGATCTGGAATCTGAAGTCTACAAAAAGAAAAACACATCAAGACTCTACCAAGGTAGAGTTAGAGAAATATATACAGCCTTATTGTGAAGAATTGAAACAAAGAAAATCAATGTCAAACAGATTAGACAGGTAAGCCCAAACAGAGGCACTTAAGAAAATAGTCCATCAACTTCTCAGATTGCTTTAAAAGTTCTCCATGTTGATTTTTAACAAATCCTTGATGCACAAATAGATGACTTCATTGGGAAATCAGTATTAACTGTAGAGATTCTATATTTTGGTACATATTGGTAAACCAAATATTTTTTAAAATGTTAATCAAGTAGAAAGGAATGCAGTGTGGTATATTGGAAAAATGGTACTCTTGTTATAGAGGCAGAAGATATGACTTCACATCTTGCCTTTGATGCTTACGACCTTCAGCAAGTCACTTAACCTCTCGGGACCTCAGTTTTGTTTTTTTTTTCATCTTTAAAATGAGCATGTTTGATTAGGTGGCTTCTGAGATTCCTTTCAATTTTCAATATGTAATCCTACTAAATTATTTTGAAGTACACCATATTATTTCTTTTTACTCTCCACTACAGATTAGTCCTTCTAGGATGAAGTTAAATATCTTGAACATTAGAATATCATTCTCATTTCACTAAATGACAACATTTAAATGTCAAAATTATTTCTGGGAATGTATGACAGGAAAATATAATTTAAATATATTTACACATTGTAAATAATCTTCTCCCAATGGTGACAAGCAGAACTGAAGAATGCAAGGCCATCCTATTGACCCACAGCAAGTCTAACTAGGTCCCTCAATTTCCCTGCTGTCTGATCTCTTCAGTTTCTATACAGATGAAAGCTCATTTAAAAGTAAATTATTTGAGGGGAAAGGATAGAAAGGAAATATTGCAGGAGGTTTTAAATTAGAGTTTTGGATAGCCAAAAGATACCATTTGTTCATGAAAATGTCAGAGCAATATTTCTTGCTAAAAATCTTGGTTTCAATGATGGGTAGGTATTATAGGCTGGTTATATAGTGGAGAGCCTCAGGAATATATTTTAACCTGGGCTAAGTCACCTCCTTTCCCCCCAAGACTGCATCCCTGAGTCATTTGGTGCTACCTGAGTCCTGGGACAAAGACTGCACAAGCACTGCCTGGAATAATCACCCAGATTTGCTCCCCTTAAAACTAATCTACTAATCTACTAATTTCCAATATCAGTTTATGGAATGCAAACTTGACGTTTTGTTTAAAATCAGATTAGTAAAGAATCCCAGATTTACACGTGTCTTTTTGGTTTGTTTTGTTTTTAATTTTCCAAGGACAGTATGAAAACCTTTTTCTTTACTCAATTTCTTTATATCAGCTACTAGGAAAAGACCTTAATGGAAGCAACTCAATTATGCAAAAACTCTCATAACCTACATACTTTGTTTTCAATAGTTTCTTAAATACTGAGGAAAAGTCACACAATTATGATAGCAGTAATAGAAAAAAACACCAAATATTTAAGGAAAATTCTAACCATTTTTGTGCTTTGAAATGTTCACAGTACTAGGAGAGGTTAGCTGAAATGAGACAACTCATGAATGAAAAACAAAATAATTTAATTTTAATCACTAGTCAACTACAAATACAGATCTGGAGCCACTGCATGTTGGTAATAACACTGCGCTCCTCAGTGGAACTTTTATAACAAGAGAAAATTTAGTATACTCTACTGGAAACCAAAGATCTTCAGAAAGTAATGTGGATGCTTTCTTGGCAAAGGTGAGTCATTTAGAATTTTTTATCTTCCTTTATGTTAAAACTATAATCTAAAGTAATTAATCTTAGTTAAATTTTCTGTTTAGATGTTTTTGAATGTGTCATACTGATTTTTGTGAGACATTAAAATGATTTATTAAATTTTGTCCTTTTACCTAATAATATTTTAAAATGCTAGATCTTCAGTATTAAAACATTTTTTTTAGATCTGCAACTATCATATCTATCATTGGTGAACTTCTCAGATATAGTTATACCTAGTTTTACTCTATTTATGTAACCTTGACAAGGGGCATTCACATAATTATTCTTTATACAGAATACTATTTCCCCACCAACCAGTATTTAAAGAGAGGCTTCATCTCCTCCAATGTATTTTCCAATGATAATGGCATCTTAAAACTTAAAATACAGTTTTTCTGTGATTTTTCTTGTTTTTTTTTCCAGATCTTCTTAAACAACTACATAAACACAAAAAACCATACCCATAGGAACACATCCTCTTTTTTTCCCAATATCATAGAGAAATTTTTTTGCAAAGTGATCTCATGTAATATGAAGAATTATCTCTAATTTAGTTTTTTTAGTTCATATTTGTATAAAGGTTTTCTACAACTAGGGTTAGAACTTTAAGAGATATTGTATATCTATGACATCTTTCTCCCCCTTTATAAAATATGCCCATTTTTTAAGGACCTCCCAGTACTGACACGCTAAATGTCATACAGTAAACATTAAATCCAGCAAACACTTAGATTTTTTTGAAGACACTGCTAAAATGCCCCCAAAAATGTATATGTTGAGTGAATTAATCAACCCATAAAGATGAAAATATTAAACTTTTGAGGTCAATGTCTGGATGATTCAGATATGATAAGGAAATGTGAATGTTAGTTAATGAACCTGTCTTCCCTGTGAAGACTTTAATTAAGTATTCATTTTGAAAAGTAGTAGTTTTTCAATTTTGAGTAAAATATTCCACGTGAAAGTCTTCTTGACCATCATCAAAGTCATCTTGACCACTTTGTTTTACTTGTACATAGACAGGAACGTTGGGAATCAACTCAACTTCACTACTTTTTTGTTTGTTTCACTAAATTTTTTGGTGTAAGATCTATACATGTGTTCTTACTTCTTCAGCTCCTTGATCAACAATTTGTTTTTCCCTTCTCTCACCTGGAAACACATCCATGAAAAGGTGTGTAGTCAATATTGCTCAATGTTCTTATTTTTTCACTATTTGTGACTGGGACCACTTGGGACATCTATTTGATCATTTAAGTCACTTGTGATTAGATGTTTGCTTTTATCATTGAAAAAAAAACTAGTCTATGTTAAGACTGAATTCAGTTGATTCTGATCTCATTTCCACTAACCAATCATTTCCTGTCTTTTCATAATCATTTTCATTTCTTTTTTGTGATTTTCTTTTGTTTTGTTTTGGCTACTTCTAACACTTCAGGAAGAAAATATTCAGGAGAGACATACAAACAGACATAGATTCTAAGTTATCTTAGAAGCTTTTGTTCTATTTCATTCTCAAATATGGACTGTTTTCTAGCATACTTTTTGGAATCCCCTCTTGTTCTCCTCTGTTTTGAAGTCACTAAGCATTAAAATAAGTTTTGGTTTGATTAAGAAACTCTACATTTTGTGTACATTATATTCACTTATATCCTTCAACAGGTAATTGTCATGGAAGCTACAATTATATTCATGGTGATCTTTTTATAAACATTTATCATAAACATTGTTACATGAGATGGCCAAATATCATGTAGAACAATGGTTCTTGTTGGCCTTGAGCACATAGTGAAACCAACTGTGATTTATCCTTCTAAACCATCTTTAAGTTTAACTACAACTTTGTTTTATCTTCTCACTTATTTCAGTAACATCACTAAAGATGTTGTGGATTTTGTGCAATAGCTTGTCAATTTATCAGTCATTGGACATTTAAATTGCCAACAGTTAAATTAATGTTCATAAAATGATTAAAACTGTGATTCTTAGCACCATCTCCTTTCCTTGGGAGGAGGGGACTAAAAGTCATTCATGCTTTTGTTTATTTCATAGGTTAGCCTTAGAATTCATTTACCACCTGTCAGTTCAGTGTACTGAAAAGGGGTCCAAATTTCCTTAACTCAACTGGTCATTCTTTGACCTTCATTTCTTAAAAAACATTTGTTAAGCATCTACTCTATACCAGACATTGTACTTGAACTAGGGAGAAAAAAGGACAAAATAGTCCCTAGTCTGACAGAAACAAAGAAACAAAACAAGAAACAGAAAGAATCACGTACCTATTTGTATCTAAGTAAACAAGAAGCCTATACAAACTACTACAAAATAATTTTGTCGTACGTGCTCAGGCATAGCAACTAGGACAATCAAGATAGGACTTGTGTACATTTGAAGTGAGCCTTCAAAGGACACTGAAAGACCCAGGCAAGGTGGAATTTCATTCCTGGCATGGGAAAAAGTCTTTGTAAAAACTTGGAGACAGGAGATGGAATATTTTTTATAAGAAACAGCAAATAGGTCAATTTGCTTGGAACTTACATGTGTGAAAGGAAGAAATATGCAGTAAGTCGAAATAAGTATGCTGAATCCAGATTACATAGAACATTCTATGCCCAACAGTAGCTTCTGTATTTTTCCAGAATACGTGAAACTTTTAGATTGTGCAGGACTCCATGGGTATAAACTTTCAAGATCCACACAATCAGCTCCAGCGCAGAGTGAGGTTTCAGAGAAGTACTTGTGCTCTGAAGTTGGAAAAATTAGCCACTATCATGAACAGATATCCCGAAAATATCCCATATTAACCCCTGGTGCTTAGAAAGCCACCAGTAACTTCCTTGTCCTTTCTGTTTCAGAAAGGGTTTTGGGCTTGCCACAATGTTAGACTGATCTGGATCCTCCTTCTATCTCTGGCATTGAGGACTTCTACAATTTCAGTGATTATCATAGTCCTAACATTGAATCAGCCTTGTACCATTCTCTGACCCCAAGACATATTCATACCTGTTACATTTCCACAGAAGGATCAAGCTCCCTGTCTTGGAGCTGATTATACCTGAAAATGTTTAGCAAAAGAATATTCAGTTCTTCCATTTGGTAAAGAAGATCTTTTTGTAATATGACCAGACTTGGTAGCCACTTTAGACAGTTCCAACACATATATTTCCATAGTATAACATTACAACAATTTCTGCAAACTGCTTGTGGGAAATTTCCAAAAGATCTTCACATATTGCTTCTACTGAACATGGTTATGATGCTCTCTGCACAAAATACTGAGTTCAGAAGTAGGGATGCACAGAATGCTAAGAAGAATCAAAAGTGCATGGGACAAGCTAGCACGACTTCTGACTTTGACAGTTACATCTGTTTAATTTCTCAGGTAGTGTTGACCTGTGAGTGATCTCACTCCTAGAACTTTGCACATTGAAGTTGAAGGATTGAAACAGTATCATGTTAGATTTAATTTTTAAAAAGTGGAACAACCTTCACAACTTCTATTTAGAATTTTATGAAATAAAAGACTGGCTGATTATTTACCTCAGGGGATGGTTCAATACAGGGATGGTTCAGTACAGGGCCATGCACATTTCTTTCTTAGAAATGAAAACATTGGAGCACCAAATCCCTTTGTAGGCCAGGGGGCAGAGCCAAGATGGTGGAGTGACAGCAACTACTCATCTAAGCTCTTAGACAAACTCCTTCAAAAACCTCTAAAAAGAGAGTCCTACCAAATTTTGGAGGTTCAAATCCAATAGGAGACAGACTGTGGCAAATTCACAGAGCAGGAGAGACTAAAAGGTTAACAGGAACGATCTATTCCGAGCATATAGAAGAGCCCGCAGCATACAGCACAGCACGTTCCACCACTGCACGGCCAAACAGGAAAGGTCCAGGTTGGCCTGAGGCACCAGCAACACAGCAGAAAGGGAGAGTGGCAGCCCAGGGTGGAAGACCAGAGGAGTCGAATGAGTGACAGCTGCTGAGCCCCAGGTATCAGCTTCAGCTACTCCTCAGACTCTCAGCCCAAGGATTAAATGGCTGTAAGTCACCTACTTGAACTTCTGAGAGCCAAAATGGTGGAGTGATCTGTAAATCCTTTCTCCCCCTCCCCTTGTTGACCTTGAAAGAACCATGAAATATTTCTTCAGGAAAATCCTAAATCAGTGGGATCAGTAGAAGGGGCAAACAGTGATGCAGTGGATAGAACACCAGTGTAGGAGTCAGGAGGACCTGAGTTCAAATGTTACCTCAGACACTTCACATTCACAGCTGTGTGACATTGGGTAAGTCACTTAACCCCAATTGCCTCACCCTTGGTCATCTCCAGGCAACCTGACGAATGTCTGGTCACTGGATTCAGATGGCTCTGGAGGAGAAGTAAGGGTGATGACCTTCACAGCCCTCCCTTGCTCAAAACAATTGTCATGTTATTATTTCTCTGATGGCATGGTCTTCTTCGACAACAAGGAACAAACACATGGGAGAGCTGAGGCTAGGAATACTGTGGCAACAGCTTCAGCTCAGCAATACAACCTAGAGGAGATCCAGAGACCAGAGGGGTGGAGTCTCACACTAGAACCCAAGTGTGCCTCAGCTCTCCAGGTGAAACGGGAAGACAGCCAGAATCACCAGCCTCTGAGTTCACCTTTGCTCCAACTTAGCTGAGGAGATCTCCCATGATCAGATCACCCCTCCCTTGCACTTAACAAGATAGTCCCAGGAGTAGAAATAGATATGATCAAAAGAGATTGGGAAAGAAAGTATATCATGCTAAAAGGCATCATAGAAAATGAAACAATATCATTACTAAACATGTATGCTCCAAGTGGTACAGCATCCAAATTCTTAGAGAAGTTGGGGGAGTTGCAGGAAGAAATATACAACAAAACTATACAGGACCTCAATGTCTCTGTCTCTGACCTTGATAAGTTAAGGTGAATACAACTCTGAATAAGGTAGATAAGATAGATCTCTGGAGACAACTAAATGGGGATAGAAAGGAATATACCTTTTTCTAAGCGGTACATGGCACATATACAAAACCCGACCATATTCTAGAGCATAAAAATCTCACAATCCAGTGCAGAAAGGCAGAGATAGTCAATGCATCTTTCTCAGATCATAATGCAATAAATATTATATGCAATGAAAGGCTATGGAAAGACAGACCAAAAATTAATTGGAAACGAAATAATCTAATCCTAAAGAATTAGTAGGTTAAACAACAAATCATAGACACAATCAACAACTTCATTCAAGAGAATTACAATAATGAGACAAACTACCAGGTCTTATGAGATACTGCAAAAGCAGTTCTTTGGGGAAATTTTCTATCTTTGAATGCCTACATGAATAAAATAGAGAAAGAGGAGATCAATGACTTGGGCATGCAGCTGTAAAAGCTAGAGAAAGAACAAACTGAAAATCCCCAAGTAAATATCAAATTAGAAATATTGAAAACCAAACGAGAGATTAATAAAATTGAAATTAAGAAGACTATTGAACTAACAAATAAAACTAAGTTGTTTTGTGAAAAAATTGATAAAAAATTTAGTCAATTTGTTTAAAAAAATAAGGAAGAAAAAAACCACATAACCAACATCAAAAACGAAAGGGGTGAACTCACCTCCAATGAGGAGGAAATTAAAATAATTAGAAATTACTTTGCGCAGCTTTATGCCCCTTAAATTTGACACTCGAAATGAGATGGATCACTATTTAAAAAAATATATAAATTGCCCAGGTTAACAAAAGAAGAAGTTGAATACTTAAACAACCTCATCTCAGAAAAAGAAATTGAACTAGCCATCAATAAACTCCCTAGAAAAAGAATTTCCAGGGCCAGATGGATTTACATGTGAATTCTATCAAACATTTAATGAACAGTTAATTCCAATATTACATACAGTATTTGGGAAAATGTGGGAAGGAGTCCTCCCAAATTCTTTTCATGGTACAAATATGGTTTTGATACCTAAACCAGGTAGAGACAAAACAGAGAAAGAAAATTATAGACCAATTTCTCTGATGAATATAGGCACAAAAATTTTAAATAAGATTTTAGCAAAAAGAGTACAGCAGCTTATCATCATAATAATACATTATGATCAGGTAGGATTCATACCAGGAATGCAGGGCTGCTTCAATATTAGGAAAACTATTAGCACTATCTATCATAACAAAACAAAGAGAAACCACACAATAACCTCAATAGATACAGAAAAAGCTTTTCACAAAGCACAACACCCATTCCTATTAAGAACATTATAGCACACAGGAATAGAAGGAACTTTCTATAAAATAATGAGTAACTACATAAAACCTTCAACAAACATTATATGCAATGGAGATAAGGTAGTGCATTTCCAGTAAGATCAGAGGTGAAACAAGAACGTCCATTATCGACAACCCATAAATTTCCTGGAAAAAGAACTCCCCACAAATTCTGGAGCAGTGGAAGCCCGCAGCAATGGAGTGGAGGAGATTTCTGTTCCAAAGAGCCCTGAAAAAGTGACACCAAAGGTCCATCACGCACCAGACAGTGGAGCCCAGTCCTGCCCTGGCCATGTGGCCCTGAGAGGAGCAGATATGAGCAGGCTTCAGGGACGGAACCTCCGACAACCACGAAGGTCCCTCCACCCACAAGTGCTACAGGTCAGTGAGAGAGACTTCTGGGCTGGCCGAGAGGGGAGCGGAGTGTCTCCATAACTCGGGTCCCTCAGGAGGCAGTGGCAGAGGCAGTGGCGGCCAGGGGCTCCCGAAGCAGAAAGGAGCTCAGGGCCATTACTGAAGATCCCTGCATAAATCCCCTGAGGGAACTAAGCCTGGGAGGCGGCCCTGCCCCAACCTGAGCACCAGAACTTAAGCTCACATTTAATAGCAGCCCCGCCCACGTCTGAAAGCCCTGAGACTGGGGAGCAGCATTTGAATCTCAGACCCCAAGCACTAGCTGGGCTGATCTAGGTGGGGGTGGAGAGGAATCTCAGAAGTCAAGTAACTGCCTGGGAAAATGCCCAGAAAAGGGGAAAAAAAACAAGACTATAGAAGGTTACTTTCTTGGTGAACAGATGTTTCTTCCTTTCCTTTCTGATGAGAAAGAACAGTGCTTACCATCAGGGAAAGAGAAGAAGCCAAGGCCTCTGTATCCCAAAAATCCGAAATAGATATCCAATGGGTTCAGGCCAATTGAAGAACTCAAAAAGGATTTTGAAAATCAAGTTAGACAGGTGGAGGAAAAACTGGGAAGAGAAATGAGAGAGATGCAAGAAAAGCATGAAAAACGGGTCAATACCTTGCTAAAGGAGACCCAAAACAATGCTGAAGAAAATAACACCATGAAAAATAGCCTCACTCAATTGGCAAAAGAGGTTCAAAAAAACAATGAGGAGAAGAATGCTTTTAAAAGCAGAATTAGCCAAATGGAAAAAGAGGTTCAAAAGCTCACTGAAGAGAATAGTTCTCTCAAAATTAGAATGGAACAGATAGAGTCTAATGACTTTACGAGAAACCAAGAAATCACCAAACAAAACCAAAAGAATGAAAAAATGGAAGAGAATGTGAAATATCTCATTAGAAAAACAACTGACCTGGAAAATAGATCCAGGAGAGACAATTTAAACATTATGGGACTACCTGAAAGCCATGATCAAAAAAAGAGCCTAGACATCATCTTTCATGAAATTATCAAGGAAAACTGCCCTGATATTCTAGAACCAGAGGGCAAAATAAGTATTGAAGGAAACCATTGATCACTGCCTGAAAGAAATCAAAAAAGAGAAACTGCTAGGAACATTGTGGCCAAATTCCAGAGTTCCCAGGTCAAGGAGAAAATATTGCAAGCAGCTAGAAAGAAACAATTCCAGCATTGTGGAAATACAATAAGGATAACACAAGATCTAGCAGCTTCAAAAATTAAGGGATCAAAGGGCATGAAATAGGATATTCCAGAAGTCAAAGGAACTAGGACTAAAACCAAGAATCACCTACCCAGCAAAACTGAGTGTAATACTTCAGGGGAAAAACTGGTCTTTTTTTCATATAATTTTTATTTTTTCATTTAACTTTTTAAATTAATTTTAACAAAATTTTGGGTGCCAAATTTTCTCCCCTTTTATCCCCTCCTCCCACCCAAATATACCAAGAAATCTAATTTTCCCTATCTCCAATCTGCCCTCTCTGCTGTCATCCCTCCCTTCTCTTGTCTCCATCTTCTCTTTTCTCCTGTAGGGCCAGATGACTTTCTATTCCTCATTAACTGTATGTCTTCTTTCCTAGTAGCAACAACAATACTAAACAGTTGTTCCTAAAACTTTGAGTTCCAAATTCTCCCCATCCCTCCCTCCCCACCCATTCCCCTTGGGAAGGCAGGCAATTCAATATAGACCATATCTGTGTAGTTTTGCAAATGACTTCCCTGATAGTCGTGCTGTGTAAGAGTAATTGAATTACCCTCCATCCTATCCTGCCCCTCATTGTTTCTCTTCTGTCTTTTGATCCTGTCCCTCCCCGAGTGTTGACTTCAAATTTCTCCCTCCTCCCTTGGCCCTCCCTTCCATCATCCCCCCCCTTGCTTATGTCCTTCTCCCCCACTTTCCTGTATTGTAAGATAGGTTTTCATACCAAAATGAGTGTGCATTTTATTCCTTCCTTTAGTCAAATGTGATGAGGGTAAACTTCTTGGTTTTTTTTTTCCCCCGGCTCTCCTCTTTTTCCCTCCACTAAAACGTCTCCTCCTTGCCTCTTAAATGACATATAATTATCCCATTCCATTTTGCCCTCTTTCCTCCCACTATGTTTCTCTCTCACCATTTCCCTTAATTTCTTTTAAGATATGGTCCCATCCTATTCAATTCACTCTGTGCTCTCTGTCTTTGTATGTGTGTGCATGTGTGTATGTGTGTGTGCATGCATACGTGTACATGTGTGTGTGTGGTCCCACCAACTACCCAAATACTGAAAAGTTTTAAGAGTTACAAATATTGTCTTTCCATGTAGGCATGTAAACAGTTCACTTATGGTAAGTCCCTTAAGACTTCTCTTTGCTGTTTACTTTTTCATGCTTCTTCTCATTCTTGTGTTTGAAAGTCAAATTTTCATCAAGAATGTTTGTAAGTCCTCTGTTTCATTGAAAGACCATATTTTCCCCTGAAGTATTATACTCAGTTTTGCTGGGTAGGTGATTCTTGGTTTGAGTCCTAGTTCCTTTGACTTCTGGAATATCCTATTCCACACCCTTCAATCCCTTAATGTAGAAGCTGCTAGATCTTCAGTTATCCTGATTTTATTTTCACAATACTGGAATTGTTTCTTTCTAGCTGCTTGTAAGATTTTCTCCTTGACCTGGGAGTTCTGGAATTTGGCCACAATGTTCCTAGGAGTTTCTCTTTTTGGATCTCTTTCAGGTGGTGATCAATGGATTCTTTCAATACTTATTTTGCCCTCTGGTTGTAGAATGTCAGGGCAGTTTTCCTTGATAATTTCATGGAAGATGATATCTAGGCTCTTTTTTTGATCATGACTTTCAGGTGGTCCCATAATTTTTAAATTGTCTCTCCTGGATCTCTTTTCCAGGTCAGTTGTTTTTCCCATGAGATATTTCACATTCTCTTCCATTTTTTCATTCTTTTGGTTTTGTTTGGTGATTTCTTGGTTTCTCGTAAAGTCATTAGACTCTATCTGTTCCATTCTAATTTTGAGAGAACTATTCTCTTCAGTGAGCTTTTGAACCTCTTTTTCCATTTGGCTAATTCTGCTTTTGAAAGCATTCTTCTCCTCATTGGGTTTTTGAAAACTGGTCTTTCAATGAAATAGAGGACTTCCAAGCATTCTTGATGAAAATACCAGAGATGAAAAGAAAATTTTACTTTCAAACACAAGAATGAGAAGAAGCATGAAAAAGTAAACAGCAAAGAGGAGTCATAAGGGACTTACCAAAGATAAACTGTTTACATTCCTACATGAAAAGACAATATTTGTAACTCTTAAATCTTTTCAGTATCTGGGTAGTTGGTGGGAGTACACACACATACACACACACACACGCACACACACACATACACACATGCACGCATATACAGAGACAGAGAGCACAGAGTGAATTGAATAGGGTGGGATCATATCTTAAAAGAAATTAAGGTAAATGGTGAGAGAGACATGTAGTGGGAGGAGAGGGTGAAATAGAATGGGATAAATTATATCTCATTCAAGAGGCAAGCAGGAGACTTTTTAGTGGAGGGTAAAAGAGGAGAGCTGAGAAAAAAAACATGAAGTTTACTCTCATCACATTTGACTAAAGGAAGGAATAAAATGCACACTCATTTTGGTATGAAAACCTATCTTACAATACAGGAAAGTGGGGGAGAAGGAGACAAGCAGGGTGGGGGGCGGCTGATGGAAGGGAGGGCAATGGGAGGAGGGAGCAATTTCAAGTCAACACTCGGGGAGGGACAGGATCAAAAGACAGAATAGAAACAATGGGCAGGATAGGATGGAGGGAAATATAGTTAGTCTCACACAACACGATTATTATGAAAGTCATTTGCAAAACTACACAGATAGGGCCTATATTGAATTGCCTGCCTTCCCAAAGGGAATGGGTGGGGAGGGAGGGATGGGGAGAATTTGGAACTCAAAGTTTTAGGAACAACTGTCGAGTATTGTTGTTGCTACTAGGAAATAAGAAATACAGGTAATGGGGAATAGAAAATCATCTGGCCCTACAGGAGAAAAGAGAAGATGGGGACAAGAGAAGGGAGGGATGAGAGAAGAGAGGGCAGATTGGTGATAGGGTAAATTAGAATTCTTGGTGTATTGGGGTGGGGGGAGGGGACAAATGTGGAGAAAATTTGGAACCCAAAATTTTGTGAAAATGAATGTAAAAAGTTAAATAAATCAATTTATATTAAAAAAAAACAATGTCCATTATCACCACTGTTAATCAATGTGGTACTAGAAATGTTAGCTGTAGATATTAGAGAAGATAAAGAAATTGAAGCAATTAGAATAGGCAAAGAAGAATCTAAGTTATCACTCTTTGCAGATAATATGATGATATACTTAGAGAATTCCAGAGAGTCAAGTGAAAAACTACTTGAAATAATAAACAACTTTGGCAAAGTTGCAGGTTACAAAATAAACCCGTACCTGCATTTCTACATATTAGTAACAAAATCCAACAGCAAGAGATAGAAAGAGAAATCCCATTTAAAGCTGGGGTAGACACTACAAAATGTTTGGGAGTTTACTTGCCAAAACAAATACAGGGTCTTCATGAACACAATTATAAAACACTTTTCACACAGATAAAGTCTGATCTAAGTAAGTGGAAAAACATCAGTTGCTCGTGGGTGGGCCGAGGCAATACAATAAAAATGACAATTCTACCTAAATTAATTTACTTATTTAGTGCCATAGCAATCAATCTATTACATACTTATATTCTAAAGCTAGAAAAAGTACTATCAAAATTCATCTGCAAGAACAAAAGGTCCAGAATATCAAGGGGACTAATGAAAAAAGATGCGAGAGAAGGCAGTCTCGTGCTACCAGATCTCAAATTGTATTATAAAGCAGTAATTATCAAAATCACTTCATACTGGCTAAGAAACAGAAGGGTAGACAAGTGGAATGTGTTAGGTACTGAAGACACAGTAGTTAAGGAATATAGCAATCTACTGTTTGATAAACCCAAGGACTCCAGCTTCTGGCATAAGAACTCACTGTTCAACAAAAATTACTGGGAAAACTGGATAACAATGTGGTGGAAACTAGCCATAGACCATTACCTGACACCATACACAAGTATAAATTCCAAATGGGTATACAACCTAGGTATAAAGATTAATACTATGGACAAATTGGTGGAGCAAGGAATAGTGTGATTGTCAGATTTATGGAGAAGGGAAGAATTTTTGACTAAAGAAGAAATAGAAAACATTTGGAAGTGCAAGATGGATAATTCTGATTACATTAAACTGAAAAATTTTTGCACAACTAAACCCAGTGCAACCAAGATTCAAAGAAACCTGGGAAAGAATTTTTGCAACTAGTGTCTGTGATAAAGGCCTCATTTCTAAAATATATAGAGAAGTCAGTCAAACGTACAAAAATTCAAGTCATTTCCCAATTGATAAATTGTCCAAGAATATGAGCAGGCCTGTTTCAGAGGAAGAAATTAAAAGTATCTAAAGTAATATGAAAAAATGCTCCAAATTACTATTGATTAGAGAGATGCAGATCTCTGAGGTACCACATCACACCTATGAGATTGGTAAACATGACAGAACAGGAAGATGATAAATGTTAAGAGAGGATGTGAGAGAGTTGAAACGCTAATTCATTGTTGGTGGAGCTGTGAGCTGATCCAACCATTCTGGAAAGGAATTTGAAACTATGCCCAAACGGCTGCAAAAATATGACCTTTGACCCAGCAATAGCACTTCTAGGACTGTATCCCCAAGAGATCATAAAAAGGGAGGGTCCCATATGTACAAAAATATTTATAGTGGCACTCTTTGTGGTGACCAAAAACAGGAAATCAATCAATTTCCCATCAATTTGGGAATGAATGAATGAATAAATTATGGTATATGAATGTAATGGAATACTATTGTGCTATAAGAAATGTTGAACAGGAAGACTTCAGAGAGGCCTGGAAAGACTTATATGATGTGATGCTGAGTGAAAGGAGCAGAACCAGGAGAATTTTGTGCACAGCAATGACCCCCGGTATATGAGAGATTTTTCTGATAGATTTGGAATTTCTTTGGAATGCAAGGACTTAAAAAATTCCCCAGTGGTCTTTTAAGGCAAAGTGCCTTCCACATTCAGAGAAAGAGCTATGGAATTCAGTCACAGAATGTAACAGGTTAGTTTCTTTTGTATTACAGAGTATGTGCTAAGAAAAACAATTTTAACCCTAGCTTTTCTAATAACAGATTTTGAGTTAGTGCAAAATCTCAGATTCAGATAAAAATCTTATCAAATTTAAGACAAAAAATTATGTTCTAATTTTCCCCCTATAGATTGGGATAGCACTGGCAAATTGGTTTGTAGTTGGTACTCTTTCATCTCCCTTCATTATACTTTCCCCTTTTTTGCATGCTCCCATTTCCCTGAATACCCAGGGACGATTATATTGGGTGCTAACCACTGGCAGCTGCTCTATTAGATACCCTACCCATACCTGATCTAGACTTTTATCTTTATTCTAATAAAAATAGCAACAATCACAGGGCTGTAATTTTTTAATTTATAGTTACATAGCAAATTAAACCTTACCAATTTCTGCACGCATATCATCTCATTTCATCCTCACAAATAGTATAAAGATAAAATGCTATTTATTATACCTTTTTAACAGAGGAGGAGACTGAGAGTGAGAGGAGCTAAGTGACTTCCTCATGGCTACAGTCTGCAATTTTAATGAGAACAAATATAGATTAGATATAGCTATAGATACACAGTTATAGGGGCTGTGAGCAAGAAGAGCCAAAATCACTTGAGAAGAAGAAGGGTGAGTTGGACCCTTTAGAGCAGGACTTCCTTGACTCCAAGTCCAGTGTTCTTTCCATCACACCACATTGCTTGTATTTAATAGGAATATGTATGTGTGGAACCTGTATAAGATTGCAAGCCATCTTGGGGAGTGAGTGGGAGGGGAAAAATCTAACACATATGGAAGTGATCATAGAACACTGAAAACAAAATAATTATTAGAAAGGAAAAAAAAAGAAATAGCCTTTCCTTTACTCCACACTCCATCTAATTCCTCCTTCGTTCTCTGTTGCTATTTCCAGGTTGAGTGACAGGTATTTCTGTATCCCATTTCCCGTGAATACTCTTCCCTCCACTGACCAGTTCATTTGAAAGTGAGCTTGAAGCATCAACAGCAACTCCCAAACCCCTCCTCCTGTTTTCACACTACTGATTATGTGAGATATTTTTTTCATTTAACTCCCTTTCCCTTTCCTCCCAGTGACACCGATCTCCCTGGTATTCCCTAAACAAGACACTGTACCTCTTGACTCTGGGAATTTTCTCTGCTTGTCCCCATGTCTGGAATGCTTTGTTCCCTAATCTATCTTTGCCTATTGCCTTCCCTTGATTCCCTATAAGTCCCAATAAAAATTCCATCTTCTATAGGGACTCCTCTTAACTTTTAGTGCTAGATTTACCCTGTATATAGTTTGCACAAATTTGTCTGCTTGTTTTATCCCCCATTAGATTGTGAGTTCCTTGAGGGCAGGGACTATCTTTCGCCATTTTCTGTATTCCCAGATTTAGCACAGTACTTGACACAGAGAAGGAGCTTAATAAATGTTTTCTGACCTACTGACTGAAGAGCGCATTCAGATAAGGTTCAAGGTTATACTTGCTTCTCTTTTCAACTGTATTGTGCATTTCTGAATAAAAATTTTCTTGGGCATCTCAACGTTGCCCATTGCGAATTTAGCTTGGACCTATGCTCTCATTAGCTCACCCTGTTCTAAGACCTGCTCCTTTTGTCTCCCTAAGCAGTCTGGTTCTCTCCCCAACACACCTGTGCTAGACTTGGTGCAGACACATGATTGGCTTTTGGCTTATTGCAACTCAGTGCTCCTGAGCTCAAGTGATCCATCAACTTCAGTCTCCTTTAGTAGCAAGGATTACAGACATGTGCCATCATAATAACTGATATCTTACACTAGATGGTTAGGGGTGAGAACTGAGGCTCATACTTTTTCTTCTATAAATCTTCTCATAGATCCTAGAGGCTCAACTTTGAACTTGTAGATTCTCAGAGATGATTTTTTTTAATGGTTTAAACCATTGATTTTAAACCACCTGTAGACTCCATCTGCATGGCAGCCTGATCACCACCAGCTTCACCCCCCCCTTTCCAACCTGCAATCCCCCCACCACAATTTCTGATTTAGCTTCCTCCAAACCCAATTACTCTAATACCCTCCACTATCACTATCTCAAAATATGACTTTATTAAATTTGGTGATTTTATTTTTTTAAGTATTCTGTTTTTAAAGGTATCATAAATACCCCCTTTTCTACATAAAATTTTAACAAATACACATTGTGGTTTATGAGAGGATGTTGGATGGGTCACTATCAGGACCATCTTAAATTTTTTAACCATATTCTCCCCCTAACAGGATATAGTACCTGGTGCCTTGGAAATTTAAGTTCTTCAAAATAATTATACTAATACATAGTAACAATCATAGTGTGTGAGGAATTTTTCTGGCAGACTTAGCCCTTCACAGCAATGCAAGGACCTAAAAAATTCTCAAAGGACTCGAGGCAAAAATGCCTTCCACATCCAGAGAAAGAACTATGCAATTGGATTGCAGAATGAAGCAGACTCTTTCCTCTTGGGTCTTGTTTAGTTTTGTTTTGATTTTTCTCATGGTTTTTCCCATTCATTTTAATTCTTCCATGCAACATAACTAAGGTGAAAATGGATTTAGTAAGAATGTATGTGTAGAACTCATATAAGACTGCAAGTCACCTCAGAGAGGAAAGTAGAAAGGTGACAGGAAAGAGGGGAGAGGGAGGGGGAAAAATCTAAGATTTATGGAAGTGATTGTAGAAAACTGAAAACAAATAAATTAATTAATAAAAAAGAAAAAATAATTATACTAATATAGACATTTGACTCAATCTTATTAACAGATGACATTATCATCATGGTCAATTCTCTCATTCATCTTTCTTTTTTTTAATTTCTCAACTTCTTTCTTTAATTAATTAATTTCCCAGCATATAAAGTTCCCTCCCCCAACATTGTATATGCAAACACTGCTAAAATAGTTCTAATTATTATCCCGCCAAGGTAAAATTCATGTGCCATTGGTATTTGTTGCCTACAAAATTATATTTCATAATGTCACACCTACAAATCAAAATATAAATTAGTTTTTGACTCATTGCCTTTTAGAATAGGTAACACTCACTTCTGCTCAGGCAGGTCACATGTCAGAGATGGGACCCTCCTCTAGATTTGAGGCTTGTTGCACTGTTCTCTTTTTTATTTTTTCATAAAGATATATTTAGTAATTTTAAACTTAAAATGTAATTTTAAATAAAATGTGGATTTGTTGGCAAAAAACAAAGAAAAACAAATGTAAACAAATGCTACTTATATGAAACACACAAAGAATTATGGTAACTTCATACATTATGCATATATATTACAAATGTATGCATATATATTACAAATGTATATAGATGTGTATATATATATATATATATGTATGTATATTTATATTTCAGTCTTCACACTTTATTTTATGCCAAAGTTATCTTCCACACACCAACCAAGCCTAAGGAGATAACTTTATAACATAAGACTACAGAAACTTCAAATTTCAGAATTCTCTGATTCAAATCAGCATTTCTTCTTTACATATATATACACACAAATATACATGTGTGTGTGCATGCATATAATAAGAAACTAATAAATGATTTCTGCTTTCCATGTTCTTTGGTCCTTTGCATATTTGTGAAGAAACTCCAAATCAAACTAACCCTGGTGAAAATACATTTCTGAAGACATGTGAAAGAAAACATGCTTCATCACAGGTCCAGTCAGGCATATATATACACACCATAAGCCAACAGAAAAAGATGTAACACTGAAATATAAAATGTGAAAATAAGTGAAACTCTCAGAAAATTATGGAATTGAATTGGATCCTACAGGTTACTGAGTACAATCATCTCATTTTTAGATAAAGACACTGAAGTACAGATAGGTCAAATGACTCATTCATGATTATACGGCTAAAAAGAATGTAAGGAATTATTAAAATTCACATCTTCCTGATTCTAAGACTAGAATTCTTATCTACAAATGCATGAAACCTGTAAAGTCACTTTTATTCACTGTAAAAGTAATTCTTCTCCTCTTTTCCTTTCTGCTTCCTTCCCATTTTGGATTTGATTCTACTAACACCGGTTCCCTTTCCCAAATTCTCATGTAAGCAGAAATTGGGAGAAAGAGACTTTAACCTTTCACCTCTTTCTTGCTTGGTAATCTTGGAGGCAAAGTCCACTTCATTTTATCCTTTGTATCCTTGAATGCCTCGCATATTTCTTGGCACTTACTGGTTGCTTAACTAATGTTATAAATACTAATGGACGGACTGATTGACTAATTGCTCTACTCCTTTTTGGGACCATTTTAATCATTTTTTGAAATTATTTTCCTTTGATCTACCTTTTTCAACTATCCTTCCCACCCACCCCACCCACTCCCTACATCTGCCACTCACACAACAGCAATTACTTGTGGAAGACCCCACCTCCATGGCAGACTAGATTGCTGACAGTGAAGTTATAGCTTTTCCCTTTGGTTCTGCATAAGTTTCATTTCAAAGTTTTCATCTGGGAAAAATAAATCCTTTGCACCAAATGGTGATTGTCTTTTCTTTTTCTTAATATATAAATTTATTTATTTAACTTTTTACATTCATTTTCACAAGATATCGGGTTCCAAATTTTCTCCCCATTTATCCCCTCCCCCCACCCCAATACACCGAGAATTCTAATTTCCCCTATCACCAATCTGCCCTCTCTTCTATCATCCCTCCATTCTCTTGTCCCCATCTTCTCTTTTCTCCTGTAGGGCCAGATGACTTTCTATTCCCCATTAACTGTATGTCTTATTTCCTAGTAGCAAGAACAATACTCAACAGTTGTTCCTAAAACTTTGAGTTCCAAATTCTCCCCATCCCTCCCTCCCCACCCATTCCCTTTGAGAAGGCAGGCAATTCAATATAGGCCCTATCTGTGTAGTTTTGCAAATGACTTCCATAATAGTCGTGTTGTGTAAGACTAACTCTATTTCCCTCCATCCTATCCTGCCCTCCATTGTTTCTATTCTGTCTTTTGATCCTGTCCCTCTCCAAGTGTTGACTTCAAATTACTCCCTCCTCTCATTGCCCTCCCTTCCATCATCCCCCCACCCGGCTTATCTCCTTCTCCCCCACTTTCCTGTATTGTAACATAGGTTTTCATACCAAAATGAGTGTGCATTTTATTCCCTCCTTTAGTCGAATGTGATGAGAGTAAACTTCTTGTTTTGTTCTCAGCTCTCCTCTTTTTCCCTCCACTAAAAAGTCTCCTGCTTGCCTCTTGAATGAGAGAAAATTTACCCCATTCCATTTCACCCTCTCTCCTCCCACTACGTTTCTTTCTCACTGTTTACCTTAATTTCTTTTAAGATATGATCCCATCCTATTCAATTTACTCTGTGCTCTCTGTCTCTGTGTGTGCATGCATGTTTGTGTGCACGCACGCATGTACATGTGTGTGTGCATGTGTGTGTGTATGTGTGTGTGTAGTCCCACCAATTACCCAGATACTGAAAAGTTTTAAGAGTTACAAATATTGTCTTTCCATGTAGGAATGTAAACAGTTCACTTTTGGTAAGTCCCTTATAACTTCTCTTTGCTGTTTACTTTTTCATGCTTCTTCTCATTCTTGTGTTTGAAGGTCACATTTTCTTTTCAGCTCTGGTCTTTTCATCAAGAATGCTTGAAAGTCCTCTATTTCATTGAAAGACCATATTTTCCCCTGAAGTATTATACTCAGTTTTGCTGGGTAGGTGATTCTTGGTTTTAGTCCTAGTTCTTTTGACTTCTGGAATATCCCATTCCACGGCCTTCGATCCCTTAAGGTAGAAGCTGCTACATCTTGTGTTATCCTGATTGTATTTCCACAATACTGGAATTGTTTCTTTCTCGCTGCTTGCAATATTTTCTCCTTGACCTGGGAACTCTGGAATTTGGCCACAATGTTCCTAGCAGTTTCTCTTTTTGGATCTCTCTCAGGTGGTGATCGATGGATTCCTTCAATACTTATTTTGCCCTCTGGTTCTAGAATGTCAGGGCAGTTTTCCTTGATAATTTCATGAAAGATGATGTCTAGGCTCTTTTTTTTTGATCATGGCTTTCAGGTAGTCCCATAATGTTTAAATTGTCTCTCCTGGATCTCTTTTCCAGGTCAGTTGATTTTCCAATGAGATATTTCACATTATCCTCCATTTTTTCGTTCTTTTGGTTTTGTTTTGTGATTTCTTGGTTTCTCAGAAAGTCATTAGCCTCCATCTGTTCCATTCTAATTTTGAGAAAACTATTTTCTTCAGTGAGCTTTTGAACCTCTTTTTCCATTTGGCTAATTCTGTGTTTGAAAGCATTCTTCTCCTCATTGACTTTTTGAACCCCCTTTGCCAATTGAGTTAGCCTATTTTTCACGGTGTTATTTTCTTCAGCATTTTTTTGGGTCTCCTTTAGCAAGGTATTGACCCGTTTTTCATGCTTTTCTTGCATCTCTCTGATTTCTCTTCCCAGTTTTTCCTCCACCTGTCTAACTTGATTTTCAAAATTCTTTTTGAGTTCTTCAATGGCCTGAGCCCATTGGATATCTATTTCCGATGTTTGGGATACAGAGGCCGTGACTTCTTCTCTTTTCCTGATGGTAAGCATTGTACTTCCTCATCAGAAAGGAAAGGTGGAAACATCTGTTCACCAAGAATGTAGCCTTCTATAGTCTTATTTTTCTTCCCTTTTCTGGGCATTTTCCCAGCTAGTTACTTGACTTCTGAGATTCCTCTCCACCCCCACCTAGATCAGCCCACCTAGTGCTTGGGGTCTGAGATTCAAATGCTGCTCCCCAGCCTCAGGGCTTTCAGCAGTGGGCAGGGCTGCTATTCAATGTGAGCTTAAGTTCTGGTGCTCAGGTGGGGGCAGGGGTGCCTCCCAGGCTCAGTTCCCTCAGGGGGTTTATGCAGAGACCTTCAGTAATGGCCCCGAGCTCCTATCTGCTTTGGGAGTTTGGGGCTGCTGCTGCCTCTGTCGCTGCCACTGCCTCCCGAGGGGGCCCAAGTCATGGAGACACCCCGCTCCCGTTTTGGCCAGCCCAGAAGTCTCTCTCACTGACCTGTAGCTCCTGTGGGTGGAGGTACCTTCAAGGCCACCAGAGATTCCATCCCTGAAGCCTGCTCAGATCTGCTCCTCTGGGGCTGCACGACCAGGGCAGGGCAGGAGTAGGCTCTGCTGTCCAGTGTGCAACAGATCTTTGGGGTCAGTTTTTCAGGGCTCTCTGGAACGAAAATCTCCTTCACTGCATTGCTGCATGGCTTGCACTGCTCCAGAATTTTGGGGGATTTTTTTTTACAGGAAATTTATGGGCTATGTGTTCGGAGATAGCATACCTGAGTCTTTCTACTCTGCCATCTTGGCTCCTCCCTGTTCATCTTTAATTCTTGAAGAGGACCAATGACATCAGGAGGGTGATGTCTTAACTTGCAAGTGAGTTGGATTTAAATGAAGCAGAGTTATGCAGTCATCAACCTTACACTCTCCTCCAGAGTCATAAGAGTCCAAAGGCAAGACACAGGTCAAGATGACTGGCAATGGCCTTGGATGCAGTGGGAGACGTTGGCCTTTTTAAGCTAAGGTCTTTCCCAAATTTCAATTTGTCCAAGGCAAGATCCATTCTGTTATTAAAGGCTAGGTAAGGATTGAGGCAAAAGATAGCCAAGTTTGCTTCTATAAAGAATCAATAAAAAACAAAAAGAATCAATCTAAGAGTGGAAAACTCACAGCATTTCTGGCCAGAACAGGAAACAATTCTTATTTACACTCACTCTGAGTCATCAAAATTCAAAGAGTGAGCAAGTGAGGTCTGGGCTAGAGACTATTATTGTCTAATGAGTGAAAGTCAGAGTGATTTGGGTGTGAAAACAGTGTCAAATACCTTTGAAGGACACAGGCAAGGAAAATGATGAAGAAAGGCTTGACTGAATGAGGTGATCCTTGACCTGAGACTTAAAGAAGGCAAGCCCTGTAAAAGCTAAAGGTAAAGATGGCTTGTAGGCAGTTAGAGGATAACCTTTGTAACTTCTCTTCATTTAACAGATGATAACAATGAAACTGAAAGATGGTACCAACAGCTAAATGAAGACACTGGGGGCCAAGCAAAGTCTTCTGATTCCTTGGACTGATATTCCTTCCACCACATCATTTATTTGATCTCCAAAACTGACTTTGCAAAGTAAATCCAAACGTTTAAACTTACATTTTCCTCTTAAATGGAAATGTTCTTCTAACTTGTGGAGACAGCTATGATATATTGAAAAAATAATTTAAACAAGGTTTAGATATTGGATGTAAGAATCAAGCAACCTGGTTTCAAGACACATACCAGCTATGTAACTGTCATGTCATGGTAGCAAGGTGGCTCAGTGAGCTGGGCCTGAAATGTGGAAAAACTGAATTCAGTTCTTGCCTTAAACAATGTCTAAAGGTCCCTGGGCAAATTAGTTAACCTGTTTGCTTATATTCCTCAGCTGTAAAAAAAAAAAAAATGGGGTTGATAACAGCACCTATCTCCTAGGGTTGTTGTGAGGAACAAAAGAAATTACATTTGTAAAACCCTTGGCACGAAGCAGTATTTTTTTCCTCTCCCCCCACCTCATTAATATAACCTGCCCAAGTGATTGCATCTCCTTTTCAGTGTCTGCATCTCTAAGGTGGAGAAGTTGACTTAAATGATCTCTAATTTCCCTTCCAGTTCTAATATTAAATGAAAAAGGATTTAATTTATATCTTTTTTTTTTGAGAATTAAAGGAGTTTACTAAAACAAGGTAGCAACATGTTGGTGTTGATTGGCTGATCACTGAAGATCAGTCAAGAAATTTCTGAAAAACTTAAGGTAAGCAATTAAGAGAGAACTCATACTTCACAGCCTCAGCTTATCTCAAAAAAAAAAAATAAACAAACCAAAGCTGAAGCCATTGGGAACACAATTTGTTCAACAGTTTGGATGTTTTGCCCCTGAACACTCAGATGTACCTTTAAACAATTGAGCTCTCCCTTATGTCTACTTGCTCACCTGCAGAGATGCTTTGTGGAACTTCTTTCCCTAGTATCCATGCCATACCTTCTCTTTCTAGCTGGAAGATCACTCCTGGTGTGGCAACTTGAAACCCTGCTTATGAGAAAAGAAAAAAAAGAAATCTCCAGACAGAGCTCAGAATCCAATCTTACCACTTTCATCTTCAGGGAAGGGAGCAAACCCTATGAAGACCTGAGGTGGTCACAAGTCACCTCTGAAGGACTCTGGGATCACAGAAAATGTGAAACAAAAATAAGGAGCTATTTTGAGTCAGAAAGAAAATTTCTTTACTTGACCCATTCCATGACTGGTATTGGACTTGTGCTTTTAGTAGAGAATGTCTGAATGAAGGAACAGAATTGGGAAGAGCTATTTCAGGAGAAGCACCATAAATCTGCTGATGTCCAGTGTACAGAGTAAACCCTTTCATGTAGAAAATGAAACAATCTCTTAATCAGAAAAGTATTATAAATAGCTCCATTTTACAGGGGATCTTTAATAAATGTATTTATTGAAATAAAATTAAATTAAACTCAAGGTAAGTTTCCTTATTTTCCTTATCTAAAAGCTCTGGGTTGCCTTCAAAGATTCTCAAGTGGACAGATTCTGAATCACAAGGAAGAGCTATCCTTATCAAGAGTCACAAAATTCTTACAGTTCTCCAGCATCACATTCCTGTACAGGTCCCTCTGAGCAGAGCCCTAAATGTTCTCTTCTCTCCTTGGTGAAATCCACAGTGACATCTTCAAAGGACAAAGACTGCGGAAATATCAAACATAGTCCTGCTCATTCAGGAACAATTCATGGCTTGGGCCTTGATCAGGCATCTAGAAGGTCCAATGAGCTGACATTGGAGTCAGGAAGACCTGAGATCAAATCCAGTCTCAAACACTTAGTAATTGCATAACCACAAGCAAGTCGTAAGTTTTTTTCTGAATCAGTTTCTTCAACTCTAAAATAGAAATAATAATAGCACCTATTCCACCAAATTGTTTTTAGATCAAATGAAATATTATTTATGAGGTGCTTAGCACAGTGTCCTCATGTGTAGAAAATACTTACTACCACAATAAGTTTGTTGGTTGTTTAGGATTTGGTTCTTACTGTGAGACATTTCAGACTCAAAGGTGATCCTGGGCAGGTGACCAGAAGCACATAACAAATGGCAAAATCAGGACTAGCAGATTACATTTTCCATAGTTGAGTGCCTGTTACCTGCCTCTTCTTGAAGGAGACTCAGGCACACACGGATAGTTTGGCCATATGGCATCTCCCAAAGTGGAGTTCAAAGAAATGGCTTTCCTATATATAACCATGGAAAAGTCACTAAACTTTTCTCTGACTCAGTGTCTGTCTAATATAAAGGAGCTGAACTTTATGAATTCTGACTTTCTTCCCAGCAACAACACTAGGTTTCTAAGAACTCAATTCAACCAATATTTAGTGAGGACCTAGCAGCTCTGTTTCTTATATAAAACTAGTTTTTTCTCAGGAAAAAATGGAAGCAGTCCCTCTCCTCAGGAATTCTATTAAAGGGTTGGGGAACCACATGTGACCCCAAGGTCAAAGATTCTCCACCCCTGTTCTATTTTGTCACTGGGGGAATGGGTGGGAGGTGGGGATGAAGGTATGTACACAGAGAAAAAGAAACCCAATTAACAAACCCAATAAAAACAAAACCCAACAGAATATATCCTTTAAAAAAGAAATCACATGTGGAAGAAAAGGAAAAATCATTACTGAACCTGGGGAGGAAATAAAATATGACATACAACCCAAGTGTGAACTGCTTTGCTTGATTATGCTTTTTTAAATTTTTTAAAGGAGGGAAGGCTTTAGTGAGGAAAGCAGTCAGTGAGAGGTGATAGTGATGTTAAGAAAAGAGCATACCATCAATTAGGGAATGACCAATCAAGGAGTATATGATTATGATGCAATGCTATTGTACCATGAGAAATGACAAACAGGATGTTCTCAGAAAACCTAGATAGACAAAGTAACAGCAATAATGTAAGATGATCAGCTGTGAATGACTTAGCTTTTCTAAAAATGCTATCCATCCTCAGAGAAAGAACTAATGTTGTCTGAATACAGATTGAGGCATACTTTTTTTAAACTTTAATTTTCTTGAGGTTTTTTTGTGTGCTTTCTTTCACAACATGATTATTATTTAAATATTTTGCAAGACTGCACATGTATAACCTATATAGAACTGCTAGCCTTCTCAATGAGGGGTGGTGGGAAAGGAGGAAGGGAGAGAATTTAGAACTGAAAGTTGTAAAAATGAATATTAAAAAAATTGTATTTTACAGAGCAATTCAGAATTATGCCCAAAGGTCTATAAAAAATGTGGATACCCTTTGACCCAACAATACAATGTCTAGCACTATATCCCAAAGTGATCATAAAAATGGGTAAAGGACTAACATGTACGAAAATATTTATAGAAGCTCTTTCTGTGGTGGCCAAGAATTGGAAATTGAGGAGAGGCACATCAATTGGGGAATGGCTGAGCAAGTTGTGGTATATGAATGAATAAATATATATATACATATACATTATGTGTATATATGCACATATATATGTATATACACACACATATACATATATAGATATATACGCACCTGTATATGTATATACACACATACATGTATAGATATATATGCACATATATATGTATACACACACACACATATATGAATACTATTGTGCTATAAGAAATGATGAATAGGGAGATTTCGGAAAATCCTGGAAAGACTTAAATGAACTGATGCTCAGTAAAGTGAACAGAACAAGCAGGAGAACATTGTTCTCTGTAACAGCCACAGTGTGAAATGACTGATTTTGATAGACTTAGCCTTTCTCAGAAATGCAAGAACTTAAAACAATTCCAAAAAACTCATCCACATCCAGAGAAAGAACTATGGAATTGTAAAGCAAAGGAAAGCAGACTATTTCCCTTTTTCATTCTGTTTGTTTTATTTTTTCTTTCTCATGTTCTCTCACATTCATTATAATTTTTCTGTGCAACATGACTAACATGAAAATACGTTTAAAAGGTGTGCATGTGTAGAGCCATATCTTATTGCACACCGTCTTAGGGAGGCAGCAGGAGAAAATTTAAAACTTGAGGAAATGAATGTTGAAAACTAAAAATAAATACATTTAAAAAAACAAATTTTCATATGTAACTGGGGAAAAAGGAAAAAACTAAAAAAACTAGACCATCAATAAAACTTAAAAGAAAAACATATGAGGTTAGTAAGAAATACATATTAAGTTAATCTCCCAGGTACACCCATCTTCCCCTGACAGAGAATAATCGTGGCAATGAACCACAGGTAAGGTGGCTTTATCAGGGATGAAGAGTCAGAGAAAGGGGACACAAGGCAATTAAGGGGGAATCTAGGAAGGTTGGCTGGCAATTCCAGTCTTCAGCAGGTAAGAGAAACCTATACCAAGTCTTTTCAGCCCTTGAAGGTCTAGCAGATTCAGCCTACTTTTGCTCAGCCCCTCTTCGAATAAGGAATCCTTTGAAAATGAAAGGGCCTTCCCATGCATGATCAGTAGAAGGGACTGCCTATTCAGGGTGAGGAGGAGCAGAAGTAGGTTCAACATATACATAGGCTATAAAGTGTACAAGGCAAAGATCTCAAGCCCCATGTCACAAGTAAAAGAACTCTTTCAGGAGGGAAGGTGACCTGCCCAGAGTCAAATAACAAATGCAGAATCATGAATCCTGGTTCAAATTTGGCCATTCCCCTGTGAAGCCCTTCATGCTACCCTCTTCCATAACCCTTCTGCCTGGGATAACCTCCCTAGTACCAGGAGTGCTTATAACCTTCAAGCTGACCACAACTTGCAGGGACTCAGACAATCTCACACTCTTTCAGTCTTCCAGGGGGAGGGGTCTCTAATCTTTTCTCTCCACCCACTCTCACCTCCCCACCCCTACCCCATAAGCCTGCCCCTTTCTCCTCATTGCCATTTCCAGATCATGGTTCCACAAACCTTGCTCAACAGCATGCTATCTTCAGTATCCCCTTATACCAAAATGAAACTGGAATAAGTTACCTTACTTTCATTATCAATGGCACATGCCATCCAGAATAAACCACATACTGTCCACAATAAACCACAATTCTATTCAAATATTTGTTTAGTGCCTTCGATGTGCAAAGTATCATACTTATTATGGCAGAAACAAGGATAAAGTTGAAATTACCTCTTGCAAACAGGGAAGGGATTGACCTATTGAAGGGTCACAACATGCACCAAAATAAGTACAGAACAAGGAGAAATGATGGGGAAGAGACCACAAAGTATTCCTAATTCCTGCCCACTCCCAAATCTTCACCATTATCCACTATATACCCAGCCGCTGCTCCCTTCCAAAATGACCTCAGTATCTGGTTCACAATTTTCTTCTTTTTCATCGTTGCTCATTTCACCATCTATGGAAAAATCCTTAATATCCCTGACTTTTCCTCCACAATCTGTCATTCAGTGACCACAAGAAAGTGGTTTACCTCTAAGTTCTCAAACTGATAACCTCAATTCCCACCTAGAACTTCCTCACTTCTTTCCCCCACTCAACAACATCTACCAAATATCCTCCCATTTGTATCCCTTCTGATTCCTCCAGAGCCCAGACCCACAAGGAATTAATTGGGGTCCAGGGACATTTTCTTCAAATGCCCAGGGTGACATCACCCTTGTGTTGTGGATCTTGCTGGATCCCCTGAGCTGAGGAGGAAGAAGGTGGGGAGTGCCCACAGATGGAGGAGAGTATGGAGGATAAGGTTTGAGAAAATTGACCTGGCCTGGGGAGGAAAGAAGCAGTCCCAACAACTTTGACTTCCATCCAGCACCCTTGCAGGCCCCTTCTCCTGCCCTCTGGAAACCTTACTCCATTTGTTCAAATCTTTTTGGATGGGGTTCAGATGTAAACAATCCTGGAATGAATCAACATACTGTTGGTATTATTCAGTAAATAATGTACTACTGAGAAAAAGATATATGAAATATCTTGCTTATAACTGGTCAGAGCTGCTTCCAGTTTTGCAATATTGTAATGGAATATGGACCTATAGGGCTTCTAGGTAATTCATTGATGAGGGGGATGGGCCTGGAGTCAGAAAGACCCAAGTTCAAATAGGTGTCAGACATGTAGTAGCAGTTTCACCCTGGACAAGTCACTTAACACTGTTTATCTCAGTTTCCTCATTTGTAAAAGGAACTGGATAAGGAAGTGATAAACTATTCCAACATCTTTGCCAAGAAAATCCCCAACTGGGTCATGAAGAGTCCCACAAGACTGTAACAAATGGACATAGTGGGAAAGTATTCATATGTAGCATCCCTAGTGTATACCCACCCTGTCCCCCACTTAGAAAGTGATACATTGGCATTCCAGTCAAATACAGGGCTATCTTCACACACACCCCCTCCTCCAGTTCCCTCCAGAACATGTACACATATCTTGTGACTAATTTCTGTAGGCCATGATGACTCAGGTCTTTGTACTCAGATGATGTACTCAGATGTATTCAGATTTTTTCAGATGACAAAAAGTCTTTTAATTAATTATTAGACTGTAACTCCACAGAGATACTATACCCCCTCAGAACTCCATTTCATCCTTGGAATCTGAGTCTGTTTGAATAGATCATGGGTGTGGTAGAATAATATTGGAAGCTGACCCTAAGGAGTCATTATGAGTCTGGGATAATACCTAAGCAGGAGTCTTGAGATAAAGCAAAAGAGGCCTTTATAAGGTTAGCAAGGTAGAAATTCCTGTACAAGCATCCACCAGGAGTATGGGGTAGAAACTTTAAAACTATATATATATACATCTCTTTTAGACACCATTCTGTAGCAGCTAGTAAGAATAATTAAATCAATCAAAATGAAGGTGATCTTTAACACCAGTTGAATTTCAAGAAGGGATGGGGAAAGCTTTTCTGATGCAAACAGTACAATTAAGCCTGTTCTTGAATGTGTGCATTTTTCTACTTAAGAAATGTAGATAACAAGTGTAACCTCCACCAGAGAAGTTTATACTCCTCTAGGTATTATTATTCCAATAAGGTTTGAATATTAACTCCTGGACTGGCTGAACAAGAATACATTCTTTTGTAGTCATTCTATGATTCTTTCTGGTTCAGCATACTCTTTTCTGGGTAGGAATACAACTACTTCTTCCACACCTGGTTTATATTTGTACACTGGCTACTTCTTTGATGTCCCTCCAGCAGGTTGCCCTAGATTTTAAGTCCTAAACCAATTTAATAATTAGCAACTCTAGAATTAGAATGGAGAATGAATTGTCATGGGAAGAGGCAAGCATCTACTGCAATAATCTAGGTATAAAGTCATGAAAGTCTGCATGGGAAGGGAGAAGAGGGAATACTCTAGAGATGTTGCAAAGGTGAAATCAATGCGCCTTGGAAACAATTTGGATATGGTGGAAAAGAGGACTGATTGTGAGAGATAGTGAGGAGTCCAGGCTTATTCCTACTTGTGAGCCGAAAGGAATGAGAGGGTGTTGTTGATCTCTGCAATGATAGGGAAGGTAGGAATGGGGGAGGTTTGGAGGGAAAGATAATGAGTTCTATTTTGCCAATGTCTTGCAGTTAGAGGTGCCTCAAATGTGAAATTGGATTTCTGCAAAGGGATTGGGGCAGGAAAGGTAAACTTGAGAATCGTTAGCATAGAGATCAATTAATCTCTAAAGTAATTAAATTTACTCTGGAGATGATGTGATTAACAAGTAAAGCAGTTGAGGAGAAGAGAACCCAGGACAGAATCCTGAGGGATGCTCATGGTTAGAGGTCATAATCTGGATTGAGAAATGATCAGATAGGTAAAGCAAAAAGGAGAGAGTGAACCAAAAGTCTAGAGAGAAGAGATAATCAAAGAGGAGACTGATCCACAGTGTCCAAGGCTGCATAGAGGTCAAAGAGAATGAAGACTGAGAAAAGTCTTTGGATTTGACAACTAAGAAATCATTTTCACACTAGAGCCCACTAAAACTGCCAGATCTTTTTGAGAACAATTGCCATCTAAAAACCAACATCCTTAATTTTATACCTGTGAAGGTGAACTTTACAGTTTTACATTTTTCAACATCAAATTTGATCCCATTACATCCAGCTCATTGATATTCTTTTGAATCCTGAGTTTGTCCTTGAATGTATTATCCCTCCAGCTTGGTGACACTGACATTACTGGTGGATAAGTCATTTAAGCACTGATCAGAATCGTTGAAAATGACTTTAAATGACCTTGTGCAGGCAGGTTCTCGCCACCAAACATACATATCTGGAGTACACCACTGCAGACCTCCAGCTGTGTTGACACTGAATCATTCACAAATCTTTCAGTCCAGGTGATGGGGTGCTTGGGGTCCCATGGCCAGCTTCTTGATTTATGCTGAATTCTGGGGCAGACTGGCCAATAAAATGCATGCCCACAATAGCTGCTTCCTCAGGGGCCTTGGGATCCAGGTTGGTGAATTGCTTGAAGGCTTCCACTAGCTGTCCTAGGAAGAGGGCTGGGCTTTCATCAGCTCCCTGGGTAATTTCCCTGAGACGATCATAATCACAGCCTTTTTAATTCATATTTTCACTCCTTCTATTAGGCATAACTACATATGGTCCCTTTTTCCCTATCTGCATCCCTTTGATAATTCCATCCAGGATCCACAACCGGACCTCTGTGGCTCCCAGAGGGTACCTGGTGGGTGTGGGTACAGCGAGATTATCCCCAAACCTCTGGGCTAAATCCCAGATTCTCTTTTTCTCCTCAATGATGCAACAGGTGGAAAGAACGATATTCGCGTCTCCCCAAGATAATTCAAATTGGAGGCGGATTGCTCTAAAGCCTTCTACAAACTTAGTAGGGTTTTCTGAGTAATGGCCAAGTTTTAACTTAACCTGGGCGAGATCAGCTATTGAAAAGGGAACTTGCACCTGAATCCTTCCCCTGGTGGAATCTGCTACTTCCCCTAAGGAGAATAGCTTGGAGGGAAGGGAGGAGTCAGGAGTGTGGGACTGGGTACAATTAGGAGTTTTCCACCCCCACCCTGCCTGTAAGAGAGGGACTAGGGAGGGAGGGATTCAGGGGAATGGAGTCCTGCTACAGAGGCCCAGAAGACCAATGAGCAGGCGGCTCTGGTATTGTCAGGGCCTGCTGCGAAATGTAGCTCGGGAGTGCCGCCTGTGGTGAAGGCCCTGAAGTAAAGGTTTGGGGGACCAATGGACAGGTGGTGCTGGCGGGTAAGGGGGAGGGATTGGTTGCAGGAGTCTGTTAGCTTCCTCATGGTTTGGAAGATGAGGAAGAGGGGGAAGGGGCTGATGGATTTGCAAGGGGCGTGTGAGATTGTGTACAGGAGCCAAAGCTGGGGGGCCTGAAAGGAGGGGATCATCAAGTATGTCAAGTTCATTCTGATTCCCCTTTGCTGGAGTAAATTAACTAGGAGCATCCTCCATTGCTTCCCACGTCTGGATTCTGGGACAGAGTCATAAAAGCCTGGACCTAGGGAACTTCTGTAAATTTCCCTTCCCTGGGGCAGAAGAGATCTAGTTGTAAATGGTGTTATAATTTAGGGTTCCACCATCAGCCCATTTCTCCTGGTCCTCCAGAATGTATTGAGGCCAGGCAGGGTTGCAAAAGAACACAAGACATGTTTTGTTGAGGTCTTGAAGACTACATCTTTTCCAGTTATTCAAGAGACATCCTAGAGGTGAATCTCGAGGTACAGAAGGAGATTAGCGCATCTTTTCTGCCTGTGAACTTTAGGGGGATAGGGGAAAAGGGGAAAAGGCAATGACAGCGCCTATATTTAATCATCTCGAGGTGTCCCAAGAGAGGGAAAGTACACCGAACCCCACAAGGCATCCTGTGTTTCAGGGGACGGTGCAGAGCCTGTTGAAGGGTACCCCAGGAAGCCTTCCTAGGTGCTGAAGGGGTGAACCTCAAGTATAGAGCAAGGAGAGGGGAAAGCTTAGGAAGCTTAAGGGAAAAGAAAGCTCACCTTGACTTGGAGAAGGCTTGAGATCTCAAACTATACCCTGGAGGAGTCGCCAAAAATATGATGAAGGTCAAGAAAGGTGCAGAAACCGCTGGAGATCCCTATCATCCCAGTCTGGAAAGAATTTGCTGGACTCAGGCAATCTTAAGTAGGCAAAAAAGTTTATTATTATTATGCCTTTCAGCTGGCAAGAGTTCTTAAGGAACCTGCCACTTAAAAGAGTTATAGATAAAGTTTATATAGATTATTCTATAGTAAGATGTGTGCCAAATATGCTAAGTAGGTGTTTTGAGGTTTGATTAGGGAGTGGTCAAGGAGTGCTCACTTCTTAAAGGAATATGCACTTTTGGTATCTACTGTGCAGGTATTTTACCCAAAATTCATCAGGAAATAGCCCAAAGGGGGCTACTTGGAGGTGTGGTTTTAGACCTGAAATTTCACAAAGTCAACGTGGTCAGGGTTGATCAGAAAATATCAGACTTCTGTCATCAGTGTCTTGTTAGACAAGATTAATGTAAAGGAGCTCACATACATCGAAGTAGAAGATACATATGACTGGTCAGTGAGTAGTAAATGTCTCTATGACCCAGTGCACAGCTAGTTTAGTCAGTATGCACCTGCCTCTAAGTGATAACTTTTATAGGTGCAGATGGCTACTATGGCAGGAAGGGAGATAATGGTTCCTGCTGGGGCAGGCTGTCCTTGAGCTGGAGGGAGACTGTCCAAGATAGTGTTTTGAAGTTAGAGAGAAATGTGATTTTTAAGAGAAATGTGATATTAGAATTGGACTGCAAGCACATGCACCCGAGCACCCCATCACAGCCATCCAACCAATTCTGAGTCCTTACTGCATTATACCTGCTCTCAGGGACAGGAAGAGGTTATTTATGGTTAGCTCCTCAACCACAGCATGAAGTCTATGGCCTATTTAGGGTCTGATTCTTCCTGCAGTCAGGACTGATGTGGATAGAAACAGTGCCCTGAGAGTTAAAATAATATTGATTGACTTTGTGAAGCCCTTGGTGCCCTAAAGTCTCCCCTTTCCACAACTTCCCCTTACCTTGGAGCATAAGATTCCCTGTCCCCACCCCTCATTCTGGGGGAACATAAAATTTCCTGCTCCCACCCCCTCATTCTGGAGAATGGGATTTCCTTATCATGTGTCCTTTATAGTCCTCACCCTGTGCCTTTATCTTTCAAGACTTACCCTAGATCTCCAACCCCCATAGGGAAACCCTAAAATCATCCTACATAAATGTGGTCCTTTTCCTATACCATGGCCTTTGTTTAGCTCCTTGCTAAATCTCAGACCAGCTGCTTTTGCATCAACAAAGCTCCCAATGGCTACAGAGAAGGTCTAAGTGAATTCATTCCCATTTTGAACCATCTCTCCCCTCTCTCTCTCTTCAACATAGTGGTGCAGAAGCCCAGGAGGCCGAATATGAATTGTCCTCCGAGGATGTTCTCCTAGCCACTGGGATAAGAGGTAAGTGCCCTTTCCTTTGTGCTGTTCCCCAAACCTCTCTGTGAACCCCCATATAAGGGGACGCCCTTGCGCTGGGTCAGTCACATTTTTTTCTCCCCTCTTCCTGAGAAGCTGGGAAAAGTGGCGAGAAACTGCTTGGAGACTGCTGGGAGGGGAATTTGGGGAGGAGATCTTAAGGAAAAACGACTAGTGCTCCATTGTAACATAGCCTGACTTCAATGTATTCTAGAAAAGTGATTTGTGAAAGGGGTTTCTAAAGAAAACAAGCTTAATAGGAAATTTGGTCTCCAAAACTCAAAGAAAAGGCCTTGCCCTGCTTGAGCAGACTTCCTACCCTGTGCCATCCCCCAGCACCTTGGTTTACCTTGTTGTTCCTTCCCCTCCCCCGTGGGACCTCGAAGGAGGTGAGTAGGTGGGCCTTTGCTCCTGGTTTTCTTTGGGGGTTCCTGTACCCTATTTTCAGGGTCTCTGTGCCCTGTGGGCCTCTGTGCCTGTTTTGGGGGGTCCCTGTACCCCATTTTCAGGGTCTCTGTGCCCTGTAGGTCTGTGTGCCTGGTTTCCTGCCTAGATGTAAGCCTTCTCTCTGTCCCTAACCTTTTCTTCCTCTCCCTGAGGAATATGCATTTCTAGTCTGCTAAGTCCCAAAGGGAAAAGATACAACCAACTACAACTCTTCTCCAGCCAAACCTGGAAGGGTCTGGGTCTAGCTGTTGGAGGTCATGGACCTAGGCACACCTTCAAAAGCCCTGTCTGGAAGGATAAGTTCAATTCCCTCATTTCTCTCATCGCTAGGGAACTGGGAAAGCTGCAGGCACTTCCGTCCCTCTGCACCCCAATATCCCTGTCCCCATGCCCAAGAGTGCAGCATCGCCCGTCCCCCTGGCCTGCTGACCACCAGATCCTTACAGATGGGCTCAGCAGGGCTTCCCTGAGAGTTCCCTGATTATAGAGTGCTAAAAAAGGACAAAAAGTAGATAAAGTTTTTTCCTTTACAGTGTTTGTCTTCAAGAGATTTCACAGTATAGTAACACTTCAGTGTTATGGGAAAATAGTGCATCCAGTACAAACCATCTGTAAAATCCTCAAAGTGAATCATGTAACCTCCCCTTGAAAATTCCAGAGAGAGAAAGCTCCCTATTTCTCTAGGCAGGCCATTTCTCTCTTGCATAGATTGAACCTTTTCTTAGAAAGCTTTTTCATACAGAAAAAACAAAATCTACCTTTCTCTTATCTCTAATGATTCCTCTTAGCTCTGCCCTCTGATGCCAAGGAAAATAAGTCATATTCCCTTACACAGAAAGAGTCCTTCAGAGAGCTTCCAACAGTCTTTATATTACCTGTTAGTCTTCTTGCCTTCTTCGGGTTAAGCCAGGCCAGTTCCTTCATTGATGACACTTGTAGAATTCCTTTGCATCCTCTTATCATCTTGCCTCCCTGAAAGTTTGTTAGCCAGCATTGTACTTGTACAGTTGGGTTTTGGTAACAAAACTATCCAATTTTACATTAATCCCCACTAGATTCTATTTGATAACATTTGGTTCTTGGTTTTACACTATGAAGGTTTATGATAATTCCATCACCTAACCTGTGCTTTGTGCGTTTTTTTGTAATTTCATAAGTACAATCCTTCATTTATGTTATTGCTAAAAATGTTTTATCAACAAGCATGTATTAATTGCCTTCTGTGGGCCAGGCACTGTGCTAAGCCTGGGGAAGGAAAGGCCAGAGATGGTCCTCTTTATCAATGAACTCATAGACTAGTAGTGGAACCAACATGCAAAAAACCATGTCTAAACAAAATAATCATGGATTGATGGGAGCTAATCTCCGAGGGAAGTCAGTAACCTTTAGCATGTGATAGGAGAGGTTTCCTGTAGGAATTAGGACTCAATCAGAGATTTACAAGAAGTCATAAGTCAAGAGGCCCAGATGAGAAAGCAGAGAGGCCACACTTAGGGGACGGCCTGGCTTAACCCGAAGAAGGCAAGAAGACTAACAGGTAATATAAAGACTGTTGGAAGCTCTCTGAAGGACTCTTTCTGTGTAAGGGAATATGACTTATTTTCCTTGGCATCAGAGGGCAGAGCTAAGAGGAATCATTAGAGATAAGAGAAAGGTAGATTTTGTTTTTTCTGTATGAAAAAGCTTTCTAAGAAAAGGTTCAATCTATGCAAGAGAGAAATGGCCTGCCTAGAGAAATAGGTGGTGTGCCCAGTAATAATGAAAGATTTTTGTGACTGAATTGTTTTAACCACACTCTGCCTCTTAATGCCCTTTGTTATTATGTCAGATTTGAGTCAAACAGGATGAAGTCTTGATTTTGTGAGATATTTTAGAAAACAACATTCATATTTAATCTTACTGTGACATCTCACACAACCTTTCAACTATTAACTTGAGCATACTGGTATCCTGTGTGCCTAGAAATACACTGTAGTTGTTCCCTTGTGGCCACAAGGTATCCATTTCCAATCTCTATCTGTTGGAAATGATTAAAATGGTACAGAGAATGATGGGAAGTATGTCTGTACCTTGTCCAGAGGATCTGCAGTAATCCAGTGCCCCGGAGGAATCAGATGACCCCACTTTTAAATCTCAACTTTTCCTTTTACTCTCGGTTTGAACATGAGACAAGTAATTTAGCTCCTCTGGGCCTCCATTTCCTCATCTGGAAAATGAGGGTGTTGGACGAAGTGACTGCAAAGGGAACCATTTTGGCTCTGAACTCACAATCTTAAAATCTTTGTGAAGCTGCCACAAAGACTATATGTGGCAGCATTTTGTTTGGACAATACTAGAATGCCTACCCATGTGGATGGAGATGTTATTACAAGGTTGGGAGCAATACAGAGGCAGAGAAGAGTCTGTGTATGGACTTTTTAATTATTTCCAGTTTAAACTGGAGAGAATGCATGCATTCCTTATATTGGGATATGTCAGGAATGTGAGTGTTAGTGGAAAAGGCATTTACACATAACAAATGATAAAGGAATAAATATCAATTCTTTAATTTACTCATTCATTTAACAAGCCTTCCCTGCTATTTACTTAAGTCATTCATTATGTCTGTCAACAATTCTGGGCACTAAGAGGGGATTCAAAGAAAAAGGAACAAAATATTTGTTCTTCAAGGGACTCTAATCTAATTGTAACACATTCATTTTTCATTCTTAGAAACAAATGTTCACCTTAAGGTTTCAGGTTTCCCCCTCTTTATTATTATCTGGATAGTCAGCTATTTTTTCTTCATATTGCTGTTATCCAAATGGTTCTCACGTAGTAGACACTGGCGTTTTATGTTTTTCCCACTGGAAAAAGTGTTGTTTGTAAGAAAGGTGAGTAGGATCTAGACACTTTTTTTTTTATTTTGATGCATCTCTAAAGTTGATCTTTTGTATTGGTGTTTTTTTCTTCAAGATCTGAAAGAGACTGAGATTTCAAAATCAATACTCTTTTTTTTTAACTTTCAGCTACTATTGGGGTACTAGTGGTTTAATTCTTGAAGTTGTCTCTGTACCAACAGAGTTTTACTGGAATTTATCAGCTGGTGATTTCATTCAAATAGTTGAATTAATCTGCATATGTCCACAACCTTAAATGGTCATGGGAAAAGGAAATATCAAATCAAAACTTAAATCATCCTCATCTTCTATGCTCACTATGAAAGCGAAGGAATTATATGACATTAGCCATTTAAGAAGAAACCTTTTCTTATGCAAGCTTTATAACTCCCGCTAGGACAGAGGGTGGTGACACATCAAGTAAAATAAATGTTTGAGGAATGAAAGAATTCAAAATCATTTGATTTCTAGCATATTAGAAAGAAGAGTCATAAAACAGTTTCGTTTGGGAATTCATTGAGCAGATAAATAAAGGAGGGTTTTATTTTGTTCTCTCCTATTGGAATAATTAGCTTTTTTAAACCTATTAAGGTTATTAGAGAATAATATATCTGCTACTGCTAATTATTTTTTTAAAGAGCAATAGTTAGGTTGTTTTTATTCTGTAAGTCAAAGAGTTACTGGAACAAAGCAATTGATAGGCCATTATACTTTGGTAAAAAAAAAAAAATGGAAAGTGACAAAATATGAATAATTGACATGTTTGGAGGCCATAACACTGTACAGCATATTATACATATCAGAAAAATTTGTTCAAGTCTTACAGGTTTTCACCATCTACTTGAGGGAATTCTTCCTTATCAGAGAAATCACAGAGAAAGCAAAAATCCCATAACAATGGTTGGAAATGAAAGAATGAGATCAAATATGCGAACAAAGATTTTTGTCTTCATTGAGCAGATTTCCTCCCATTTGGCTTGCTATGGTTAATATTATAGGAAAAGTCATAGATTTTTAGAAACTTCTAGCCTTGTCCAACCACCCCTCAAAGATGGGGAAACTGAGACCAGACAGGCTACATGACTTTTCCAAATCATTCATATAAATGATAGGTTTTAACGGACAGAACCATGGTTAGAATATCTTATAAATTCAAATCTTTTTATTAAACCACATGGACTCATCCAAAGGAGTTTCATTTTATGTTCATCTATGTCCAATGACTACTCTTTTCACCTCAATATTTAACTCAGAACATCCAAATACATAAGTATCAGCAAATAAGCAAATTGAAAGACTCCTTAGCACATATGTTTTCTCCCTTTGTATTAAATCACTGGGAGACTCATTGCAGTTTTCACACTGAGTCTGGGGCTAAAGAAATGAACAATGGAAATGAATTGATTTTTTAAAGGCACTTAAGAATTTGGACAAACATAATGAATCCTTGAAACATGTTTCTACAGTGGCATTAAGGAATTTTCGGTAGCCATATTCTCAAAAATTATGACCTCAGACTAGTAGTCCCTTATAGTAAATTAGACCAGCAGAGAGAAAGAGAACTCCTTTTCTTCATACCAACAATATAGGAGTACTATGTGCTCAGGGAAATGCTGAGAGGAAATGACATGTCCTTAGAGCTGTACCTTTTTATTGCATAGATAATAAATGTCCATTATACAAAAAAATGTGACAAATGCTTAAGGTATGTATACATTAGTAGTTAAGCAGAGGGAGAAGTACAGAGAAAGAATGTATCCCAGCTCCCTTTAGACAAGTTTTCTAGGTCTGGGCAAGGCTGGATCCTTGAGCTTATACTGAATTCCCACTAGGTAGCCTAGGTTACTACTTACTATACCTAAAGTCAAAAATCTAGCCTCCCAGTCTGACAAGGGTCCTAATATGTCTCAAAGACCTTCATGCATATAGGTAGGTCCCCACCTATATCAGGAAATGTCCAACCTACCTCACCTGCCCTATGTTATTCAAACTCCTTTCTTGGTCTTAATGAAACACTTCAGTTATATGTATATTTCATTGCCTTTCTAGGTCAAACAACTATTTCAAGGATAACTCAAGATCTAGCAGCTTCTACATTAAGGGATCAAAGGGCGTGGAATAGGATATTCCAGAAGTCAAAGGAACTAGGACTCAAACCAAGAATCACCTACCCAGCAAAACTGAGTATAATACTTCAGGGGAAAATATGGTCTTTCAATGAAACAGAGGACTTTCAATCATTCTTGATGAAAAGACCAGAGCTGAAAAGAAAATTTGACTTCCAAACACAAGAATGAGAAGAAGCATAAAAAAGTAAACAGCAAAGAGAAGTCTTAAGGGACTTACCAGAAGTGAACTGTTTACATTCCTACATGGAAAGACAATATTTGTAACTCTTAAAACTTTTCAGTATCTGGTTAGTTGGTGGGACCACACACACACATGCATGTACACGCATGCATGCACACACACATACACACATGCACACACACAGAGACAGAGAGCACAGAGTGAATTGAATAGGATGGGACCATAGCTGAAAAGAAATTAAGGTAAATGGTGAGAGAGAAATGTAGTGGGAGGAAAGAGGGTGAAATGGAATGGGGTAATTATATGTCTTTTATGAGGCAAGTAGGAGACTTTTTAGTGGAGGGAAAAAGAGGAGAGCCGGGGGAAAAAAAAAACAATTAGTTTAACCTCATCACATTTGACTAAAGGAAGGAATAAAATGCACACTCATTTTGGTATGAAAACCTATCTTACAGTATAGGAAAGTGGGGGAGAAGGAGACAAGCAAGGGGGGGGGATGTTGAAAGGGAGGGCAAAGGGAGGAGGGAGCAATTTGAAGTCAACACTTGGGAGGGACAGGATCAAAAGACAGAAGAGAAACAATGGGCAGGATAGGATGGAGGGAAATATAGTTAGTCTCACACAACACGATTATTATGGAAGTCATTTGCAAAACTACACAGATAGGGCCTATATTGAATTGCCTGCCTTCCCAAAGGAAATGGGTGGGGAGGGAGGGATGGGGAGAATTTGGAACTCAAAGTTTTAGGAACAACTGTTTAGTATTGCTGTTGCTACTAGGAAAGAAGACATACAGTTAATGAGGAATAGAAAGTCATCTGGCCCTACAGGAGAAAAGAGAAGATGGAGACAAGAGAAGGGAGGGATGACAGAAGAGAGGGCAGATTGGAGATAGGGAAAATTAGATGCTTGGGGTATTGGGGTGGGGGGAGAGGATAAAAGGGGAGAAAATTTGGAACCCAAAATTTTGTGAAAATGAATGTAAAAAGTTAAATAAATATATAAATTTTAAAAAGGCTTTAAACAATGCATTGATTGAAGTGCGCCATGCTATGTGGAAAGCCCACTATACCAAAAACAAAAAGGGGGAATTGTAAGGGGGATAGGAACTCTCAGACACCATTGTAGGACCACACCCAAGGTGCCTGAAACTAATGGCATCTGAGGCAGTACCACCGCCCTTGTTTTTCTCCTGGAGTTTGGGGAAAGTGGGTAATCATGAGCTGGACATGAGGAGAATGAGGAGCAGGGGGTGGAGGAGTAGATTTGACCTTCAAAGGGGTTGGCTGGAGGGCATAATTCATGAGGCTATTATGTTATAAATAATGCTGCTTCACTGATAATAAACGGAGTGGCCTTACGCCCTGCCTCCTGCCTCATTCATTGTATCCTGAGAACATTATAGGGTCTTGCTAGCCAAGAGTCCCAAACCAAAGAGGAAGGTCACTAATCCAGTTTCCCCTGCAGTTTTTGTCAAACAGTGAGTTCTTATCCTAGAAGCTGGGGTCCTTGAGTTTATCAAATACTAGACTTCTGCTTTCGCTGACTACTGTGAATTGAGTACTGAATCTATTGCACTGGTGTATCCCTCTATTTCTTAGCCAGTACCAAGTGCTTTTGATGATTGCTGCTTTATAATACAATTTGAGATCTATTAGAGCTAGGCCACCTTCTAGGGCTTCTTTTCATTAATTTCCTTCGTATTCTGAACCAATTGTTTCTCCTGATGAATTTTGATTTTATTTTTCCTAGCTCTAGAAAACAATTTTCTGGTAGTTTGATTGATATGGCCCTGAAGAAGTAAGTTTATTTGGGTAGAGTTGTCATTTTTATCATATTAGCTTGACCTACCCACGAATGACTGATGTTTTCCCACTTAGTTAAATCTGACTTTATTTGTGGGAAAAGTGCTTTGTAATTGTGTTCATATAATCCCTGGGTTTCTTTTGGCAGTTAGACCTCCCAGATATTTTAGTGTCTCCCACAGCTTTAAATGGAATTTCTCTATCTCTTGCTGTTGGGCTTTGTTAGTAATACATAGAACTGTAGATGTTTTATATGGGTTTATTTTGCCACCTGAAAATTTCTCACAGTTGTTTATTATTTCATTAATTTTTTTGCCTGATTCTTGAGGATTCCCTAAGTATATCATCATATCATCTGCAAAGAGTGATAACTTAGTTTCCTCTTTTCCTATTCTAATTCATTCACTTTCTTTTCCTTTTCTTACTGCTAAAGCTAATATTTCTAGTACCATACTGAATAACAATGGTGATAATGGACATCCTTCTTTCACCCCTGATCTTACTGGAAATTCATGTAGTTTATCCCCATTGCATAAAATGCTTGTTGATGGTTTTAAGTATATATTGCTTATTATTTTAAGGACTGTTCCCTTTATTTCTATGCTCTCCAGAGTTTTCAATAGGAATGAGTCTTGCATTTTGTCAAAAGCTTTTTCTGCATCTACTGACATAATCATCTGGTTTGTCCATTTGACTATTGATATGATCAATAATGCTGATAATCTTTCTAATATTGAACCAGTCCTGTATTCCTGTTATAAATCCTACCTGATCATAACATATTACTCTCATGATAAATTGCTGTATTCTTTTAGCTCATATCTTATTAAAATTTTTTGCATCTATATTTATTAGGGAAATTGCTTTCTAATAATCTTTCTTTGTTTTGGCTCTTCCTGGTTTAGGTATCAGAAGCACGTTTCTATCCTAAAAAGATTTTGACAGGAGTCCTTCTTCACCAGTTTTCCCATATAGTCTATAAAGTATTGGAATTAATTGTTCTTTAAATGATTGATAGTATTCACTTGTAAATCCATCTAGTATAGTTTTGCTCTCTATTTCTTCCCGTATCTCCCTGACCTTCTCCTCTAAGAATTTGGATGCTATACCACTTGGTGCATATATGTTTAGTAATGCTGTTGCTTCACTGTCTGTGGTGTCTTTTAGCAGGATATAGTTTCTTTTGAATCTCTTTGGATTATATCTATTTCTGCTTTTGCATTGTCTGAGATTAGAATTGCTACCCCTGCTTTTTTACATCATCTAAAACATAATAGAAATTATCGTATTATGTAAACATAATTACAAATCAACTGACATTTCTAAAAAGGATAGTTTCATTAATTACAGATTCAACTGTAAATATTAGTTCAAGCATAATTTATAAAACCAAAACAAATATGAAGAGATTTGAAAATGATTCATCTTACTTTAAACAACAAAGCTTTCCTGGGATTTCACAACAAACCATTTCTTTTTTTTTTTTTTTTGAAATTTACATCAATGAAAGTTTTCATTTGATTTCAATAAAAGTATTACTTATACTAATAATATTAATAAATTTAAAAATGGTAGAAATGCATAGTATGAATAGAAAGTGGATCAAGTTTGCCAACATACCACACCTTGGTGGAACACTGACCTTTCCCCTTTCTCTAGAGCCAGTGGAAACAGTCCCTTCATGTCCATTCCCCCTTAGTGTTGGCACAACTGACTCATGTTTTAACCATTCCTATGTTGAGATGTCTATATATGTATTCTCAGGTAAGGCTGTAAACCTGTTCTCCAAATCTCTTTGTATTTGACTAAGTGAGATGCAACCTGTGTAAATTCACATTTTGTCATTCTCCTTGAGTAGTCATCTATTGTTCTAGATTATGAGCCAGGTAATCTTCTCTATCTTACAAATGAAGAAAGAACCCTCCTCATTCTTCTGAATTCTGCTGCTCTTTCTAGATTTACTTCTCTTTCTCCTCTTTGCTTCCACACTTCTCCAACGAATGATTACAACAGCTGCCATTTCTTCATCTATTATTCTCATTTCGTTCATCTATTTACCTAGGATTGTTCACTTATTTCGTATGTATTGTGATTTAACTGGTAGATATTCTCAGTGAAAAATTCCATCTCTCAGTGCAATAATTCCTGCACTCAACCTGTAATTTAGAATCTGCAACTCTAAGAGCCTTAGCAAATGACTTAGAGTACCCAGAGGTCTGGATTGCCTCCCAATAAGCAGAAGTTCTCTCTGCCAAAAACCTTTCTTCTAAGTCCATGACTTCACTGAGACATAGGATTCTGTTTCTCTTATCTGATTTGTCATTTATTATCCTTTCACTTCTCTTTCCTCTTATATCTCATGACTATGACTTTAGTCTTGGACTAGTACCACAAGCAGAGGATCAAAAATGGAGAGGAGTGGATATTTTAATGCAACTTTCTCATTTTCCAGATTAGGAAACAACTACGATCATATTAAGTCTGCCTATAAGGCTATGGTTTAATCAAAAACAAAAGTGCTACAGGGTCTTTCTGTTCTAGTTTTACCCTCACACCAATCCTTACTACAAGATGCTAAGTAAATCATTATAAAACACTGTTTAGATCATATTAATGCCTTACTCAGGAACCTACAATGGGACTGTTATGTATGGGCTACCAGACAGAGGCTAGAATTTTCTGCCTTCTTTCCTCTAAACTCTAACCTCATTATATTTTTTCCAACTTTTACTTCTAGTTTCTTTACAGCAACCCTCCTCACACTCTTGTGTTTCTTCTGTTTTCTTGGATTGTATTGCTCTTCTGTCCTGTTGATCCTTTCCCATATCTCAAAGGTAACTCAAAGTTCTAACCTTTCTTCAAAACTTGTCTGGGTATCTTGCAACAATGATCCTTGCCTTCATAATATTCTTGGATATTTTGGTCGGGAGCACACAGAGAGCATGCCATTCTAGTTAGTTTCTAAATTTGTACCACCACTCACTTTCATTTTTTATTATTTCAGTATCTATTGGTGATATATTGCATAAGGATATAGCAGGAATTCAATAAGTCTTTTTTCACTGTAGATTTGTGAGAGTTGACTAGATTAGAAAGTAAGGAGAAGCAACTGCAGGAAACTCACTTAGAATCGTCAGACTGTGAGAGCAAAAAGGGACCCTAGTGATGAGCTAGTACATCATTTTACAAGTGAGAAATCTGAGGACTGAAGACAGAAAATCATTTGTCAAAAGTCGTATGGATGTCAAGGGGGTGAGGCAGGGCTCAAAATCTGGGAAAAGTCACCTTCAGGTGTAGGTTTTATACATATGTGTGTGTATGTAAAACATAAATTAAATTTATGTATTTGTCAATTGTTCCAGTAGAGGTACTAAGTCAGCAAATTTGCACTGAGTAGCTTTTTGTGTTGGGAAGAACAGGACTGGATTAAATACCATCTGTTTTAAGCCCCAGCAATAGTGATCTCTACCCTTTATAAATACTTACATGTATACAATTCAGTTAGCAGTTGTTAATATGCTACCATGTATTATAAAGGATCTTCCTATATTTTGTGTTGGCTTCCTAGTGAGAATGCACATTCTTCAAGGAGAGAGTGAATGTTTTCCACATAGTTTTTGTAACTTGGTCTGCATGTATCATAGGGTAATTTACATAATTGGCATTCACTAGTTGTTGTCCATTCTTCGTTGCCGAAGAAGACTATGCCATCAAAGAAATAATGACATGACTTGCACTTGACTTTCTTTTTTTGAGTGAGGGAGGGCTGTGCAGGTCACCAGCCTCACTTCTCCTCCAAGGCCATCTGAATCCAGTGATCAGATATTCATCAGGATGACTGGAGATGACCCAGGATGAGGCAATTGGGGTTAAGTGACTTGCCCAAGGTCACACAGCTGATGAGTGTCAAGTGTCTGAGGTGAGATTTGAACTCAGGTCCTCCTGACTCCTACACTGGTGCTTTATCTGCTGCACCACCTAGCGGTCCTTCATTCACTAGTGAATGAAGTGTTGAACCAGGAAGAAATAGTAATTTGTATTAGTTATCCTATGGTGGAAATTATAAGGGAAATTAGAAAAGCAATGATGTCAGTTTGCCCTGAATTCCAACTAACTGAGCCAATTCATATTGCCAAAGATGTACTCTAACTTATTGCTTCCTTGCTATATATTATAGGGCTCAGTTCACACCTAGTTTCTTGACTGCAGCCTGATACCAAAAGCTTTTTGAAGGTTATTATTTTAATCAATATGGGTCAAAAAGAATATAAGGCAAATAAAGAGAATGATTGATAGAGGAGGTAATTGGGAAACAAAACTTATTTCATTCCAATACGGATTTCTGAAACCTAGAAAAATTTCTCAAACATAAAAATATGAAAGACAAGAAGTTTACCTATGAATGAGATTGGACCTCACAGTTATTTCTTAGATAAGACAAGTATACTGAAGTTAATCAGGTAAGAGAACTCTTTTGTAACATTAGGAGATGCTTATCAAAATGTGTGAGGTAATGATTATTTGTATATAATGGACAATTGCCTTTATGTTTTCAGAGCAGAGAAACAAGAATTTATTAAGTGCCAGGCACTATACAAACACTTTTACAATTATAATCATTTGATTCTTACAACAACCCTGGGAAATAGGAACTATTATAATCCTCATTTTATAGTTGAGGAAACTAAGAAAGATTGAGTGACTTGCATAGGATCAGATATATAAGGACTTGAGGCCACATGTGAAGTCAAGTCTTTCTATCTCCAGACCAATGTTCTATCCATTTTTCCCTCAAGGTACCTCTAAGTGGAGAAAAAGCTCATCATCAAAAATTCTATTTTGGGACACGTTGGCATGGATTTCGATGACTTTACCTTAGGTGATGGGTACTAGATTGAAAATGTGTTTTGGAGAATATCAGAAATATCCATTGCTGTACTTTTTGGCTGGCATAATGATGAATGCCATATCTTTAAGTACATATAAATGTGAGACAACAACTGATGATGGAGAAATATATTTCATAATAATAAAAGGAACATTCTAGGAGAATTTGACTATGAAACTTTTCTATACTTAATGTTGCTTTCATTCTAATGATTTTTAATAATAATAATAAAATATTTTAATGCTGAATTTCTATTTGTCATTCGGGGACTCTGCGAAATTGAAATTTTATTAAAAAATCAGACTAGAAAATCTCAGAGTGCTTTAGTCCAAATACCACCTTGGAGAAATTTTAATTCTAGTCAAAACTTCAACTCATGGCAAAGTCAACAAATAAACTTTAGTTTTCTTCTTCCTCTTCTTCATTTTCTTTTTCTTTTCTTCCTCTTACTATTCTTCTTCTCCTTCTTCTTTCTTCTTTCTTCTTCTTCTTCTTCTTCTTCCTCTTCCTCTTCTTCTTCGACTACTACTGCTACCACTACTACTACTACTATTAGTACCACTACTGCTACTATTACTACTGCTACTACCACTACCACAACTTCTACTACTATTACTCCTACTACAATAATAACAATTACTTCTACTACCTACATGCTGTGAAAAGGAAGTTCTATAAAAAATAATGGAGTATAAATAATCCTTGTCCTCAAGGACTTACAAGCTAGTTGGGTAAACAAGACTTAGACACAGGAAATGATAGTTTGAGAACAGATGTGAACATCATAAGACAATCAATGTACAGTTAAATGCGAACCTATATGTTGAAAATGAAAAAGTGGAGCTCAGAAGATTAAGAAATCAACAGGGCTGAAAAGTCAAAAAAGACTTGTAGCAAAAGAATAATAAGTTTGGAATTCAAAAGCATCTTGGAGGTGAAGAGTAGAGAGGTTTGGGGTAGATAGCATACATGGGGCGTGTAACTATGCAAGAAGAAAAATATGATGAAGTTATGGAGATGGGAATCAATAAGGTGAGATCAGTTTGATTTAGAGGATAATTATGAGAAAATCCATCTAATTACTTTAATTCTCAGTTTCTCTTTGCATGTATTTATTTATTTGCAAATTGTTAAGAAATATCATTTATCCTTTTTTCAAGGAGTAGTTTGAATAAAAGCAAACAAACCACTTCTACTTCACAGAACTGTTTTGGGGATTAAATGGGAAAATGAATGTATAGGGCTTTCTAAGTATAAAGTATGATAGAAATGACTTAGTTATTATTGTTACTTGGAAAAACACCTTCTTTGTGTCAGCATAAATAAACAAAATTGTCAACCCCCAAAAAAGTGAATAAAATTATTAAAATTTAAGTGTCCAAATGGTGGAGGTTATAGGTTTTGTTCTGTCAGTTTAAATGATAGGCACAGAATTCAGAAAATATATAATATTGGTGAAAAAGAAAGAAAAGTCATACTTTTTTGAATACATACTTTACTGTCGGTGTCATCTCTTTTCTTCGGTGGTTTTTTCTCAACTTCAAAATCATTTCAATCAAATGATGTAACCTCTAGTGAAGTTTCTGTCATGGATTGTTCTTTTAAGAAATCAGCAATTTCTTGTTGCCTTCTTACTGTAGTCTGATAGAAATATGTCCAAATTATTTGAATCAATATCAGCTCATATAAAATGAATATGCCTACAAATTAGTTGATATCAATATTCTCACATGCACCTTAATTTCATCAGCATATTCATAATTATCATAGATTTAGAGCTAGAAAAATTTCAAGGGACTACTTAATACAACCACCTCATTTGTAGGCAAGAAAAACTAAATCCTAAAAAGGTTAAATGACTTATTCAAGGTCATAATGGTAGTAGTTAATAAGGAAAAGGATTGAAACTTGCCTTCTGAGATTACAAAGCACTTTTGACTATATCAGTCACCCTCCATTTAGCATGGATCAAATGCTATCCTCCTACTTACTGAGTATACTCCTCATGAAGCAAGGCATTCAGTCCCATTATCTTATATCACGTCCAAAGTTTCCTAGGAGCTAAAATTTTTTATGTGCAATTCACATGGAAGGTGATGGAATAGGGGAGGGAAGAAAATATAGTTTCTTATACTTGACAGAAACATTAGGAGTTTCCCCATCTATTTTTCAGAAAAGTTAACAACCTTATTTCTATGCAACGGTAAGAAAAGGTTCCATTTTCCTTGTTCTCAGTTTCCCCTGGAGAATGTACATAAGCACTGATATGCTTGTCAGGCTTGGTAAAAGCACTTGACATGAATGATCTGGTTTGCACAAAGCCAAAATAACAACAAAAAATAAGGTTTTTTAAGGTGAAGGCTACACTTCACATCTTCAACTGTCTTTGCCAAGTCTTCAAAGCAGTTCCTTTCTCTGTTAGGATAGGAATTAAACTCCTGGGAGCAGTCAGTGGACAGAAAAAGGGGAAACTATAGAAAGTGTGGTAGTTCTCCCACTTATGTATATATAGTATAGTGCAAGGTCTCAGTTTTTTTAGAGAGAAGGCATGCCATTTCACTTTCTATCCCAGAAGGAAGACCTACATACATATATTCATGCATACACATGTACATATATGTACATATACACACAGAAATGCATACTGGTATATGTATATACAGACATACTACAAAAAATCCTTTTCATTTTCACTATACAGCAAAACAAATAATTCCAAAGTTACTAATAACAAATGAAGCCAAAAATCAAAAGAAATCAAAACTTTTCTCTTATTAGATAAAATTAAGTCCTTTGTAAAAATAAATCTAACTAAAGCCTGATAAAGTTTTTTAATGGAAACGCAAAACCAATGTAAAGTTTTGAAGGATAAAATTGGCATAACTAATTGAATTTCTACAAGTAAACTAAATTCTTACATGGAATGACTAGATTCAAACATGTGATCATACACTATAAATAAAATTTTAAAAAATTTTATACAAAATTGTTATCCATTATTATATTTTGGCAGATCTGTCAACCATTGCATATATGAAAAAGCACACATAATGAGAACAGCTATTAAACTGTATGACTATTCATCATCAACAAATAAAATCAGTGATTCCAGAAACTGTAATTTTGCCCACTGACCAAGAACTGTTAGTAAAACAGTAAAAAAAAAAAAAAAAAAAAAGGAGAGAGAGAGATAAATTAAAAAATTAGTAGGGAAGCAAAAACAATTTTTTTGAAAAAATGAATTAGTACCACAGACAAAAAAATTATTGCTTAACGCATAATCACATTCTTTTTGAATAGAATTATTGTCCTAAATTTTAAAGGAAAGTAGTGACTGATGTTTGGAACTTCATTAAAACTATGATCCAGTCTTTGATATTTCTAAAATTAGTTCACAGTAGTTTGAATTAAAATTAGTCAGACGGATGAGCATGGTTAAATGGTTACAAAAAAATGTAACTGTATGATCCCAAACTTCCAAAATAAGTATACAATGGTCTCAGGCCACAGAAGAAATCAAAAAACATTTTGAAAATCAAGGAAGAGAGTTGCAGGAAAAATTGGGAAGAGAAATGAGAGTGACACAAGAAAATCATGAAAAGTAAGTCAAACTGCTTGTTAAAGGAAACCCAAAAAATGCTGAAGAAAATGACACCTTTAAAAATCGGCTAACTCAATTGGCAAAAGAGGTCTAAAAAGACAACGAGTAGAATAATGCTTTAAAAGATAGAATAAGTCAAACTGAAAAGGAGGTTCAAAAGTTCACTGAAGAAAATAGTTCTTTAAAAATTAGAATGGAGAAGATGGAAAGTAATGACTTTATGAGAAACCAACCAATTACAAAACAAAACCAAAATAATGAAAAAATAGAAGACAATGTGAACTATCTCATGGGAACAGAAACTGACCTGGAAAATAGATGCAGGAGAGACAATTTACAAATTATGGGTTTATCTGAAATCCATGATCATAAAAAGATCTTGGATATCTAAACTGCCCTGCTATTCTAGAACCAGAGGGTAAAATAAATATTGAAAGAATGGAACAATCACCTCCTGAAAGAGATTCGAAAGAGAAGCTCCTAGGAATATTGTAGCCAAATTCCAGAGTTCCCAGGTCAAGGAGAAAATAGTTCAAGCAACTAGAAAGGAATAATTCGAGTATTGTGGAAATATAATCAGGATAGCACAAGGTCTAGCAGTTTCTACATTAAGGGATCGAGGGCTTGGAGTATGATATTCCAGAACTCAAAGGAACTAGGATTTAAACCAAGAATCACTTTCTCAGCCAAACTGTGTATAATACTTCAGAGGAAAAAACTGTCCTTCAATGAAATACAGGATTTTCAAGCATTCTTGATGACAAGACCAGAACTGAATAGAAAATTTGACTTTCAAGCACAAGAATGAAAAGAAGCATGAAAAGGTAAACAGGAAAGAGAAATCATAATGAACTTACTAAAGTTGAACAGTTCACATTCCTACATGGAAAAATAATATTTGTAACTCTTGAAACTTTTCCCAATATTTGGGTAGCTGGAGGGATTATACGCATATATCTATGGACAGAGTGCACTGGGTGAATTGAATAGGAAGGGATGATATTTTAAAAAATAAAATTAAGGGGTGAGAGAGGAAAATATTGGGAGGAAAAATGGAGAAATGGAATGGGGCAAATTGTCTCTCATAAAAGAGGCAAGAAAATGCTTTTTCAATGAAGGGGAAAAGGGGTGAAATGAGAGGGGAAAAATGAAGTTCACTGTCATCACATTTGGCTTAAGGTGGGAATAACAAGCACACTCAATTTGCTATGAATATCTATTTTCCACTACAGGAAAGTGGGGAGAAGGGGATAAGTGGGGGGGGGAATGATAGAAAGGAGGGAAATGGGAGGAGGGAGAAATTAGAATTAAACACTTTTGGGAAGGGACAAGGTCAAAAGAGAATAGAATAAATGGGATGCTGGTTAGGATGGGGAGAAAGATAGTTAAATCTTACACAACATGACCATTATGAAAGTCTTTTGCAAAACTACACATGTATAGCCTGTGTTGAATTGCTTGCCTTCTCAGTGAGGATGGGAGGGGAGCAAAGAAGGGAGAGAAGTTAGAACTCAAAGTTTTAAGAACTAATGTTGAGAATTGCTTTTGCATACAACTGGGAAATAAGAAATAGAGGTAATGGGGTACAGAAATCTATCTTTCCATACAAGACAAGAGAGAAGAGAGGTATAAGGGAAGGGAGGGGTGTGATAGAAAGGAGGGGTATGATAGAAGGGAAGGCAGGCTGGGGAAAGGAATAATCAGAATGCATGGCCTTTTGGGGTGGGGGTGGGGAGAGATGGGGAGAAAATTTGGAACTCTAAATTTTGTGGAAATGAATGTTGAAAACTAAAAATAAATAAACATTTTAAAAAAGGGTAATTAATATTTCCCAGTATCTCAATTGAGATGTCTCACTTAAATTGTTACGTTATTAGTAGAAAAGTTTTGTAGGATTTTTCGTAAGTTTTATCATGTCAAATTATTTATTCCATTGCTGTAATAAAATGGAATATTAGGCATATTGTTAGAATGATAAATTTATCAGTATTTATTCACAAGTAACTAACCCTATCTAAATTTATTAAATTGAAATTTCATAGACTACATAATTTGTTTAAGCAGAGTGAGTCATTTTATCAAAAAGATGATTTAATCATTTCATTTTTATTTTATTTTTATTCTATTATTTTGAAATTTATCATTATTGTGATTTATTTATTCAATCAGTTCTTTGGATTTTATTGTATCATGTGTTATTAATTTAATAATTATTGTATTTGTATTTTATTATATTATTATTTTATTATGATCTAGATTCTATTATGGATTCTTGATTTCCAGTTTTTGGCCACCACAAAAAGTGCTGCTATAAATATTTTTGTACATGTAGGACTCTTTCCCATTTCCATGATCTCTTAGGGATACAGTCCTAGAAGCGGTATTGCTGGGTCAAAGAGTATGCACATTTTTGTATCCCTTTGGGCATAGCTCCAAATTACTCTCCAGAATAGTTGGTTCAGTTCATAGCTCCCCCAACAATGAATTAGTCCTCCAACTCTCCCATATCTTCTTCAGCTTTTATCATCATCCCGTTTCTCATGTTAGGTGTGATGTGGTATCTCAGAGTTCTTTTGATTTGCATCTCTCTAATCATTAGGGATTTAGAGCATTTTTCCATGTGACTATAAGTAGTTTTAATTTCTTCCTCTGAAATCTGAGTATTCATATCCTTTGGCTGTTTATCAATTGGGCAATGACTTGTTTGACTCAATTCTCTATATAAGGAGACCTTTATCACAGATACAAGTTGCAAAAATTCTTTCCCAGTTGTCTGCTTCCCTCCTAATCTTGGTTGCGTTGGATTTGTTTGTGCAAAAATTTTCAATTTAATGTAATCAAAATTATCCATTTTGCACTTCATAATGTTAGGTACTCAATTGTTTCATAAACCCAAAGACCCCAACTTCTGAGATAAGGACTCACTGTTGGACAAATTCAGGTCTTCTTGATTCCCTATATATGCCACCTAACTAATTAGAAGCTAAATGATTTAGCTTATAAAAATTATCATAGTCATAATATTTCTTACAGATTATAAAAAGTCTTCATTTTATACATGTGGGAAATGAAGGAAAATCCAGCAATATCATTAGATTTCTAGCATTCAACATGGACACATTTCACTAGGAGACGATTTCTAAAAGTATCTGTTTTCAGATGAAAGATTCCTATACTTTATTATGCAAAAAAGGAGCCCTATCTGTTCACTGAAAAATGCATTATGTTTTAAACCAATTTCAATGCATTTAAAAAGCAAACTAAGTTCTGAAAAACTTCCAATAACACTAGTATGAAAGGCACTTTTAGTAAAGTAAAATATCAGAAATTTGAATGTCATTTTTCCATACCTGTTCCAGGTCACTTTTATCAAAACTTTCTGAGCACTCCTCTTATGGTCCTTTAAATTCCAAATATCATGCTAAATTGATATGAATATTTAAATAACAACTTATATTATTCAGAATTATTTTTATTATGTAAATAAAATCTCACCATTAACAATAATGGCAGTTATGACAGCTATAATTTATCTTTGTAATCTCTTCTAAAATAAGGAATATATATAAGAAGGTATATATAAGATATATATAATATATGACATAAGATATATAATATATAAGATATATATAATATATAAGAAATTTCTGTTAATTATGCATTCATCAAATTTGTTAAAATATTTTTGCAGAAGACATGCTCACAATTGGGCTCCATTCACTTATTTTCTTTTATTTTTTTGATGAACTCTCATTTGATCTATGTATAGTCACAACAATTTTGTTACATTTGAACTACTTCAAATGAGAAGATAGCTTTTTTTGAATAATCTTACTTCTTAAAGATTAATCATTTAAATTTTCATATCCATGATAAATTTACCATGAAAATAACAGTTTAAAGACTTTAAGCATTTCCTTCTAAAAATATGACAAAATTACTTATATACTAGACTCAAAAAGTGCATCTAAAGGACAATGTTTGTGATAGAAACACAAGGATAAAAAAATCAACATTTAATTTCTGGATATTTAAGTTTCTCCCATCCTTCATTAAACTATGGCATCCCTTCAATTTATTATTGACCACTATCTTTCCTCCGTTTCACTCTCTAAATAATAGAGTTATTTATATACACTCAGCACACATTTTTTCTGGCTATGGGCCTTAAGATAAGGTATATTACATATTTTCTTCAGTTTTCATTTTCTCTGATAGACAGAGGGAATGAACAACCAAAAGTTTCAGAGTCAGGGGATCAGAGGGAGAAGAATGAAGTTGGAGAAACAGTGTGGATGGAGATCTGACTCCAGAATAAGGAAGGCCTGAGCTTGAGTCCCATCTGTGATTTTGATATTGCCTGTGTGACTATTAACACACTACCTACCGTTTCAGTGCCCCAGTCAATTCTCTAAGACCTTTACTTTCACAGACGTCACTAACCTGTCCTGGTCAATGGAGTTAATTTATTCCAAGGGAATTACAAGTCAAATCTCTCACACTAAAAACAATTGTGGAAAGTGCGCTTGTGTCATAGGGAAGACATCTGTATAACAAACACATTTAACTGAAATTGAGCTCATTGTGTTTCCTGAAAGTAACCACCTGAATAGAAAAGGGATTAACAAGGGAACTGAGTATCTACATTTAGCTCATTACAGGACAGATGAATTTCTGAGCAAAATTCAGAGCCAAAGAATCATGACTCAGGCAGTGAGAGGACAAAATTATTTTTAAAAAACACAAAATTAATCTAACTATCTGAAAAGACAGAGAAAACAAAATCTAACTCTTCCTAGGTGAAACTACTGTCAAGGACTATTTCAAAAGAAGTAGGAAAAAAAGTCCTCTTCCTTGATAACATATTGCAAAGGGATGTCAAAGTAAATGAGATCTGTATCATTAAGTAGCTGAATAAACTACTCTGACTGTCAAAGTCCTTAGTAGCAAGCATTCCATCTCACAAACATTTGTGGGCAGGTGAGTTACTGTGCTGAACAATTGGGAATTATCTGTCTATGAGGCTAAGACTCTAATGAAACTGCTGACTCCCAGATTATCAAAGGCATCTTCCCTGCTAAAGCTGATAGCATTTTTCTCCACCTTCCTCTTGCTGCAACTTACACAGGAGCATACCCTTGCCAAGGATGTTTACACAGCCATTGGAAGAACTAGCTCAGTACTTGGGAGGCTCCAAAGGAAATTAGGGGAGAGAAGAGGTAATTGGCTGTGGTCTGCCTCTGAATCCTGGACACTATACCAGAGCCATGCCAGGTAACTGAATCTCTTCCATCCGAATTTTCTTAGGAAGATTCTGAAGATCATCTAGCAGAACAGAATACGGTTTCAGACACTGTAGTCATTACGCAGAACTGAACTGCCAAGCATGCAAATTAGCCAACTACAATGGACTAGTCGTGTTGAAGGCAAAATTTACACTAGCCAAAAAGACTAACGAACTTAATATGTATGAAGAACTCCCAAAAACTAGTCTTCATGTGGTGGATAGAAAAAGCATTCAAAGGATACTCTCGAGGTTTCTCTTAAGAATTTTGGAATTGACTGTGTAACATGGGAGATACTGGCACAGGACTGGTCATCATCACATGCCCACATCAGAGAAATTGTGCTCTAAGAGCAAAGCAGAATTGAGACAGCTGCAAGGAAACATGGAAGGCCCATACTTGGAGTATCCAAATCAAATGTCCTCACAAAGTATTTGTGCTAGATGTGTAGCAGACCATAAAAAGTTACTAGTAGTGTGAGCATCCATAGTCAGACCCATTCAATCTTGACTCTACCACAGTGAAACCAGTTTGGTCCTCCTTGAGAACAAAAGACTCTCATGCTGGCAGCATTTTCAGATTGAGGAAGAAAACATTACAATTTCTACTAACTGAAACAAGTCTTTAATTTCCAGGAGAGAGGGATAGCTTACACTGCTAGAGGTGACCAACGCTTGTTTGTATGTGCATATTCTGTGTGGATATCATTTAAAGTCTGGCAATAAGGAGATGATTTTCCCCCTGCAGAAATGAATAAAGAAGACTGTACATAACTCAGAAAAGAGGCAGAGGGGAAATAGGTCTCAATCTGTCTCAGTTTCCACAGCATCTACACTAGTGTCTAAAACAATGAAATCATGGATCTTTGCACTCAGTGAACATATAATTCTTTTTGCTTCTGTGTCATATTTGATCTATAGTTCTCTTTTTGAAGAGTTCTGAAAGAAGAGTTAACCTTGAGTCTGATTTGGTAAACCTTGGGAATGATTGCTTTTCCATGCTTATAGTAGCAGGTGCTCTGTAACATTAGCTCATATTCATTATAACAAGTAAACATTTAAAAGCAACCAACAAACCAATGTAATAGGAAATAATTATCAGGAAAACTAGTAAAATGCAGGAAATTTTCCTGGAGTTTAAACCACACAAAGGTTCTGAATGAAGAGAGAGTTTAACAGATGACCTGAAGAGACACAAAGAGGTAAGACAGGAGCAGGCACAGGGGCAGGATGATATGCAGACTGATAGAACCATTTGATTTGAAGATAAGAGTGAAGATGAGCAGGATGAAATAAGGGTGGTTAGAGTCTGACCGCCAAAGTCCTTAGTAGCCAATACCCATTCATCTCGCAAACATTTGCAGGCAGGTGAGTTACTCTGCTGAACAATTCGAAATTTCTTTGTGAACTTTGTATTTTACCTTATGGCCAACTCGTTTAACACCCTTAGATTATGTAACATGCAGGAAAGTAAGCCAAATGTTACCAAGAATGAAGAGAACTCAAAGCATCATCGATTCTTGAGTAAATGTGTTTGGGGAATGGAAACATGTACCTGGATGAAAGAAAGTAAAAAAAACTCCCATTAGGGAGGCCCTCTTAGCCTCCTCCCCCATGAAAGCAAAGAGCTCTTTGATTGCTTTGTCTTCCTGGTTTCAATGAAGGAATATACTACTGTCTATGTTTCTGACTTCCTGATGCCTGCTCTTTGTCACGATTGATTGTCATCAAGCTATGGAATCTTTTTTCAAAAATTACAAGTGCCTGAACGCTAACAGCTTTTAGTATGCAGATAGGTAATTTTTTAAGATGAAGTTTGTTACACATTATCTTCAGTTTGCATTTTATCTGATAGACAGAGGGAATCAACAACCAATGGTTTCAGAGTCAGGGAATCACAGAGAGACAAATGAAGTTTGAGAGGTAGTGTGGATGGAGATCAGACTCTGGAATGAAGAAGGCCTGAGCTTGAGTCCCAGCTGTGATTTTGATATTGTCTGTGTGATTATTAACAAACCACCTACCTTTTCAGTGCTCTAGTCCATTGTCTGAGACCCTTAGTTTCACAGAAGGTACTAACTTGTCCTGGTCAAGGAAGTTATTTCATCCCAGTGGAATTACAAGTCTAGTCTCTCACACTAAAAACAATTCTGTGACATAGACTGGTATAGTATGGAAGACACATGTATAACAAACTCATTTAACAGAAATTGAGCTCATTGTGCTTCCTGAAACTAACCACCCAAATAGAAAAGAGATTTACAAAGGAACAGAATTTCTAAATTTAACTCATTACAAGACATATGAATTACTGATTTACATTCAGAGACAAAGAATCAAGACTAAGACAGTGAGAGGGTTATTTTTCTCTTTAAAAAGACAAAATCATTCTGATTATCTCAAAAGAGAGACAATAAAACCTAACTATTAATATGTGAATCCACTGGCAAGGACCGTCTGAAAAAAAGTAAGAAAAAAGTCCATTTCCTTGATACCATATTGCAAAGGGAAGTTAAAGTAAATGAGGTATAAATGACTAAGCAACTTTTGAAGCTACTCTGATTAGGCCAAGAAAAGGACAGCAAGATATGCAGATAATACACCAGCAGTTCATGTGAAATTCGCTGTAACAGTGTCAGTTGCCTTAGAAGTAGACAAGGGTATGATCGAATGGAGTGAAATTCACAAGAATAAAAAGATTAACAGAGCCTCCAAAGATTAGGAACACATGAATCCATATGCCCCAGGTCAACCAAATCCATTGAAACACAATCAACATAAACATTGAAACCTGAATATGACACAATGATCATCATTTATGGAGCCTGTAATGACAGAATTACAAGAATCTTCCCTGGTATGATAATTGTATTCAATTCCTTCTAATCTCATAGAAGCAATTACTGTGATTCTGTACTTAGAGTTCTTTTTCCTGGGTATTAGACATAAGTTCTCATGATTAAGGTTCAAAGTATCTCCACCACACTAACCCTAACCCTATCAGCCCTACTTCTTTAAAAACCAAGTCAAGTGCAAGTCATGTCATCATTTCTCTGATGGCATGGTCTTCTTCAACAATGAAGGACAAACACAAGCACATTATACAATGAATAATATAAAAACTTGGGCTAAGGTGTTTTAGACTGTGAAGTGAGACACAGGGATTACATAAGGTAAACTTGGAGGCTATTGCTGGAAATACACCTTCATTGTTTGCTGTCCTATAGAGCAGATGGGCAATCATTAGTGAGTGGCAAATGTATAGGGTTGAATGCACAAACTAGAGTGCTGTGCATGTATGTGTGTGTGGGGGGGGGGAAGAATATGTGTTTGCCTCACACAAGTCCTAATGAGACTTCAATCTCATCTCTGATTTTGATAGAGGAGTTCAAAAGTTGTTGCTGTCTTGACTAACACAGCAAGATATAGGGTTCATTGCTCCCCATTTTCCCGAGGCCCTTGGACAAGGGTGATTAGGGAATGTTGCAGGAAGCCGTGCTCCCATGGCTAGCAACTGCCTTTGAAAAAATCAGACTAGAATAAAGAGTCTTAAGCCCTCTGACATCTCTCCCTGTCACATCAGATCAACAATGAAGTTATGCAAGCAGCCATACTGTGTGCTAGTATTTGTCAGTCTTATAATGAACAAACTAGGTCATTTCATATCTTGGGGAAAGGTAAATAGATTAAATTTAAGCTTTGGAGAAGACACTTCTAAAGAATTCAAAATGAGAGGAAAAACTACGCATAGATGGACATTTTGTGTGAATATAAATTCATATAAGCCGAATTGTTGAACTTGTTAAATATTTAAAAAGAGAAGTAGCAAATCACAGTTATCCTAGAGAAGTCTAATATATCACAATGGTCTAAGCCATTGCTTTTCAGTGTTTGTGGAATATGTTACACTGATTAAACACCTGCTTGATTCTAGGCAGCATGAAAGGAGAAACAGGAAATGAATTTTGTCATCCCATGACATTATCATTTATTTTCCTTGTTTCTTGTAATACAGATTAGAATGCAACAATTTGAGAAAACAACTTACACATGGAAAATTCATAATATTAACTGCACAGCCTTCTTCATTGATGTCTTTACCTTCTGTTTTTCGAGGGAGCTATTGCTCACCGTGCTTTTGAGGGACTGGTTTTGCTTCTGGAATCACAGCCCTGCATGAGTTCTCAGGGTCCAGCTCCAGCTCCTTCTTCATCTTGGACAGGACTCATTCTAGAGCATGTGGATCCTGACAGGCTTTTGGTTACTGGCAGTGACTGGAAAGGATGATTCAAATTAAGAGTGAAATTTTTCCGACATCTGTAACTGTCCTTTTTCCAACAACTAATGGCAGAGGCATCTGAAAAGGAAATAGTGGAGTTAAATGGTACATCAGTTTTATCCATCTGACATATTACTTAAATTTATCATGGGATATCACTCAAATTACTACCAAGCTGTATGATTTAATCTTGTTAATTTACACACCATCTATTGTATCTATTGCGTAACATGTGAAAAACCAATCGCAATAATGGTTTCTTTCTTTTTTTTCAGCCTATCCTCTCTTTCTCAGATATCCAGCTCTTACTTCCTCATGAAGATTTATCTCCATGTGTAGTCCCAAAGAATTTCTTGGTAAGATCCTTAAAGAAAGACTTTTCTTTGGGGATAATCTTTTTAAAATAACTTCTCAAATTCCTTAGGGTTAGGAAAAAGATTCTCAACCAGTGATGCTCAACCTGTGTTTCATTTACAGAGAATCTCAGGTGAGGAAACTCCCCTTGAGTAAAGGAGGTTGTCACCTTCTCTGCAACTTATAGTCTTACAGAGTGCCCTACAGCACATAGAGGTTAAGCACCTTGCCCAGAATCACCTAGCCAGGATGTGTCAGTGATGACACTTCAAACTGTGTCTCTGTGATTTTGAAGCCAGCTCTTTATCCACCATGTTCAATTATTTTGCCACAGAAAATGCTCACAATTAGGATCTGTTCACTTACTTATTTTTTGTAACAAACTCCCATTAGCTCTATGGATAGTCTCAATAATTTTGTAACATTTAAACCACTTTAATTACATGAGAAGTTAGCTTTTGATAGAATTATCTAACTTCTTATAGATTAATTTTTTAACTTGCAAAACCCAAAATCAATTTAGCATGAAAATAGCAGTTTATAGAGTTTAAGCATTCCCTTTTCAAATATGATAAGATTACTTCTATACTAGGCTCAAAAAGTTCAACTAAAGGACAGTGATGCAGGAAAGTGATAGAAGCAGCAGAAAACAGAACCAACATTTACTCTCTGTGCCTTTAAAACTTCTCTGATCCTTCATCCAATCATAGCATCCCTTCAAGTTATTAGTACCCAATATCTTTCCTCCTTTATACTCTCTAAATGCTAGAGCTATTTATATTCACTCCACACATACACTTGTATCTTACTATGGGGCTAAGACTCTACTGAAACTTCTGACTCCCAGATGATCAATGGTATCTTCATTGCTGAAGCTGATAGCCTTTTTCTCCATCTTCCTCTTGCTGCAACTTACACAGCAGCACAGCCTTGCTCAGGGATAGCTTACACTTATGCAGATAGAGGTGAGCAAAATTTGTTCATATGTATATATTCTGTGTGGATATCATTCCAAACCTGGCAATAGGGAGATGATTTTCCCACCACAGTAAAGACTAAAGAAGACTATATGTAACTCAGAAAATAGGCGGAGGAGAATTAGGGCTCAATCTATCTCAGTTTCCACAGCATTTACAGTAGTGCCTAGAACAATGAAACCATCGATGCTTGGGCTAAGTCAATACATAATTCTTTTTGTTTCTATCTAACGTTTAATCTATATTTCTCTTTTTGAAGAGTTCTGAAAGAACAATGACTCTTGGGTCTGTTTTAGTCAAGTTGGGAAGGATCGCATTTTCATGCATGTAGTAAGGTGTGCTCTGTTACATTAGCTCATACTCTTTATAACAAGTATACATTTACAAGCAACAAACAAATCAATGAAATGGGACATAACTGTCGGAAAGACTAATAAAATGCAGGAAATTGTCCTGGAGCTTACATCACACAAAGTTTCTGAAGGAAGAGAGAGTTCAACAGATGACCTGAAGGGATACAAAGAGGGAACACAGGGCAGGAAGATACACAGATTAACTGATAGAACTGTTTGGTTTGAAGATAAGAATGAAGATGAGCAGGATTAAGTAAAGCTGGTTAGGGTTTGACTGTCAAAGTCCTTAGTAGCCAGCACTCCTTCATCTCTCAAACATTTGCAAGCAGGTGAGTTACTCTGCTGAACAAATGGGAATTTCTTTTTGAACTATCTATTTTTTCCTATGGCCACCCCTTTTTAACATCCTTAGACTATGTAACTTGATGCCAACATGCAGAAAAATAAGCCAAAGTTGCAAAGAATGACAAGAAGAGAGAGTATCAACAGTTCTTGAGGAAATGAATATGGGGAGGGGAAACATGTATCTGGATGAAAAAAGTAAAAAACCTTTCATTAAAGACTGAGGCCCTTATACCCTCCTCCCCTACATTGATGAAAGCAAAGGGGGATCGATGGTTGCTTCCTGGTTCCAATGAAGCCATGTACTACTATGTAAGTTTATGACTTCCTGATGGCTACTCTTTTGTCCCAATTTATTGGCATGAGGCTATGAAATCTCCTTTCTAAAGTTTCAAGTATCTGAACACTCACAGATTTTAGTAAGGAGATATGGAAGTTTTTTTGAAAGATGGAGTTTATTACACATTTTCTTCAAGTTTACATTTTATTTGATAGAAACAGGGAATCAGCAACCAAAGGTTTCAGAGTCAGGGGATCACAGAGAGATGAATGAAATTTGAGAGTCAGTGTGGATGGAGATCTGACTCCAGAATGAGGAAGGTCTGAGCTGGAGTCTCACCTGTGATTTTGATATTACCTGTATGACAATTAACAAGCCACTTCCGGTTTCAGTGCTCTAGTCAGTTCTCTGACACCTTATTTTCACAGAAAGTGCGAACCTGTCCCACTCAAGAGAGTTAACTGATGCCAGTGGATTACATGTCTAATCTCTAGCACTAAAAAATTGTGTGATATGGACTTGTACCATAGGGAAGACATCTGCATAACAAACTCATTAAACTGAAATTGATCTTATTGTTTTTCCTAAAAATGACCACCAGAATAGAAAAGTGATTTACAAGAGCACAGAATTTCTAAATTTAACTCGTTACAAGACACATGAATTTCTGAACTAAATTCAGAGACAAAGAACCAAGACTGAGGCAGTGTGAGGATTATTTTTTTTAAAAGACAAAATCAATGGAATTATCTCAAAAGAAAGAGAGAACAGAACGTAAATCTTAATATGTGAAACCACTGGCAGGGACTGTCTCAAAAAAAGTAGGAAGAAAGTCCTCTTCCCTGATAGAATATTGTAAGGGGAACTCAAACTAAATGGGATCTGAATCACTAAGTAACTCTTTAAGCTACTCTGATTAGGCCAAGAAATATGACAGGAAGAAATGCAAATAATACATCAGCAGTTCATGTGAAATTCTCTGTAAAACTCTCAGCTGCCTTAGAGGTAGACAAGAGTATGATTGCATGGAGTGAAATTCACAAGAATGAAAAGATTGACAGAACTTCTAAATATTAGGAAGATATAATGGTATATGTCCCAGGTAAACCAGATCTATTAAAACACAATCAACATAAACATTGAAACCTGAATATGACACAATGATCATCATTTATGGAGCTTGTACTAAAAGCATTACAAAGATATTCCCTAGTATGATAACTGCATTTCATTCTATCTAATTTGTTAGAAACAATTACTGTGATTCTGTACTTAGAGTTCTTATTCCTTGGTATTAGATATGAGTTCTCATGATTAAGGTTCAAAACATCTCACTACACTAACCCTAACCCTATCAGCACTCCTTCACTCAAAACAAAGTCAAGTACAAGTCATGTCTTCATTTCTCTGGTGGCGTGGTCTTCTTTGGCAAGGAAGATCAACCACAAGTACATTATACAATATAAACAATATACAAAATAATATGAACACTTCAGCTAAAATGTTTTAGAATGTGCTGTGTGACACAGGGATCACATAAAGTAAATCTGGAGGCTATTGCTGGCACTGCATCTTTGATGCCCTATAAAGTAGGTGGAGGTGGACACTCGTTAGTGAGTAGGGAATCCTTGGGTTTCAGTGAACAGACTGGAATGCTGCGTGTGTGTGTGTGTGTGTGTGTGTGTGTGTGTGTTTGAGAAGAATGTGTGTTTGCCTCACCTGAACCCCATTGGGGCTTGGATGCCACCTCTAATTTTGATAGGGGAGTTCAAAACTGTGGCTGTCTTCACTGACATAGCAAGTTGTAGGGGTCGTTGCCCCCATATTCTCCACGGCCTTGGACAAGGGTGATTAGGGAATGTTGCAGGAAGCGGTGCTCCCATGGCCAGCAACTCCCTTTGAAAAGATCAAACTAGAATAAAGTATGAGTAATAAGCCCTTTGACATGTCTACCTTTCATACCAGATCAACAATGAACTTATGCAAGCAGTCATCTGGTATGCTAGTATTTATGAGTCTGATAATCCACTAACTAGGTCGTTTCCTATCTTGGAAAAGGTAAATTGATTAAATTTAACTTTGGGGAACATACTTCTAAAGAATCCAGAATGAAAGAAAAACCATGCATAGATGGACATTTTGTGTGAATATTAACTCATATAAGCTGAATTGTTTAACTTGTTAAATATTTTAAAAAGGAAAGTAGGAAATCACAGTTATCCCAGAGAATACAAATTTATCACAATACCCTAAGCTGCTGCCTTTCAGTACTTGTGGAATATGTTAAACTGATTAAAGGAGAAAATGAAAATACCTGTTCAAAAAACACCTGGCAGATTCTAGGCTGCATGAGGGGAGAAATGAGAAATGAATTTTGTCATCCCATGATTTTATCATTTATTGTCCTTGTCTCTTGTAATAAAGATTGGAATGTAACAATCTGAGGAAATAAATGACCCATGGAAAATTCATAATTTTAACTACACAGGTTTCTTCATTAGCTTCTTTACCTTCCATTTTTGGAGGGGGTTGTTCACCCTTCTTTGGAGGGGCTGGTTTTGCTTCTGGAATCACAACCCTGTATGCATTCTCAGGGCCACTTCCAGCCCCAGCTCCTTTATCATCTTGGACAGTGTCACTGTAGAGCATGTGGATCCTGACAGGTTTTGCGTCACTGGCAGTGACTGGAAAGGATGATTCAAATTAAGAGTGAAATCTTTAGGATATCTGTAACTGTCCTTTTTCCAACAACTAATGGCAGAGGCATCTGAAAAGGAAATAGTGGAGTTAAATGGTACATCAGTTTTACCCACCTGACATGTTATTTAATTTTATCATGGGATGTCACTCAAATTACCACCGAGCGTTATGCCTTGATCATATTAATTTACACATCATCAAATTTATATCTTCTGTAACATGTGAAAAAAAAAACCTCAATGATGGTTTCTTTCTTTTTTTCAGCCTAAGTCTCTTTCTTGAATATTCAGCTCTTTCTTCTTCATCAAGATTTATCTCCATGTGTAGTCCCAAAGAATTTCTTATTAAGATGCTTGAGGAAAGGCTTTTCTTTTGGGATAATCTATCAAAAATAACTAGCATATTTGACTTCTCAAATTCCTTAGGGTTAGGAAAAAGATTCTCAACCAATTATATTCAACCTGTGCTTCATTTACAGAGAACTCTCAAGTGAGGAAACTCCCCTTGAGCAATGGAGGTTGTCACCTTCTCTGCAATTTATAGTCTTACAGAGTGTCCTAGAGCACACAGAGGTTAAGCACCTTGCCCAGGATCACCTAGCCAGGATGTGTCAGTGATGACACTTGAAATCATGTCTCTTTGACTTTGAGGCCAGCTCTCTATCCACCATGTTCAAATGTATTGCCAATAAGATACTCACAATTAGCATCTGTTCACTTACTTTATTTTTTGTAACAAACTCGCATTTGCTCTATGTATAGTCGCAACAACTTTGTAACATTTGACCTAATTTAATTACATGAGAAGTTAGCTTTTCATAGAATTATCTAACTTCTTATAGATTCATCTTTTAACTTTCAATACCCAAAATCAATTTAGCATGAAAATAACAGTTTATAGAGTTTAAGCATTTCCTTTTAAAATATGACAAGACTACTTCTAAAAGATTACTTCAAAAAGTGCAACTAAATGATGATGATGTAGCAAAGCTATAGAGGCAGTAGAATGCAGAATAAACTTTCTCTGATCTTTCATTCAATCATGGCATCCCTTCAAGTTATTATTACTCAATATCTTTCCTCCTTTATACTCTCAAAATGCTAGAGTTATTTATATTCACTCCATACACACTTTTATCTTGCTATGGGGCTAAGACTCTACTGAAACTGTTGACTCTCAGGTTATCAATGGTATCTTCATTGCTAAAGCTGATAGCCTTTTTCTCCATCTTCCTCTTGCTGCAACTTACACAGCAGCATAGCCTTGCTCAGGAGGTTAACAGAGACATTGATAGAACTAGCTCAGTGCTTGGGAGGCTCCAAAGGAAATTATGGGAGAGAAGAGGTAATGGACTGTGGTGTACCTGTGAAACCTAGACATTATACCATTGCCATGCCAGGTAAGTGAATCTCTTCCATCTCAGGGATAAAGGTCTTACTACAGCTCATCTCAGGGATAAAGGTCTTATTTCAAGAATAATAGAGAACTGAGTCAAATATACAACTATACAAGTCATTCCCCAATTGACAAATGGTCAAAGGATATGAACAGGCACTTTTCAGAGGAAGAAATTAAAGATATCTATAATCATATGAAAAAATGCTCTAAATCATTTTTGATTGGAGAGATGCAAATCAAAACAACTCTGAGGTACCACACCTATTAGATTGGCAAATATCACAGAACAGGAAAATGATAAATGTTGGAGAGAGTGTTGAGTTGAAACACGAATTCATTGTTAGTGGAGCTGTAAGCTCATCCAACCATTCTGGAGAGTGCTTTGGAACTATGCCCAAAGGGCTACAAAAGTGTGCTTACTCTTTGACCCAGCAATATCACTTCTAGGACTGTATCCCCAAGAGATCACAAAAATGGGAAAGGGTCCCACATGTACTCCTTGTAGTTGCCAAAAACTGGAAATCAAGAGGATGCCCATCAATTAAGGAATGACTGAATAAATTCTGGTATATGAATGTAATGGAGTACTATTGTGCCATAAGAAATGATGAACAAGAAGACTTCTGAGAGGCCTGGAAGGACTTATGTGATCTGATACCGAGTGCAAGGAGCAGAACCAGGAGAACTTTGTGCACAGTAATGACCACAGCATGAGTTTTTTCTGGTAGACTTGGAACTTCATAACAACGCAAGAACTTAAAAAAAAATTTCCAATAATTTTCCAAGGCAAAATGCCTTCCACACTCAGAGAAAGAACTATGGAATTCATTTGCAGAATGTAGCAGATCATTTGTGTGTGTGTGTGCGCGCGCGTGTGTGCATTATGTTTTGATTTGTTATATGATTTCTTCCATTTATTTCAGTTCATCTAAATAGCATGACTATAGTGAAAATGTATTCAATAGGAAAGTATGTGGAGATCTTATATAGAATTGTATGCCATCTTGGGGAGGGGGGGAGTGGTGGGGGGTACGTAGGGGGGAAATATCTAAATTTTATTGTAGTGATTATAGAACATTAAAAATAAAAAAGAAAAGAAAAGAAAGAAGGGATCAGTCTCAAACTGTGGTACAGATTGTATGTATCTGTGTGTGTATTTGTATGAATAGATATTGATTTTTTTCATCTTTCACTGAAAAAAAGAATTTTGGAATTGACTGTGTGCCATGGGACACACTGGCACAGCACCAGTCATCCTCACGTGCCCACATCACAGAAGGTGTTGTGCTCTATGAAGAAAGCTGAATTGAAACAGCTACAAGGAAACCCGGGATGCCCATATTGAGAGTATCCACTTCAAATGTTCACACGGAGTATTCATGCCTATAACAGTTCAAAACTACTATTGGTGTGATCACCCACGGTCAGACACATTGAATCTTGACTGCGTACTTATGTCGAGTTGGTCCTCTTTCAGAACAAAACACACTCATGCTGGCAACATTTGCAGATTGAGGAAGAAATTGCTACTCAATTGCTACTGACAACTGAAACACCTGTTTAATTTGCAGGAGAGAGGGATAGGTTATGCAGCTAGAGGTGAGCAATGTTTGTTTGTATGTGGATATTCTGTGTGGATATCATTCAATGTCTGGCAATAGGGAGAAGATTTTCACCTCGCAGAAATTAATAAAGAAGACTGTACATAACTTAGAAAACAGGTAGGGAGGAATTAGGGCTCAATCTGTCTCAGTTTCCATAGCATCTACAGTAGTGTCTAGAACAATGAAATCATGTATCCTTGGGCTAAGTGAACATATAATTCTTTTTGTTTCTATATAATATTTGATCTCTATTTCTCTTTTTGAAAATTTCTGAAGGAAAAATGACTCTTGGGTCTAAGTTGAATAAACTTTAGGAAGCATTGCATTTTCATGTATGTAGTAGTAGATGCTCTGTAAAATTAATTCATATTCTTTATACGAAGTGCACATTTAAAAGCAATCAACAAATCGATGTAATGGAAATTAATTGTCAGAAAGACAATTAAAATGCAGGAAATTTTCCTGGAGTTCATACCTCACAAATTTTGTGGGAAGAACAAGTTCAACAGATGACCTGAAGGGACACAAAGAGGTAACACAGGGCTGGACAATATGCAGACTAACTGATACAACTCTTTGGTTTGAAAGTGAGTCTAAAGATGAGCAGGATGAAATAAGGCTGGTTAGAGTTTGACTTTTAAGGTCCTTAGTAGCCAGCGCTCATTCATCTCATAAACAATTGCAGGCATGAGAGTTACTTGCTAAACAGTTGAGAATTTCTTTTTGAATTTTGTATTTTTCCCTATGGTCACCTAATTTTAACATCCTTAGATTATGTAACTCGATGCCAACATGCAAGAAAGTAAGCCAAAATTTGCAAAGAATAGAAGAGAACAGAAACCATCAACAATTCCTGAGAAAATGAATATGGGGAGGGGAAAGGTGTCTGGATGAAAATAAGTAAAAAACTCACATTAGAGACTGAGGCCCTCATACCCTTCTCCCCCAAACTGATGATAGCAAAGAGATCATTGGTTGCTTTCTCTTCCTGGTTCCAATGAAGCCATGTACTACTACTATGCACGTTTATGACTTCCTGATGGCTACTCTTTCATCCCGATTTATTGGCATCAGGCTATGAAATCTCCTTTCTAAAGTTTCAAGTATCTGAACATTCAAAGGTTTTAGTAAGGAGATATGTAAGTATTTTTAAAGACAGAGTTTATTACACATTTTCTTCAGTTTGTATTTGATTTGATAGACACAGGAAATCAATAACCAAAGGTTTCAGAGCCAGGGGATCAGAGAGAGACAAATGAAGGTTGAGAGTCAGTGTGGATGGAGAGCTGACTCCAGAATGAGGAAGACCTGAGCTGGAGTTTCACCCATGATTTTGATATAGCCTGTGTGACTATTAACAAACCACTTCCTGAGTCGGTGTTCCAGTCAGTTCTCTGAAACCTTAGTTTCACAGAAAGTACTAACCTGCCCTGGTCAAGAGAGTTAACTGATCCCAATGGAATTACAAGTCTAATCTCCAGCACTAAAAAGAATTGAGTGACATGGACTTGTATCATAGGGAAGACATCTGTATAACAAACTCATCAAACTGAAATTGATCTTATTGTACTTCCTGAAACTAACCACTGGAATAGAAAAGTGATTTACAAGAGAAATGAACTTCTAAATTTAACTCATTACAGGACAGATACATGAATTTCTGAACTAAATTCAGAGACAAAGAATCATGACTCAGGCAGTGAGAGGACGATTAAAAAAAAGAAGACAAAATGAATCTGATTATCTCAAAAGAGAGAGAGAATAAAACTCAACTCTTAATATGTGAAATCACTGGCAACAACTGTCTCAAAAGAAGTAAGAGAGAAGTCCTCTTCCTTAATACCATATTCCAAAGGGAAGTCAAAGTAAATGAGATCTCTATCATTAAGTGACTCTTCAAGCTACTCTGATTAGGCCAAGAATCATGACTGCAAGGTATGCAGATAATAAGCCAGCAGTTAATGTGAAATTCACTGTAACACTTTCAGGTACTTCAGAGGTAGAGTATGATTGCAAGGAGTGAAATTCACAAGAATGAAAAGATTAACACACCTTGCAAAGATTAGGAAGAGATAACTGTATATGCCAAAGGTCAAACAACTGTATTGAACCAAAATGAACACAAATCTTTAAACCTGAATATGACACAATCATCTTCATTTATGAAGCTCTTAATGACAGCATCACAAACATATTCCCTAGCATGATAATTTTATTCTATTCTATTTAATTTCATAGAAGCAATTACTGTGATTCTGTACTTGAGTTTTTATTCCTTGGTATTAGATATGAGTTCTCATGATTAAAGTTCAAAACATCTCCATCACACTTGTACCACATTACATAATAAATAATATAAACACTTGGGCTAAAATTGTAAAAACGCACCATGACTGTAGAGTGAGAAACAGGGATCATGTAAGGTAAACTTGGGGCCTATTGCTGGCAATACAACTTCTTTGTTTGATGCCCTATAAAGCAGATGGGCACTCGTCAGTGAGTGGGAAATCCTTAGGGTTGAATGCACAAACTAGAATCCCGTGCATGTGTACGTGAGGGGGGAAGAATATGTGTTTGGCTTACTAGAGACCCAATGAGGCTTGGACCTCACCTCTGATTTTGATACAGGAGTTCAAAACTATGACTGTTTTGACTGACACAGCAAGATATAGGGTCCATTGACCCCATTTTGCCCAGGCCCTTGAATAAGAGTAATTAAGAAATGTTGTAGGAAGCAGTGCTCCCATGGCCAGCAACTCCCTTTGAAAAGATCAAAGTAGAATAAAGTAAGAGTCTTAAGCCCTCTGACCTGTCTCCCTATCAAACCAGATCAACAATGAAGTTATGCAAGCAGTCATCCTGCTTAGTATGCTAGTATTTATCAATCATATAATCAAATAACTAGGTCATTTCATGTCTTAGAAAAGGTAAATTGATTACATTTAAGCTTTAGGGAAGATACCTCTAACAAATTCAAAATGAGAGAAAAACCACGCGTAGATGCACATTTTGTGTGAACATGAATTCATATAAGATGAATTGTTTAAGTTGTTAAACATTTAAAAAGGGAACCAGCAAACCACACTTATCCCAGAGAAGACTAATTTATCACAATGGTCTAAGTTACTGCCTTTCAGTGCTTGTGGAATATATTACATTAATTAAAGGAGAAAATAAATATACCTGCTCAAAAAACAACTGCTTGATTCTAGGCTGCATGAGAGGGGAAAAAAGAAATGAATTTTGTCATTGTATGACTTCTTCATTTATTTTCTCTTATCCTTTGTAATAAAGATTGGAATGTAATGATTTGAGAAAACAATCGACCCATGCAAAATTCATAATGTTAACTGTAAAGGCTTCTTCTTTGCTTCTTTACCTTCTATTTTTTGAGGGAGCTGTGGTTCACCCTGCTTTTGAGGGACTAGTTTTTCTTGATGAATCACAGGCTTGTACGTGTTCTCAAGGTCACTTCCAGCTCCAGGTGATTCATCATCTTGGACAGGACTCACTCTAGAGCATGTGGATCCTGACAGGCTTTTGGTCATTGGCAGTGACTGGAAAGGATGATTCAAATTAAAAGTGAAATCCTTAGGACATCTGTAATTTTCCTTTTTCTGACAACTAATAGCAGATGCATCTGAAAAGGAAATAGTGAAGTTAAATGGTACATCAGTTTTATCCACCTGACGTATTACTTAATTTTATTGTGGGATGTCCCTCAAATTACTACCAAGCTTTATAACTTGATCTTGTCAATTTATACATCATCTATTTTATCTCTTGTGTCATGTGTGAAAAAAACAATCCCAATATTGGTTTCTTTCCTTTGTTCCACCTGTCCTCTCTTTCTCAGATATCTAGCTCTTGCTTCCTCATCAAGATTTATCTCCATGTGTAGTCCGAAAGAATTTCTTAATAAGATACTGGAGGAAAGGCTTTTATTTTGAGATAACCTTGAAAATGACATGCACATTTGATTTCTCCAGTTCCTTAGAGTTAGGAAATAAATTCTCAACCAATAATGTTCAACCTGTGCTTCATTTACAGAGAACTCTCGTGAGGAAACTCCCCTTGAATAATGGAGGTTGGCACCTTCTTTGCAGTTTATAGTCTTACAGAGTGTTAAGCAATTTGCCCAGGGTCACCTAACCAGTATGTGTCGGAGATGACACTTGAAAACATATCTTTGTGGCTTTGAGGCCAGCTCTTTATCCACCATGTTCAAATATTTTGTCACAGAAAATGCTGACAATTTGGATCCATTCATTTATTTTATTTTTTGTAACGAACTCCCATTTGCTCTAAGATATAGTCGCAACAATTTTGTAGCATGTGTACTACTTTAATTACGTGAGAAGATAGCTTTTTATATCATAATCTAACTTGATATAGACTAATCTTTTAATTTTCAATATTCCCAATCAATTTAGCATGAAAATAATAGTTTAAGTTTAAGCATTCCCTTGTAAAATATTACAAGACCACTTCTACACTAGGCTCAAAAAGTGGAACTAAAGAACGATGATGTAGGAAAGTAATAGAAACAGCAGAATACAGAATCAACATTTAATTTCTGTGTCTTTAAACTTTCTCTGATCCTTCATTTACTCATGGCATTCCTTCAAGTAATTATATTACCCTATATCTTTTCTCCTTTATACTGTCTAAATGCTAGAGATATTTACAAACAATCCACATACACTTTTATCTTGTTATGTTGCTAAGACTCTCCTGAAAATGCTGACTCCCAGATTGTCAATGGTATCTTCATTGCTGAAGCTGATAGCCTTTTTCTCCTTCTTCCTCTTGCAGCAACTTACACAGCAGCATAGCTTTGCTCAGGAGGCTGACACAGGCATTGGCAGAACTAGCTCCATGCTTAGAGGGCTCCAAAGGAAATTATGGGAGAGAAGAGGTAATGGACCATGGTGTGCCTCTGAAACCTGGACACTATAGCAGCACCATGCCAGGGAACTGAACCTCTTTCATCTGAATTTTCTTAGGAAGTTTCTGCAGATCATCTAGCAGGATAGGATAAGGTTCCAGACGCTGTGGTCCTTACTCGGAACTGAACAACCAAGCATTCCAACTCTCCAACTCCTTTGGGCTGTTCATCTTGAATGCAAAATTTACGCTAGCCAAAAAAGCTGTTTTATGAAGAACTCCCAAAGGGCAAGTATTCACATGGAGGTTAGAAGAATCCATAAAGGGGCCCTCTCAAATTCTCTCTTAAGAATTTTGGAATTGACTGAGTGCCAGGGACACACTATCACAGGACCAGTCATCATCGTGTGCCCATACCAGAGAAGGTGTTGTGCTCTGTGAACAAAGCAGTATTGAGATAGCTACAAGGAAACGTGGGATGCCCATATTGGGAATATCCATCTCAAATGTCCAGATGGAGTATTCATGCCAGAGGTGTGGTAGACCATTACAAGCTACTATTGCTGTGATCATCCACAGTGAGATACATTGCATCTTGACTCTAGCATGGTTATGTCATTTTGGTCCTCTTTGAGAACAGAGGACACTCATGATGGCAGCATTTGCAGATTGAGGAAGGAGACACTCAATTGCTGCTGACAACAGAATCACATTTTTAATTTCCAGGAGAGAGGGATAGCTTATACAGCTGGAGGTGAGCAATGTTTGTTCGTATGTGTATATGCTGTGTGGATATCATTCCAAATCTGTCAATAGGGAGATGACTTCCCCCCTGTAGAAATGAATAACGAAGACAATATGGTAACTCAGAAAAGAGGCAGAGGGGAATTAGGGCTCCATCTGTCTCAGTTTCCACAGCATCTACAGCAGTGTCTAGAACAATGAAATTATGGATTCTTGCCCTATGTGAACATATAATTCTTTTTGTTTCTATATAATATTTAATCTATATTTCTCTTTTTGAAGAGTTTTGAAGGAACAGTTAAACATGGGTCTGGTTTAGTAACCCTTGGGAGTGATTGCTTTTTCATGCTTGTAGTAGCAAGTGCTCTGTAACATTAACTCAGATTCTTTATAACAATTAAACATTTAAAAGCATCCAACAAACCGATGTAATATGAAATAATTGTCCGGAAGATTAATAAAAGCCAGGAAACTTTCCTGGAGTATAAATCACACAGAGTTTCTGAATGAAGAGAGAGATCAACACATGACCTAAAGAGACACAAAAGGCAACACAGGACAGGACAATACACAGACTAACTGATAAAACTGTTTGGTTTGAAGATAAGAGTGGGGGGCGGAGCCAAGATTGAGGAGTGAGAGCAAGGACTCACCTAAGCTCTCAGACAAACTCCTCCAGGTACCTCTGAAAGGAGAATCTGACCAAATTTTGGAGGTGCGGAATCGAGTGGGAGACAGACGGTGACAGATTTGGAGCTCAGGTTGGACTGGAAGGTCCACGGGAAGGATCTGTTCCACGGGGGTGAGCCCACATCCCACAGCACAGTGTGGCCAGTGCAGCAGAGCAGAAGAGACCCAAGAAACCTGAGTGGGGTGCGGAACCAGAGGAGCAGCACCCAGGGCGGGAGACAAGCCACCCGAGTCAGTGAGAGCCCCCGAGCGCCAGATATCAGTGCAGCAGCTCCTGAGACCCTCAGCCGAAAGATCAAACTCCAGTAAGTCACCTACTTGAACTTCCGGGAGCTATGATGACGGAGTGATCAGTAAATGCTCTCTCCTCCCCCATTGATGACCGTGAAAGAACCATAAAAAATCTCCCCAGAAAAATCCCAGATCAGTAGAAATAGAAGAAGGAGACCAATAGTCTCATAACACCTGAGACGAGGAAAATAGCTAAGGGGGATTCCTCCTATGGTGGCAGAGGCAAACAGGAAGGACAGAGGACCCAGGGCAGAGAAAACTCGCACTAGGACCCAGGCAAGCCTCAGCGCCAGGAGAGGAGCCCCAGGAGGGGTGGGAACACGCATTAGCATCTAGGCGTGCCTCAGCTGTCCAGGGGAATCAGAAAGACAATAGGGCAGCTGGGATTACCAGCCCCTGAGAGTGCCTTTGCCTTAGTTCAGCTGAGGAGAGCTCCTGTGACCAGACCACTCCTTTTCCACACTTAACAAGCTAAACCCAGGGCTGATCAGGGAAACACCAAACAAAAACCTGCCTTCAGCTTTTTCACACATCAGCTCAGCAAAAAGTTCTCTAGCTTCTGACTGAAAGAACCAGAAGCCACAACACTCAATCATCATCATGAACAGCAAAAAGCAGAAGGCCGAAAGAACCATAGAATCTTTCTATGGGGATAAGGACCAAAACACAAACCCCAAAGAGGTCACAGCTGAGACTGTACTTCCATCTGAGACTTCAGAAGGGACTATGAACTACTCGCAAGTACAAGCAGCTCTCCTGGAACGCTGAAGAAGGAAATAGAAGATAAACTGGCCAATGATTTTAAAATTATTAGGAAAGAATTCACTGATGAGAGCATCTCCTTGAAAAGGAAAATTGAACAAATGGAAAAAGAAGTTCAAAAATTAACTGGAGAAAATAACTTCCTAAAAGGGCAAATGGAAAAGGAAGTACAAAAATTAACTGGAGAAAATAGCTTCCTAAAAGGAAAAACTGGGCAGATGGAAAAGGAGATACAAAAGTTAACAGAAGAAAACAATTTGATGAAGATTAGAATTGGGCAAGTAGAAACTAATGACTCAATGAGACAGCAAGAATCAGTCAAACAAAATCTAAAGAATGAAAAGATAGAAGAAAATGTAAAATATCTAATTGGAAAAACAACTGACCTGGAATATAGATCCAGAAGAGAAAACTTAAGAATTATTGGCCTGCCAGAAACCCAGGATGGAGAAAAGAGCCTGGACAATATCTTCCAGGAAATCATCAAGGAAAACTGCCCAGAAGTACTAGATTCAGAGGGCAAAATGTCATCAAAAGAATCCACCGTTCCCCTCCTGAAAGGGACCCCAAACTCAAAACCCCAAGAAATATAGTTGCCAAATTCCAGAGCTATCAGGTGAAGGAGAAAATATTACAAGCAGCCAGAAAGAAACAATTTAAATATCAAGGAGATAAGAGTGAAGATGAGCAGGATGAAATAAGGGTGGTTAGAGTCTGACTGCCAAAGTCCTAAGTAACCAGTATTCCTTCATCTCGCAAACATTTTCAGGCAGGTGAGTTACTCTGCTGAACAATTGGGAATTTCTTTGTGAACTTTGTATTTTATGCTATGGTCACCTTATTTAAACACCCTTAGACTATGTAACTCGATGCCAACATGCAGGAAAGTAAGCCAAAATTTGCCAGGAATGAAGAGAACAGAAAATGTCAACGATTCTTGAGGAAATGAATACGGGGAGGGGAAACATATCTTGATGAAAGAAAGTAAAAAACTCACATTAGAGACTGAGGCCCTCATGCCCTCCTGCTCCAAGTTGATGAAAGAAAAGGGATCGTGGGTTACTTTCTGTTCCTGGTTCCAATGAAGCCATGTACTACCATGTACATTTATGATTCCCTGATGGGTACTCTTTTGTCACGATTTATTGTCATCAGGCTATGAAATCTCTTTTCTAAAGTTACAAGTGTCTGAAAATTCACAGGTTTTAGTAAGGAGATATGTAAGTTTTTTGAAAGATGGATTTTCTTCAGTTTGTATTTTATTTGATAGACACAGGGAATCAATAAGCAAAGGTTTCAGAGCCAAGGGATCAGAGAGAGACAAATGAAGTTTGAGATGCAGTGTGGATGGAGATCTGACTGAATGAGGAAGACCTGAGCTGGAGTCTCACCAAGGATTTTGATATTGCCTGTGTGGCTATTAACATACCACCTACTGTTTCAGTGCCCCAGTCAATTTTCTAAGACCCTTAGTTTCACAGAAGTTACTAACCTGTCCCAGTCAAGAGAGTTAACTGGTCCCAGGGGAATTATGAGTCTAATCTCCAGCACTAAAAAGAATTGTGTGATATGGACTTGTATTGTAGGGAAGACATCTGCCTAAGAAACTCATTCAACTGAAATTGATCTTACTGTGTTTCCTGAAACTAATCACCAGAATAGAAAAGTGATTTATAAGAGAATGGGATTTCTAAATTTCACTGGACAGATGAACTTCTGAACTAAATTCAGATACAAAGAATCATGACTCAGGCAGTGAGAGGACGATTTTTTTTTTTAAAAAAGACAAAATCAATCTGATTATCTCAGAAGAGAGAGAGAACAAAACCTAACTCTTAATATGTGAAATCTCTTGCAAGGACTGTCTCAAAAGAAGTAGGAAAAAAGTCTTCTTCCTTAATACCATATTCCAAAGGCAAGTCAAAGTAAATGAGATCTCTATCATTAACTCTCATCTCTGCTTCCTATCTTCTCTGGTCCCTTCAACACAAAGTCAGCAAGTAATCTTAAGGCACCTAACTGGCCATTCTCTTATTGCAAAACTTTCTGTGGTACCCTACTGACTCAATTCAGAGAGCATCAGAGTTATGAATTCTTCCTTCCTCAACCGTTATGCTTTTTCATTTTCTGGCCCCCTCAATTTTCCTAAGTCACAATTATCCTTCTCCCTTACCTCCTTTACTCCAGACATAGTTTGTATGTTGTACAGCCTCATGGAAAGTAAATTCCTTGAGGTAAAGGACTGTTTTTTTTTTTTATCTTTATACCCTACAGTAACACAGCAGACATTTGAGATGCACATGATACATAATAGTTGCTTAATGGTTATTAACTTGAATTGGGAGAATACATATATAATTGGATTTATTGCCTTCATGCAATATAGAAAAAAAGCCAGGAAGCATAAAAATACAAATTGAAATATGGTGTTCAAAACAGAAATGTATAAACCTGAAGACTACGGGAAATGTCTTCTATTACTTGTGATTTTTTAAAAATTCATTCATTCTCATATTTGTAAAAAGGGGGAAAAGGACAATACCATAGATGACATCTGGATCATCTAAATCTAATTCTTCAAATAAATATGTAAGACAAGGGGGGAGAAAGGGAAGGAAAAAGAAATAGGAATATTGAAAATTATTTTTTGCAATAAATTACTAACTGGTCTTCTCATCTCCACACAGGCATGAAGCAATCTTCTTTAGGCACTTAACCAGGCCATCCTCTTGCTCTAAAGTCTCCTGTGGGACCCTCCTTGCCTCGGTTGAAGGGGCATCAGAACTACGAAACCTTTCTTATTCAACCAATACCCCTTTTCATGCTCTCTCCCCGCTCAGCTTCATAGAACACTGTTATCTTTCTCCACTCCCTTACCTTCTTTGCCCCAGGGATTGTAACATGGACCATAAAAATAAGAAATTGTAGGTGAATCAAACTATTTATAGACTCTTCTTAGATAACTAATTTTGTAGCTTCTTGAAGATAGGGACCACGTCTTCCTGCTTAAAGCCTAAAGTGAACACACCTGAACGCCCATGGTCTCCAAGGCACCGACTGAAACTGATGGAGACATTCAGGCTCAGATACTAGCTCTCCCATTTGTGCTCTTCCTGACCTTGGTCGTGTGATTTCACCTCCTGGGCTTCAGTTTCCACATTCTTAAAAATGAGAGTATTAGACTAGATGATTTCCAGGGTCCTTTTTTGCTTTGAAATCCTAGCCTGTGTTCCATTGCTAATAGACCTTTCCTTGTAATTTGCAGTCTGTATTATACTACAAATGAGAGCAAGGATAGTGTTGATTTGCTTGGGGGTTTTATATTCTTCAAGATTTTGAAAAATGCAGCAGTGATGTAAATTACTTCTGAGCATTTTATTTTGTTACAGTCATGAGAGGACCAAGGGATTTTATCATGTAGGGTAGATAATGTAAATTTTTAATAATTTCTGCTAGAGACTCCCGTGCCACCTATTTTAGAGAAGAGAAATTGGAAATAACAATTTTTCTCTCTCCGGTAAAATCTTTAAAAATTTTTGATTAAGTACATGAGTAAGTTTTATAACTAATCAACATTTGTCTTTGTCATTCAAAATGGTCTCTCTCTTCTAATCTTGAATCCTATCATTCAGCTCTTAATGAGAATAAAACTGGAGTAAAGAATAAAAGGGTAAACAAATATGTCCAGTCCAGTATATTGAGACTCAAGAAATTCAGAAAAAAAAAGCTTTTCATTGCCTGGAAATATTCAAACCATATGCATATACACAGAGATACATTTTCTCTCATACATTCCTGAGGACTATGATGAATAAAATGAGAGGAATTATTTGCATAATTATCAGAGCTTCTGCAGAAGTTAGCATTTTCCGGAGCAACATCTCTTTTTCAAGATCTTTTTTCTTTCCCAGGAAGATGAAAAAAGATGTGAAATAATTTAACTTAATCTTAAAATTTATGGCAGTGTTGGTCAGTATTAAAGGGGTCTGTTGTCAGCCAAGTTGAGTCATCACTAACACTGGTAAATTAAATCATTCCACTTATGTGTGTATTTAAAAAGAGTCCCTCACTCTGAAGTTTTATTCTCTTGCCATCAGTTTCTGTTAGTCCTTTTTAGTTCAGCTAAAAATAGACATTCCTGGTTTTTATATTTGGTGTCTAAGATTATCACTACCCTCTTTGGAAACAGAAAAGGGCCCTGAGAAGGTAGTCCTAAGATGGAAACACTGAAAGTAGCATCAGTAACTTTAATACAGGGAACTGTGCAAATTAGTAAAAATTTTGACCTTTTTCCAGGAACCTAAGAAATTTGATGGGACTGAAGAGAGGTGGAAAATTTTAAACTGAGAAAATGTAACTGAAGTTTCACTGTAAAACAGAAGAAAATTGAAAATGAAGTATGCTTTTAAGTATTCTGGCCTTTTGACATAACTTTTTTTTAAAGTTCTCTGATTAGACATCCATTATGCATACCTAATTTGGAAGCATTTAATTATGCAAATGATTTTGGATGTGTTTTGCAAGTTTAGGTGAATAACTTCTGGAATGGTCACCACAGATAAGGCAATTTGTCAATCTGAATTTGATGATGTGATTATTTAAATAGTCTAACCTTTGCTCCCTATTTAATCTTATGGGTTATTTAAACAACTATTTTATTTAAATTAACGACTTAGGAAGTAAATATGTGTCAATTATGCTCGTTATTTTTGTATGGAATATATCAGTTTAGTAAAATTGTGAAATCCACTAATTAAAATGACACAGCAGATCTTCTGTGCAATAAAATCTTATTAATTTTCACACCTAACATAACTACATCATAAATATAAGTAAGGGTAAGTCATACCAACTAACCTCCTAGAAATTATCAGTATCCGCTCAAACCAATGATTTGAAATCTTGTATTTTACAAAATAAAGGGAAATTTTAATTTTAAATATTTATGAAATTTTTAAAAGGTTCTCTTAAGGTAAGAAAAAAGCATACTAAAACAAGTTTTATATTTAAATCTTTTCTTCATTAATTTGCTAAAATTACATTGTTTAAAAATTGTGAGCGATTTTATATTTGAACCAGTAAGTTATGTGGTTATGTCCTAGTGTGAGTAACCCTAATGGGTGAAAATTTGAATTTGCAAAAGTTAAATTCAAAAACAATATTTTATACTGAGTAATAATATATTACAGAATCCCTTTAAATGTCATGCTCCTGAATTGCATTTAGTATGTAATACAATTTACATGTCTAAAAGGAATATCTTTAATACATACAACACCTGTTTCTCTAAGCTTATAAAAATAAAACAAAGCAGAATTTTAAGTTGTGTACATGGATTTTGTGTGTAACAAATTTTTTCTAGAATTTTAAATTGTTTTTCATTTTAGGATTTTTATAGGCATATTTATTTTGACTACATTTTATAAAATGTTACAGTTTCCTTATAATAATGAAATATTTTTCTAATCCTTTCAGTAGTCTTCTGGGAAATTTAACTTCATTAATGCTGAAAATAATGTGAATTAGAGTGGAATAAGCAAAGCTTACCAATTTTTAAGAAGTAACTTAAGCAGATGTCATGATTTTCAGGAAGAAGCTCCTTTTTTAAATATTAGAAAATGTTTGGAAATCATCTTGAATCTGTAAGTATTTAAAGATCAGAAAGAGTTCCAGGAATGTAAATCACCAAGCTTTACCAACAGAGCAAACCACAAAAAAGTAAAACATAATTTTCCAAACATTTTCTTCCTTGGAATACTTACTTTGTGGTATTAACATAAACTGTTTTGATTGTCGGAATTTAAGTTTTGTTAAACTAAATTTTTTTGATCGGGTAAAATCTTCTGGTTGGGTGCCTTGGTTAACTGTAGGATAACCTGTTTATCTGTAGACTTAAGTAGAAGAGACCTAGAGGGGAAAATAACCATTTTCTCCAATAGCAATAGTTTCTATTAAGTTAGTGCCTTATAATTTTCAAAGTATTTTCTTCACAGTACAAGGCAGGGAGTGCAAATACTATTTTTAGATGAGGAAGCAAAATCAAAAAAGTTAAATGATTAAACCATGATCACAGCAAACCATACAAATAAAATCCCTGAGAAATTTAATGTAAGGCAAAAAAATAAAGTTTGATCTGAATTGTACTAAATTGGAGATGTTTCTCTAGTATTAAGGAACTTGGAAAATACTTGTTAAAGTAATTACATTTAAAGAGACTGTGTAAGAAATACAAATTTTAAGTTAACCTCTGGTTATTCTAAAATAAACCTAGACTGGAAGCTAAAACAAAATAAAACAAAACAAAAACCTTAAAGCTAAAATATTGCTAGTTAAATCCCTAGCCATCCTTACCAATACTAGGTGTACCTTCCTTCATATACCACAAGTATCCCCTACCCATCATGCACTGGTTCTGTCTATATAGTATGTTTTCAGTAATTATTTGTTCGATTGAATTGAACTGTAAGTTTGACCGTCACAAAGACATGAATACACTTCTTTGTGTGATAGAACTGCTCTTGAAAAGTTATTTAATTAAAAGTTATTTACTTGCCCAGCACAACCCATAAAAGACTGCCTGATCAAGCTTCCTGAACCATCCTTCTGATCACATTATTTCATTTTCCAAAAACCTCTAACTCCCTCTTACTTAGTTGATGAACTCTAAATTCCCTAACTTGGCATTCCAGACTCTCACCAATCTGATTCCAATCCATTTTTCTGGCTTTATCTCACACTACTTCCTTTCTCTACATTTTTGTCAGACTGGTTTACTTGTTATCCTCTAAAGATACCCCTAAACTATACTACACTGCACTAGTCCACTTTTGTGCCCTAAATCACAGAAGCAGTAGTCCCGTGGATGTGAATTCTAGTTCTGCTTCTTGCTATTTGTGTGACTTTGAATTAGTCATTTAACCTCTCTGTTTCCTCATATGTAAAATGATTGATTTGAAGTAGATGTCCTCTGATTCCCTTCCCGTGTTATGGAGGATGTCTAATCTGAACAATCTGCTTAATTGTATTATTCTTCATCATGAGTCAATAGAGCATGAATGAATCAGGATTGTTACCTATAAATCATGACCAGAGGGCGCTGTTGTATTACAACTATTTCTGTTTTATCAGCTGAGTTATCCTGTGTGAAGTTTATCCTGTCTGAAAGGTAGAAGAATACTTCCTATGTTATTATATATAGGCTTCTGTTGGCCCATATGGCATATTTTTTCTTCCTCTTAGGATCATAAATTTAGAGTTACAAGGAACCTTGGAGGCCCTTTGGTCCAAAGATTTGACAAAAATTGTTGGGGAAAATGATCTGTCTGACGGAAATTAAGTACAGAACAACACTTCACATTCATACACCAAAAGAAGCTCCAAATGAATGTATAACTTGAAATTAAATGCGACACCATAAGCAAATGGAGGAAGGAAGGAAGAAATCATCTTTCATATATAAGGACAGAGGAACAGTTCATAGCCAAACAAAAAACATATAAGGTCACAAAAGATAAAGTGGACAAAACCAAGTTTAGCTGAAAATAAAAGAGAAACTGGGGGAAAAATTTTTAGCAAATTTCTCTGATAAAAGTTTCATATCCAAGATATTTAAGGAATTGATATAAGTATTTAAGATTAAGAGCTATTCTACCATAGTTAAGTAGTCAAGAAACATGAAAAGAATTTTCAAAGGAAGAAATCCAAACTAACAGTAAACATATTTTTAAAAATTCCAAATCATTGATAATTAGAGAGATGTAAATTAGAGCAACTCTGAGATTCTATTTCATACCCATTAGACTAGCAAAGATAAGTAAAAAGAAAAATAACAAATGGAGGGGTTGTAGAAAAAGCGATATTAGTGGCCTTGTGAATTTCTCCAATCATTCTGAAAAGGAATTTGTAATTGTGTCCCCAAAGTCACTAAGTGATCAACATCCTGTATCATATAGTTGCTCTTAGCATGGGTGTACTAACAAGTAGTAGCGATACTAGTACTAGGCTAGTATCCCAATAGAGATCAAAGAGAGATGAAAAGGATCCTTATATGCAAAAGTATTTATAGTAGTATGGACATTTTGGTCACTATTTTCAAATAATTCCAAACTGCATTCCAGAATAGTTGTGTCAATTTGATGTTTAGCCTTCATTTTTTGAAGAGGATCAGTGACACCATGGGATAATGTCTTGCCTTGTTCATGAATTGGATTTAAGTTAGGCCAAGTTGCACAAATTACAGCCCCATTTTCTCTTCCAGAATCATCGAAAAGCAGTGGCAAGACAAGCCTGACTGGCAGTAGGATGACCTTGGCATCATTGATGTCTAAGCTGTCCCACAGTACCTGCTTCCACCACCTTCATGGTTATTGGAACAAATTGTTCTCATCTGCGTATTCTGCTGGGGAAGTCTTCACATGTTTGGGATAGATGGCCCCCTAACTCATCAATGGCCTGTGGGTTATTCTCAACCTGGATTAGCCCCTCTGAGACACAGTTTTACCAGGGTGTAGCCACTGTGCATACAACAGTTTCTTGGACCCATGAATACCAATGTACAGGTTCCATCAGTAATGCATTATTGATGTGCCAATCTCTCCACAAGAAACATGTTGTGTCACTTTGCTAGTTTGCTGAGTGAAAGGTAAAACCTCAGGATTGTGTTGATTTATAGTCCTCTTTTTATAAATGATTTCATATTGTTATTAATGGTTTGTCATTTTTTTTTTGAAAGTTTGTGTTTGGAACACTAATGCATTGTTTGTAGAGTTATGAATTGATCCAATCATTCTGAATAGCAATTCAGAACTATGCCCAAGGGGCTATAAAACTGTGTATACCCTTTGACCTAGCAATATCACTTCTAAGCCTGGATCCAAAGTGATCATAAAATGGGACAAGGACTCAAATATACAAAAATATTTATAGCAGCTCTCTTTTGCAGTGGCCAAGAATTGGAAAATGAGGGGATGTCCATCAATTGAGGAATGACTGAACGAGTAGTAGTATGTGAATGTAATGTAATAGTAGTGCACTATAAGAAATGAGGAGGAGGCAAACTTCAGAAAAATCTGAAAAGACTTATGTGAACTGATGCTGAGTGAACAGAACCAGAAGAACATTAGATTATTAAGATCCATTATTTCTTACCTTCCCTTGTCTTGTCTGTTCCAGCAATCCATTCTCCTGTTTTTTTAAACAGTACCAAATGGCTTTGATGAAACACTGTACATTATTTGCTGTTTTTCAGTCATTTCAGATGTGTACGCCTCTTCATGACCTTATCTGAGGTTTTCTTGGGAAAGACACTAGAGTGGTTTGCCATTTCCTTCTCCAGCTCGTTTTACAGATGAGAAACTGAACCAAATAGGGTTAAGTGACTTGCCCAGGATCACACAGCTAGCAAGTGTATGAGGCCAGATTTGAATTCAGAAAGATGAGTCTTCTTGACTCCAAGCCCTATATTCTATTCATTGTGCCACCTAGCTGTGTTTATTATATTAATATAGTCATTTACTCTCTTTCTGGGATATGCTACCCAGCAAAAACATAAAAAATACATTCACATACTGTGGCACAGGAAATAGAGAGCTGGGCCTAGAATCAGGAAGACTGATCTTTCTGAGTTCCAGTCCAACCACAGACACTTATTAGCCTTGTGATCCTGGGCAAGTCACATAACTTCGTTTGCCTCAGTTTCCTCAGCTGTTAAATGAGCTAAAGAAGGAAATGGCAATCCAATATTTTTGCCAAGAAAACCCCAAATGGGTTCACAAAAAGTCAGATACAACTGAACAATAGCCAAACTGTAAAATATTTAGCTTTGTTTGTCCTAAGGCAGAGCACTAACATAGACAATGGATTTATTAAAAAAAAAAAAAAAATGATGCCAGGCAATGTGGGACAGTAGTAAAAGCACTGAATTTAAACAGTTTATATTCAGATCCTGGCTTTGTAAATGATTAAATCATTTAACTTTTCTGTCTCTGTAAAATGAAGAAGTTAAACTAGATTGGGCATTTTTAAATGCAGTCCAAGATTCTGTGGAAGAGATTTCAGTAGAGCCTATGAATTTCTATTTTAAATAAATAAATGAAAATTAGTTTCACTCATCTCTAACCAAAATTTAGTCTTTTTTTTTACTCATTTTTTTTTTTAAATTATCGTTCTGGAGGAGCCAAGATGGTGGAGTGGAAAGACTCACATATGCTAGCTCCGAACCCACAGCCCATAAATTTCCTGTAAAAAGAACCCCCCACAATTTCTGGAGCAGTGCAAGCCACACAGCAACACAGTGGAGGAGATTTCTGTTCCAGAGAGCCCTGAAAAACTGACCCCAAAGGTCCGTGGTACACCGGACACTGGAGCCCACCTCTGCACTGCCCTGGCCGCACGGCCCCAGAGGAGCAGATCCAAGCAGGCTTCAGGGATAGAATCTCCAGTGGCCACAAAGGTCCCTCCACCCACAGGTGCTGCAGGTCAGTGAGAGAGATTTCTGGGCTGGCTGAGAGGGGAGAAGGGTGTCTCTGTGGCTCGAGCCCCCTCAGGAGGAAGCGGCAGAGTTAGCAGCATAGGCAGCGGCAGCCAGGAACTCCCGGAGCAGACAGGAGCTCAGGGCCATTACTGAAGGTCTCTGCATAAACCCCCTGAGGGAACTGAGCCTGGGAAGCAGCCCTGCCCCCACCTGAGCACCAGAACTTAAGCTCACATTGAATAGCAGCCAAGCTCGCCACTGAAAGCCCTGAGGCTGGGGAGCAGCATTTGAATCTCAGACCCCAAGCACTAGGTGGGCAGATCTAGGCGGGGGTGGAGAGGAATCTTAGAAGTCAAGTAACTGGCTGGGAAAATGCACAGAAAAGAGAAAAAAAATAAGACCATAGAAGGTTACTTTCTTGGTGAACAGATCTTTCCACCTTTCCTTTCTGATGAGGAAGTACAATGCTTATCATAAGGGAAAGACATAGAAGCCAAGGCCTCTGTATCCCAAACATCGGAAATAGATATCCAATGGGCTCAGGCCATGGAAGAGCTTAGAAAGGATTTTGAAAATCAAGTTAGGCAGGTGGAGGAAAAACTGGGAAGAGAAATCAGAGAGATGCAAGAAAAGTATGAAAAACAGGTCAATACCTTGCTAAAGGAGACCCAAACAAATGCTGAAGAAAATAACACCTTGAAAAATCGACTAACAATTGGCAAAAGGGTTCAAAAAGCCAATGAGGAGAAGAATGCTTTCAAAAGCAGAATTAGCCAAATGGAAAAAGAGGTTCAAAAGCTCACTGAAGAAAACAGTTCTCTCAAAATTAGAATGGAACAGATGGAGGCTAATGACTTTCTGAGAAACCAAGAAATCACAAAACAAAACCAAAAGAATGAAAAAATGGAAGAGAATGTGAAATATCTCATGGGAAAAACAACTGACCTGGAAAATAGATCCAGGAGAGACAATTTAAACATTATGGGACTACCTGAAAGCAATGATCCAAAAAAGAGCCTAGACATCATCTTTCATGAAATTATCAAGGAAAACTACCCTGATATTCTAGAACCAGAGGGCAAAATAAGTATTGAAGGAATCCATTGATCACCACCTGAAAGAGATCCAAAAAGAGAAACTCCTAGGAACATTGTGGCCAAATTCCAGAATTCCCAGGTAAAGGAGAAAATATTGCAAGCAGCTAGAAAGAAACAATTCCAGTATTGTGGAAATACAATCAGGATAACATAAGATGTAGCAGCTTCTACCTTAAGGGACTGAAGGGTGTGGAATAGGATATTCCAGAAGTCAAAGGAACTAGGACTCAAACCAAGAATCACCTACCCAGCAAAACTGAATATAATACTTCAGGGGAAAATATGGTCTTTCAATGAAACAGAGGACTTTCCAGCATTCTTGATGAAAAGACCAGAGCTGAAAAGAAAATGTGACCTTCAAACACAAGAATGAGAAGAAGCATGAAAAAGCAAACAGCGAAGAGGAGTCATAAGGGACTTACCAAAGTTGAACTGTTTACATTCCTACATGGAAAGACAATATTTGTAACTCTTAAAACTTTTCAGTATCTGGGTAGTTGGTGGGACCACACATAGACATACACACACACATGTACATGCATGTGCACATGCATACACATATACACACATGCATTCACACACAGAGACAGAGAGCACAGAGTGAATTGAATAGGATGGGATCATATCTTAAAAAAAATTAACATAAATGGTGAGAGAGAAATGTAGTGGGAGGAGAGGGGGTGAAATGGAATGGGGTAAATTATCTCTCATTCAAGAGGCAAGCAGGAGATTTTTTTAGTGGAGGGAAAAAGAGGAGAGCTGAGAAAAAAAACATGAAGTTTACTCTCATCACATTCGACTAAAGGAAGGAATAAAATGCACACTTATTTTGATATGAAAACCTATCTTACAGTATAGGAAAGTGGGGGAGAAGGAGATAAGCAGGGTCGGGGAGATGATGGAAGGGAGGGCAATGGGAGGAGGGAGCAATTTGAAGTCAACACTTGGGGAGGGACAGGATCAAAAGACAGAATAGAAACAATGGGGGGCAAGATAGGATGGAGAGAAATATAGTTAGTCTTACACAACATGACTTTTTTGGAAGTCATTTGCAAAACTACACAGATATGGCCTATATTGAATTGCTTGCCTTCCCAAAGGGAATGGGTGGGGAGGGAGGGATGGGGAGAATTTGGAACTCAAAGTTTTAGGAACAACTGTCGAGTATTGTTGTTGCTACTAGGAAATAAGACATACAGTTAATGGGGAATAGAAAGCCATCTGGCCCTACAGGACAAAAGAGAAGATGGGGACAAGATAAGGGAGTGATGATAGAAGAGAGGGCAGATTGGTGATAGGGAAAATTAGATTGCTTGGGGCATTGCGGTGGAGGGAGGGGACAAAAGGGGAGAAAATTTGGAACCCAAAATTTTGTGAAAATGAATGTAAAAAGTTAAATACATAAAGTTATATTAAAAAAAAATATCATTCTGAGATCAAGTCCATAGATTTCAACAGTCTGCCAAAAGGGTTCATAACACAACTAAGGTTTTGAACTGCTAGACTAGATAGTGTCGAAGGTCACTTTTCGTTCTCAGTTTTCTTTATGCCCCTGTTTTTGAATTGCAATGATTAATGCTTCTCATAACCATCAGTTTCATAAAGACTAGGAGGTATGCTTTAAAAATAAAAAACCTGCGGACAATTTACTCAACCGATCAACTTTTAGTATACTATTTATTTTACTTCTCTACTAGGTCTTCCATCACCTCCTTCTTTTCTTTTATCATCATTAGAACCCTGATGCAACCCTAGATTATTATAGAGTCTCCTAACCCATTTCCCTGCCCAGGGAAAGTAGAAATAAGTAGCAATTTCTCCCTACTCCATTATTCCAATGCATCCTTGGTTCTAAAGTAATCTTCCCAAAGCCACAGTTTTCTTCACATTCCCCTGCCCTCAAGCATTCCAAAACCTATTGAATGAAGTCTAAATTCCTTTCTCTAGCATTTGAAAACCTTCTGCAACCTGATTCTAACCTACCTTTCCAGACATTTCACTTTATTTCATTCTGCAAATCCTGTCTTATTAGTTTACTTAATTGGTCTTTTGCTTTCCTATTTCCATGTCTTTACTTTATCTAACAGAAACAGTTCTGATAAGTTCTTTTCAGCTTAAAAAGTTTTAAGTACAGGGCTGATGGTGGGATTGTTTGTCCCAGGACCCCTCCAGCAGCTAGATGGTGGAAGCAGGAAACACTCATTTATTAAATTCTTATACTATGCTAAAGTTTGGGGAGATAAATTCAGTCAAAAAAAAGTCAAAAGAAAATATTTTTTTCTTTTTCTATTTTTTAATTGTATTTAATTTTTTCCCAATTATCTGTCAATACAATTCTTAGCATTCATTTTTGAAAGATTTTGAGTTCCAGATTTTTCTCCCTCCCTCCCTGCAATGATAATTTAAATGGGAAAATCTTTCCCATTCATTAATAGGCCCATTTGATCTGCCTGGGTCACACGGAAGCATAAGTCACATGAGTCTGAGTCACATGGAGCCTGTGGTGGGTGGAGTTTGCTGAATGGGTAGAACAGGAAGAGATGGAGCCAGAGCAGAGCTGAGAGGAAATTGGTCAGAGTCTAGTCAGACCTAGGAAGGATTCAGGCAAGCAGGCAGCTGGCTAGTGTAAGTGAGAGAGCTTGTTTGTGATTCATTTAAGGCAAGCCTGCTTGCAATTTGTTGAATGGAGATGGTTTGTGGGAAGGCTTGGGAATGGTGTTGTTCTCTGCATTGTTATCATGTGTTTTGGTTCTTGTGTGCCATATGGAGAGTCTGTTGTATTTCACAATTCGGAATTGCACCGGGATGTTCATGGCCACTGTAGATGCTGTGAATAGCACTTTGGCACTACACTCCCTCCATTCCCTATACCAAATATTGTAGGCAATTTGATATCAGTCATACATGCGCTATCATATAAAACATATATCCATTTTAGTCAGAGTTTTGAAAGAAAAAACAGATCAAAAGGAAAAAACCATGAAAAAGAATAAAGGAAGTGAAAAGAATCATGCTTCAATCTGCATTCAGCGATCATCAGTTTGTTATCTGGATATGGCTATTTTCCTTGTGTTACCGCAAAGAGCTAAGTCATTCATAGTCAGCCATCACGTGATGTTGCTGATACTGTGTACAATGTTTTCCTGGTTCTGCTCCTTTCACTTTGCATCAGTTCATGCGATTCTTTCTAGGTTTTTCTGAGATGTAGCTATTCATCATTTCTTATTTTGCACAATAATATTCCATGACGTTCATATGCCACAACTTGTTCAGTCATTCCCCAGTTGATGGGCATCCCCTCAGTTTCTCATATTTTGCCACCGCAAAAAGGGTTGGTTTGCATATGGAAGTCCTTTCTCCTATTTTATGATCTCTTTGGGATTCAGACATAGCAGTGGTACTGTTATATCAAAGGGTATGCACAGTTTTATAGCCCTTTGGGCACAGTTCCAAACTGCTCTCCAGAATACTTGGATCAATTCACATTTCTACCAACAGCACGTTATTGTCCCAATTGTCTCATATCCTCTCCAAAATTTATCATTTTCCTTTTTTGCTATATTAGCTACTCTGACAGATGTGAGATGGTACCTCAAAGTTCTTTTAATATGCATTTCTCTAATCTCAAAAGTGATTTAGAACACTTCTTCATATGCCTATAGATATCTTCAATTTCTTCTTCTGAAAACTACCTTTTCGTATCGTTTGACCATTTATCACTTGGTGAGTGGTTTGTATTCTTCTAAATTTGACTCAGTTCCCTATATTTTTGAGAAACGAGGTCTTTATCAGAAATACTTGGTATAAAGATTGTTTCCCATCTTTCTGCTTTGGTTCTAATCTTGATTACATTGGTTTTGTTTATATAAAAGCTTTTTGTTTTAATATAAGCAAAATTGTCTATTTTACATTTGTATCTCTCTCTGTCTCTTGTTTGGTCATGAATTCTTCCCTTTCCCACAGATCTGACAGGTAAACTATTCTTTACTTTTCAATTTGGTTTATGGTGTTGTCCTTTATGTCTAAATCATACACCCTTTTTGAGCTTATCTTGGTACGTGATGTGAGATGTTGGTCCATACCTAGTTTGTGTCCTATTATTTTTCAGTTTTCTCAGTACTTTTTGTCGAATAGCAAGTTTTTATCCCTAAGGCTGGAGTCTTTGGGTTTATCAAACATTAGGTTTTTTTGGTCATTGACTACTGTGTCTTGTGTACCTAATCTATTCTACTGATCCACCACTCTATTTCTTAGCCAATACCAAATAATTTTCTTGATTACTGCTTTATAATACAGTTTGAGATCTTGTATTAATAGGCCACATTCCTTTGTCATTTTTTTTATCAGTTCCCTTGATATTCTTGACCTTGTGTTCTTCCAGATGAATTTTATTAATTTTTTCTAGTTCAATCAAATAATTTTTGGTAGTTTCATTGGTATGCCATTGAATAAGTAAATTAGTTTAGGCAGAATTATCATTTTTATTAGGTTGACTTGGGCTACCCAATAATAATTAATATTTTTCCAATTGTTTAGATCTGACTTTATTTGTGTGAAAAATGTTTAGCAATTGTGTTCATATAGTTGTCTTGGTTTGTTTGGTAAGTACATGCCCAAGTATTTTTTATTCTTTGCTGTTATTTTAAATGGAATTTCTCTTTCTTTCTCTTTGCTGCTAGGCTTTGTTGGTCATATAAAGAAATGTCGATGATTTAAATGGGTTTATCTTATTTTCTGAAATGTTACTAAAGTTGTCAATTATTTCAAGTAGTTTTTTAGTTGATTCTCTAGGGTTCTCTAAGTATTACATCATTATCTGCAAAGGGTGATAGTTTTGTTTCCTTATTACCTAGTCTAATTCCTTCTATTTATTTTTCTTCTTATTGCTATAGTTCTCTATTGAATAATAATGTTGAATTAGTTGTGTCACACCTGATCTTATTGGGAAGATAATGCTTGCTGATGGTTTTTAGGTAGGTACTACTTATCATTTTAGGGAGCACTCCCTTTATTAATATGTTCTCTATTGTTTTTCAAAGGAATCGGTGCTGCATTTTATCAAAAGCTTTTTCGGCATCTATTGATATAATCGTAGGATTTTGATTTTGTTTTTGATACGGTCAATGATGTTGATAGTTTTTCTAATATTGAACCAACCCTGTATTTCTAGTATTAAATCCCACATGGTCATGATGTATAGTCCTTGTGATATATTGCTGTAGTTGCCTTGCTAATATTTTACTAAAGATTTTTGCATTGATACTCATTAGGGAAATTGGTCTATAATTTCCTTTGTTTTAGCTCTTCCTAGTTTAGGTATCAGTCCATATTTTTGTTATAAAATAAGTTTGGTAGGACTCCTTCTTTGCCTATTTTCCCAAATAGTTTATATAGTATTGGAATTAATTGTTCTTTAAATGTTTGGTAGAATTCACTTCTGAATCTTTCTGATGCTGAAGATTTTTTCTTAGGAAGATAATTAATGGCTTGTTCAATTTCAATTTTCAATAAGATGTTGTTATTTAGGTGTTCTATTTCCTGATCTGTTAATCTGGGAAATTTATATGTGCATATAAATTTGTCAGTTTTGTCAGTGAAATTTGCTCAGTTTGTCAGGTTTATTGGCATATAATTGAGCAAAATATTTCCTACTACTTGTTTTAATTTCTTCTTCATTAGTAGTGATTTCATCCTTTTCATTTTATATACTGAATATTTGGTTTTCTTCTTTCTTTTTTTAAATCAAATTAATGAAATTATTTATATTATTGGGTTTTTCATAAAACCAGTTCCTGTATTTATTTATTAGCTCGATAATTTTTTTTTAACTTTAAATCTTATTAATCACATTTGATTTTCAAAATTTCCTGTTTGGTGCTCAGTTGGAGATTTTTATTCTTTTTGTATGTATTTTTTAGTTGCATGACAATTCATTGATCTGTTCTTTTTCAAATTTGTTGATTTAAAAATTTAGAGAGATAATTTTTCCACAAAGTACTGCTTTGGTTGCATCTCATAAATTTTGGTAAGTTGTCTTATTGTTGACATTCTCTTTAATGAAATTGACTGCTTCTATGTGTTCTTTGACCCACTTATTCTTTAGGATTACATTATTTAATTGCCAACTAATTTTTAATATTTCTTTCCACTGCCCTTTTTTGGATGTAATTTTTATTGTATTGTGATCCAGAAATAGTACATTTAATATTTCCACTACTTGATTTTGAGGGTTTTATGCTTTAATACATGGTCAATTTTTGTTCAGTTGCCATGTGCTGCTGAGAAACAGGTCTCTTCCTTTCTGTTCCTATTCAATTTTCTCCAAAGGTGTTACATCTAATTTTTCTAATATTCTATTTACCTCCTTGTTGATTTTTGGTTGGGTTTATTGAGTTCTGAGGGAAGAGTTGAAGTCCCCCAATAGTAGAGTTTTGCCATTTATTTCTTTCTTTAACTCTCTTAATTTCTCCTCTAAAAATCTGAATCCTATTCCACTTGATGAGTGTATGTTTAGTGTTGATATTATTTCATTATCTATAGAACCTTTAAGCAAGAAGTAGTTTCCTATCTCTTTTAATTAGGTCTGTTTTTGCTTCTACTTTGTCTGAGATCAGGATTGCCATCCCAGCTTTTCTTTTTTTATTTCAGCTGAACCATAACACATTCTGCTCCAGCTCCTTACCTTTACTCTATGTGTCTGTTCAAAATGTGTTTCTTGTAAGCAACATACTGTAAGATTTTTTGCTTTATCTACTCTGCTGCCTCCATTTTATGGGAGAATTCATCCTATTCACATTCACAATTATGATTACTATGTATTTCCCTCCATCCTAACTTTCCTCCTGTTTGTACTCTCTCTCCTTTCACCCTTTCCCTCCTCATCAGTGTTTTGCTTCTGTCCACCACCTTCCCCAATCTACCCTCCCTTCTATCAGTTCCCATTGCCCAACTCCTCCCCTCTTACTTCCCTGTCTGGTAAGATAAATTTCTATACTCAACTGACTGTGTGTATGGCTCCCTCTTTTAGTCAATACTGATGAGAGAAAGGTTCATATGAATCCCATTATCCACCCTCTTATCTTCCCTTCCACTGTAATAGGTGTTTTATATCTCTTCATGTGAAATAATTTACCCCATCCTGTCTCTCCCTTCTTCATTTCTCACCCCTTAATTATTTTTTGTCATTCCCTCAAATTCATCTTATACCTATACCCCCTGTTATGTGTATTCCTTCCAGATGTACTATTAGTGATACAATTTTTGAGAATTAAAGTATCATCTTCCCATGTAGGGATGTAAATAGTTTAACTCTTGAATATTTTATGTTTTCTTTTCCTTTTTTTCCTGTTTGTGCTTCTCTTGGATCTTGATACTAGAAATCAGTTTTTTGATTTAATTCTGATCTTCTTCTTATGAAAGCTTGAAATCCTTGTCTATCATTGAATAATCATTTTTTCCCTTGATGTATTGTGCTTAATTTCATTAGGTGAGTGATTTTTGATTGTAGTCCTAGCTCCTTTGCCTTCTGGTATGTCATGTTCTACATCCTCCAATCTTTCATTGTGGCAGCTGCTAAGTCCTGTGTCATCCTGACTGTAGCTTCCAGTATCTGAATTGTTTCTTCCTGGCCACTTGCAGTGCTTTCTGATAGTTCTGAAGTATGGCTATAATGTCCCTGGAGTTTTTATTTTGGAAACTCTTTCCTGAGGTGATTGGTGAATTCTTTCAAAGCCTATTTTGTCCTTTGGTTGCAAGATATTAGGCCCAATTTTCCCTGTCCATTTTCTCCATTTGAATATGATTTTCAGGTAGTCCAACGATTCTGACATTGTCTCTCCTGGATCTATTTTCCAGGTCTGTTGTTTTTCCCATGTGGTAGTTTACATTTTCTTCTATTTTTTTCATTCTTTTGAGATGTAAAGAATCACTCAAACAAATTCAAAAGAATAAGGAAAACAACCCCTTAACAGTTAGCTTCCACTTACTCAATTTCAACTGTTAAGAGGCTGTTTTTCTCCATTAGGTTTTGTACTTTCCTTTCCTTTTGGCCAATTGTACTTTTTTAAAGCATTTATTTTCTTTGAATTTTTGTATTTTCTTTTCATTTGGCCAATTCTACTTTTTAAACAATGTCTTTAAACAAATCTTTTCTCAAGCTGTTGACTCTTTTTTTCATAATTTTCTTGCACTACTCTCATTTCTTTTCTCAGCTTTTCTTATATGATTTGAATCTCCTTTTTAGCTCTTTCGTAAGTTCTTTCTGGGCTTGAGATCACTTCCTGTTTTTCTTTGGGGTTTTGCCCATAGTTGCCTTGACATTGTTGTTCTTTTCTGAACTTGTGACTTGATCTTCCCTATCACCATAATAAACTTTCTTTGGGCAGATTCTTGTTTCTATGTTTTTTATTCATCTTTTCTGGCTTTTTTCCTTTTCGTTAAATTTGAGTTCTTCTGGAGTGGAAGGGGTGCTGTCTCAAACTTCTTGTGCCAGTGGCTGCAGGACCTGATTGATTACCTGGTGCTTCATTGATTTTGCCCTGAGACCCATGGGGGACATCATGTCTGGTGTTGTGCTGAAGGGGTGGCATAGGGGGTGGTTGGTACTGCTAGACGTCACAGGGGTCTGGCAGTTTACCTGAAGCTGAGCTGGAGTCCTAGTGGTGGTATCTGGCGTGTGTTGAGGCCAGTGGGACATTTCTGCTTTTCCCCAGGGATACTCTAATCCAAGTGGATATCTGGCCACCAATGACTCTCTGTTTGGCATCTACTTGATTGTTCAGGCCTCTGGTGAAGCTGATGGAGGGCTGCCCACTGAAGGTTGCCTGCTTGCCCAGTGCTCAGAGCTGGTGTTTGCTCATTTCCCTGGCTATACTAAGGCACTTGGGGGGAGGGGTGTCTTGCTGTTGGCATTTGCCTGCTCCACCACACTGTGGCTGAGGATGCTAGTTTGCTGAGGTAGGGCTTACTGTTGGCTTGCTGGAATGCTTCCTGTCCTGGGTTGCACTTCCTTTTTACTTGAGTGAGACAGATCTTTCCTGCTGATTTTCCAAGTTTCTTGGTCTCAAAGATTGTTTCACTCAATCTTTTTACTGGTTCTGCTGTTCCAGGATTTGTTTTGGGGTGCTATTGTATGGTTATTTAGAGGCGGATATGAGATTTACTGCTTACTTCACCTCATTGGCTCTCAGAAGCCCCATACTTTTCAGACAGTCTTTTTTCTTTTTTTTTGTTCTTTTAAAAACAGTTATCTTATTTTTCAAATTACATGTGAAGATAATTTTAAATATTCATTTCTTTAAAATATATGAGTTCCAAATTTTCTTTCTTCCTAAGAAGGTAAGCAATTTGATATAGGCTATATATGTGCTGTCATGTAAAGCCTATTTCCTTTTTAGTTATATTCTGAAAGAAGAAACAGATCAAAAGAAAAAAACATGAAAAAATAAAGAAAGTGAAAAGAGTATATTTCCATCTGCATTCACATTTCATCAGTTCTTTCTCTGGATGTGGACAGAATTTTCCATCATGAGTCCTTTGGAATTGTCTTGAATCACTCTACTGTTGAGAAGAGATAAGTCATTGCTAACTGATCATTGAACAATGTTGATATTTTTGTATCTGTTCTTTTTCTTAAAATTTCCTTTCTATTAATTAATTTATTTTTAGTTTTCAACATTCACTTCCACAAGATTTTGAGTTCCAAATTTTCTCCCCACCTCTCCCCTCCCCCCACCCCAAGATGACTTGCATTCTGATTACCCCTTCCCTCAATGTGCCTTCCCTCCTATCATCCCCACCCCTTTCTTGGTCCCTTCCCCTTCTATTTTCCTGTAGGGCAAGAAGATTTCTATACCCCATTGTCGATATATCTTATTTCCCAGTTGCATGTAAAAACAATTTTGAACAAATTGTTTCTAAAACTTTGAACTCCACATTCTCTCCCTTCCTCCCTCCCCACTCACCCTCATTGAGAAGGCAAGTAATTCACTATAGGTTATACATGTGTATTTCATGCAAGATACTTCCATAACAGTCAATCTTCTGAAAGATTAACTATATTTCCTTCCATCCTATCCTGCCCCCCATTTATTCTATTCTTTCCTTTGACCATGTTGCTCCTCAAGAATTTGCTTCTGATTACTCCCTCCTCCCATTTGTCCTCTCTTCTATCATCCCTCCCTCTCTTATGACCCTTTCTTTTTTTTATCCAAAAGTGCAGTGGGAAGAATGTGGGAGTTAGAGTCAGGAAGATCTGAGTCTGAATTCTGCTTTCACATGTTCTCACACCTAGTGTCCTCATTTTTAAAATGGGGACAATAACAGCCCCTTCCTCACAGAATTGTTGTGGAGATCAAGCAAAGTAAAAGGAAAGTTACTGGCAGGGAGTCCGGTTTGGAAAGAGAGAGAGAGAGACAGAGAGACAGACAGAGAGACAGACAGAGAGAGGATATCCATTGTATATCTCTCAAGGCTTGGAGTGACACTATAGGCGTGAATTCTGCCCACATCTCTTGGAGGAACTGGAAAGTCCAGGTCTCGGTGCAAGACCTGGGAGGGGTGTTTGTGTCATTTAGGGTTGGGTGGAACCCAATTGGCTCTGAAAGGGATGGACCCTTAGTCTCTGCAAATCATGGTTAAGTTGCTCAGTCAGGTCCAACTCTTCATGACCTCTTTTGGGGTTTTCTTGGCAAAGATACTAGATACTTTACCATTTCTTTCTCCTGATCATTTTCCAAATGAGAAAACTGAGACAAACGGGGTTAAGTGACTTGCCCAGGATCACACAGATAGTGAGTGTCTGAAGTCAGATTTGAACAAAGAAGAAGAGCCTTCCTGAGTCCAGGGCCAGCACTCTAACGGCTGTGCCATGTACCTGCCCTTGAAAATCATTAAAGTGCCATAAAAATGCCATATTGCTACTAGTTGAGCTCAGAAAGCATCATAAGCAGGTTGGGAGCCCTGGGTTCCTCCTCCATACCAACTCACTATTCCCATTACTAACCCATAGAGGGGCCATAGATAGGAATGCAGACACAGTCACTCCAAAGCAGTGTGGTTCCCTGGAAAGAGTGCTGAACTTGGATTCTGGGCTCAAATCCTACTCTTTCACTTACTTCCTGTGTGGCCTTGACCAAGTCACTTTATGGCTCCAGGCTGTTTTCTCATCTGTAAGAGGAGATGGTCTCCCTTCCAGCTCTAAATCTATGATGCTTTGAAGTACTGTAAATAAATTGGGGGCTCCAAGACTAGGGTTAGGTGATTAACTTGTAGGGAAGAGATGTAGAGAACTATCCAAGGAATATTTCAGCCCTCAACCTCTCTTTTCCGTCCGGCTAGATCCTTCAGCGCCTGAATTACTTTCTTTTAAACCTGACAAGGTGATCTGACCTCCTCAGTTTGCTCCCACCTTGTCTAGTCACGCCCAGCTAAATGAGGACACAGAATTTCCCAGGCGTGTCCTCTATTGGCAGACAAATGAGGAAGCAGCCTGAGAAGTTCTCAGCCGAGGAGGTGCTGCCTGCCCTGGGACGCCTGGGATGGAAGGACGCGGTGCGGGCTTCCTCCGGTGTGCATGTGCGCGGAGGCTGGCCAGTGGCTGAGGAGAGAACTTGGCTCGAGAGGGAGGCGGGACGTCGGGAGGGCTCCGGCACAGGTACCCTTTCAGTGGAGGCTCTGGAGAGCCCGGCGCCGCTGTGGGAGCAGGTAGGTGCCACCTACAGTAAGAAACAAAATTCCAGCTCACATCCGCTCACCAGTAATATTCATTCTATGTCGGTGGGAGTCGGAACTATCGGAAGGTTTGCGGGGCGCTCTGGGGTGGGGTGAATCTTACTCACATCTCTTGGGGAACCTGGAGCGAAGCGAAGAAGGAGGAGGGACGTTTGAGCCATTTTTGTTTGGGTGGGGCATCTAGTAACTCAATCCAATCCTTGATTGGAGAGGAGATTTCTTAGGATTTGGATGTATGTTGATGGCAGGGTGAAGAGAGGAAGGGAAGGGAGGAAAAGATCTCCTCCTAGGTGGAATCTTATTTGTGGGAACTGTTAGGGACTTAAGGTGCAAACACCCCTAAACATTTATCCCCAATGCATAATGTAGCGTGTTGGACCTAGAGTTCCTAGGAGGAGAGGGCTACTCAGAATCTAGCTTTGCCTTGCACATCTTTTCTCCAAGAAAACAATGGTTGTCTTCCAGTTGCAAACATTGTCACCCCTGGTTGTTTCTCGGGGCCCCCATCCTTTGGCTTCGACTACTTCGTGGAGATCCCAAAGCCTGAAAAGCTGGGTGACTCCAGGTTGCTGCAATTAGCTCTCAAGCACACCCTGCTCTCTTTATAGCCCAGTATGGTGATTCTGTCCTGGTTTCTTCCCGGTTTCGTCGTGACTTTTCTTCACTTTGCCAGAGCAGGTGAGTTTAACTTAGCAAATAAGCGTTAGGGAGTTGCCTTATGTACCTTGCCTTTCAGAATCTCTCCACCTCCTTGAATTCTAAGATTGTCCCATGACAGATCTTCATCAATTAGAACTTTGAAGAGAAGTCCATACTGACCAAAATTCTGTAATTGCGGATTCTGAAGTTAGAAACTTAAAAATAGCTTAATCCAAGCACCTCATTTTACTTATTAGAAAACTAAGACCTAGAGATCATAGATTTGTCTTAGGTCACAAAAATAATAAATAATAAAGCAAGAATTCAAACCCAGGTTTTCTGGTCATCCAATCAGGACTCTACATTCCACCCTGAATTGGGTTCCAATCCATCTGGGGACAGAGAACTTGGATTTGAATTCTTTCATGTTAGAGAAAGGATGCTTAATATTAGAGGAGTTTTTTAAATTACAAATTATTTTATTCACTCACCAAAGTGAATAGGTCTCATATCTGGATACAATTAGGTTAATTATTATATTATTAATATGTACTATGTGAAGTGAGCCAAGCTATTTGAGATCACATGTTGAAAGCCATAGTATGAGATTTATAATATATCTAGGAAAACATTAATGAAAATCCTCTCTTACTATGTCAGACTCTATAAGAGGTTAAGTGAGACCCTATAAGAGGTTAAGTGAAATGAATACATTTGTGATCTTGAGGAAAGTTAAAGGAAGTATAAAATAGAAGTGGTTAGTTTCAGGAAATTAAGGAATTTACAAAAATGACCTTTAAAATGTACTAACTGGAATTTGAGGGAGTTCAATTTATGGGGAAAACAAAACAAAAAGAAGAATTAGAATTTGACATAATAAAGTACCCAATTGTGAGGAAGGGGCGTAGAAAAATAGACTATTTGCAAGAAGGTATGGTTCATCAGTAGATTAAATTTTGAGCCAGATCTGAAAGAGGTCAGAGAATTAGCTTATCAATATGAAAGACAACAAGGAGATAATGGTACATATGGAAGTAAGAGGAAATAATTGATGTATATCTGACATCTTTGAAGAGCTTCAGGATTTCATGCAACTAACTGAAGCTTCCTCTACAGATCTGTACACTGTCCTTATTTTCGGACATTCACTTTGTTTAACTTTAGCTCTGAATGATCATAAACCAAATAACACACATTGTCAGCTTCCCAGAGAACCCTTGTGTTGACTAAAGGGTCAAGGGAAGGCAGCTAAGGTGACTGAATACTTACAGAATGAAGAAAAGAAAGAATGAAGAATTTTCTTTGTATCTCACCCTTCCTTTTTCTCCCCTTTTCCCAATAGAGAAATGCAAAGTCAGCAGAGAAAGTCAACATTTTGTGGCAGGGCAACCTTTTGCTCTTTCTTACACAATCATAGAAGCGAATGGGAATGTGACTTGCTATAAAAATTCTAGCAAAACTCCAATAACTCCAGACAGAAATTCTAGAGTCCACCAGTATCAGGGTCGGATTTTATTTCTTCCTTTGACATTGGAAGACTCAGGAATATATCAGTTTGCCATAAGGTAAGTTTGCAGTTTAAAACAAAAAAAAAAAATGCACTCAAAAGATGCTGTATTTGTCCTATTGTAGGAAAACTCTACTTAAGTAGAGAAAATGAGATGATGAATTGAATGCTGTATTCTTATTATTGTGGTATAGTTGAGTTGAGATCATGAGATCCAGAACTGGAAAACCTGAGAGAGTTCAACCCCAAGCTAACAAACTGATTTTTTATCTAAGAGTTTGTCCATTTGGCAATTTGAACATGTTTTCCGTAGAACCAGTGCTATAAATATTGATTAGATTCTACTATAGACCATCCGAAAAAGCCAACTCAACCATTAATAGAGCTGTACTGCACTTTGATGCTATAGTGAATCAATCAATAAACATTTATTAAGTATGTACTCTGTGCCAGATACTGTACTAAGTGCTGGGACCACAAAAATAATCAAAAGACAATCCCTGCCCTCAAGAAGCTTACTGTCTAATGAGGGGGACAACAAACCAACAAGCTAGATGCATGATAAATAGGAAATAACAGAGGGGAGTCACTAAAATTGAGAGGAGTGTTCAAAAGCTTTCCTGTCGAAGATAGGATTTTAGTTGGGACTTAAGAAAGCCAGAGAAGCCAACAGGTAGAGATGAGGTAGGAGAGCATTCCAAGCATGGAGAAGAGCCAGAGAAAATACTCAGAGCTGAGAAATGGAGTCTTATTCATGAAATATCAAAGAAGCCAGTGTCACTAAATCAAAGATTTCGTTAGTAGGGAGTAAAGTGGAGGAAGATGGGAAAAGTAGGAGAGAAGATTATGAAGCAGAGGATTTTGTATTCAATCGTGAAGGCAACAGGGAGCCTCTGCAATTTATTTTGAGTAGGAACTTCAAATGTCAAATAGAGGAATTATTGGAGTTGATTGAATGAGAGCCTGACACACACCTGTACTTTAGGAAAATCCTTTTGGCAGCTATGGGGAGAAATGATTAGAGAGAGAAGAAGGTGGAGGCACAGCAACCAATGAGGCAGCCTTTGCAGTAGTTTAGAGGAGAGGTGCTGAGGGCCTCAAATGGATGGCGTTGATGTGATTAGACAGAAGCTGTGGAGGCAAAGATGATAATATTGAGCAACAGAAAAGCCATGAGGAGTAAAGGAGAGGGAGGAATTCATGGTGATACCAACAGATTGCAAACCTGGGAAACTGGAAGGATAGTGGTTCCCTTGACAGAAATAGAGAGGTTCAGAGGCAGTGTGAGTGGAAGGAGTAAGATAATGAGTTCTGTTTGGGAATTGCAGAGTTTGAATTACCTGTGGGAGATCCAGTTTGACGTGTCCATAGGTGGTTGGTGATGTGAGACTATAGCTCAGGAGAAAACTAGGATATATAAATATATCTACATAGACATATATTATACATATTCCTACATATAGATATAAAATTGATAGTTTTATACCATATATATATTATATAAATACCTATATTATATATATCCATAAAGATATAAAACTGGATAAATAGGTTAGGAGTCATCAGCACAGAGAGGAGATTGCCCAGACAGAACAAATGTAGAGAGAGAATAGAAGCTGACCCAGGAGAGAGTCTTTGGATTTATAGTTGGGGACCCGATCCTGCACTGATAAAGAGTCAGACTGGTAGTAAGAGAATCAAGAAAAAACAATGTCTTGAAAAACTCAGAAGACAATATTCAGGAGGAGAGGGTGGTCAAATGTTTTACATGCTTCAACAAGGTCAAGAAAGATGAGGATTGGGGGTGGGGGTAAACCATGAGATTTAGCAGTTAAATGATCATTGGTATTTTTGGAAAAGGTAGTTTAGTTGAATGATGAGGTCAGAAACCAGACCAGATTTCTATTAATTAGGGACTTCTTTGTTACAGAAGACAACTGAGCATGGGTTTTTAAATACCTTTTAACTATGACAAGTATGGTGCTCCTCACAGTCATTTGGACAGAAATTACACTGGATGGCAGAGATGGCCCTGGTAGCCTGTAAGGTCTTTTAAAATTGCAGTATTTTCTGTGTGCCAAGTAGTCAACAATTATTGATTGATTGATTGGCACTTATGACCCTGACTCAAGGATTGTGTTATAACTCTGCTGTTTTACTTACAGGAATTTAGGTAGCTGTCAGAAAATCTTCGTGAACCTAACTGTTCAACATAGGAGTAGTGGTTGGTGTGGTGACTCCAGCAAAGACCTAGCAGGGCTAGCAGATAATCACAACCAACAAACAATATATGTGGGGACAGCTAGCATTCTTACATGCCTTATAGTTACCTTTCCAAACAGTACTTTAAGCCCAATACAGTGGTATAAGGTAAGTGCTAATATTCTCATTGCTTTCTCTCTTTTTCTACGTCCACCTTACCCTCTTTTGTAGTACCAAATTTAAGTCTTGAGATAGGGTTGCTAGGGAGATGAAAAGCATAGGATCATAACAGACATCAAATACCTGAAACCCATGTCATATAAAGGAATTCCACTTATACTTATGGTGACCCAATATTGGTAAGACATTAAGTGTTTAGATCTCCCCCTCATTTAAGATTATTCCTAAGATGGAAGAGATTACACATGGGACAATTTAAACAAAGTTGTTTTGAAGAAAGTTGAACCCAACAAGTGTTCTTTTAATAGATGAATTAACATTGTTTAAAAATCTAATGAAAAATATGATTCCTTGGAAGCTTAAGCAGTTTAAACTAGTGAAAAGAACACTGCTCTTTGAGTCAAGAAACTTGGGTTTGAATCTTGACATTAACACTTGGGAGCTTTGTGACCCTGGACAGCGTTTGAATCTTGACATTAACACTTGGGAGCTTTGTAACCCTGGACAGCTCACTTAACTGCTCTGAGTTTCAGCTTCTCCATCTATAAATTGTGTTTAATAATACCTGCCCCACAACCTTTCAAAGTTATTGAACAGCAAACACTTTGTAGCCCTTAAATTACAATGTAAACATGGTTGGCCACAATAATTTTATCATTTAGTTGTTCAATATTTTTTTCAGTTGTGTCTGACTCTTTGTACCCTATTTGGAATTTTCTTAGCAAAGATACTAGGATGGTTTGCCATTTCCTTTTCCAGCTCATTTTACAGATGAGGAAGTTGAGGCAAACAAGACTAAGTGACTCACCCAGGGTCACCCAGCTGGTACATTCTGAGGCTAGATTTGAACTCAGTTCTTCCTGACTCCAGGCCTGGCACTCTATCCACTGCACCATCTAGCCACCAATTTTGTCATATCTGTGGGGGAAAAAGACTTTTTCTAGGCTTCCTCTTTCCCCCTCTTTTCCTTCTTCCACATATTAGCACTGAAGGGAACAAGAATATTTTCTTACTTTAATATGTCATTGGACCCACCACCTTCTTGATGTAGATACTCACTTGAATGATTGCATTGATCTCTACCCATCTTTTCCATGTAATTCTTGTTCAGGACCTATCTATAAATCCATAACAAAGACTACACCTTCCTCCTGTCATCTCTTGACATTGCACGGAGAGTAATTAGCACACAAACTAACCCTAACTCCCAATATATGACAGAGTCTTTTTCTCCCTCAGTGATATATTTCTATCATGACATCCTTTATGCCACTTTTCCTGGGGAATTGCTCATTTATAATGTGTTACAGTCTTTTCTCAGCCACCATGCACCTCTCCATTCACTTTTGTATGACTTTCAACCTCAGTTCTTTGGGAAATGTGTATTCCTTGTCTTAAGTCTAAAACATCACCATAAAATTATTAACATTAAAACATGTGGTCCCTTGTTTCGTGGAGTGGTGAGGTCATTAAAAGAACTTGGGACCATTTCCTAGGGGTGCCTAGGTGGCATGGTGGATAGAGTATTTGTCCTAGAGTCAGGAAGACTCGTCTTTCTGAGTTCAAATCTGGTCTCAGACATATACTAGCTGTGTAACCCTGGACAAGTCACTTAACCCTGTCTGCCCCAGTTTGCCTCTAACAAAATGAGCTAGAGAAGGACATGGCAAACCACCCCAGTATCTTTACTAAGGAAACCCAAAATGTGGTGACAGAGTCAGACACAACTGAATAACAACAACAGATTTTCTAAAGTAGTCTAGCCTTCTCTCTTCCTGCCCTTTAGTTCTGGTTTCACCTCACTGTCTATATGCACTGTCTGTCCAAAATATTTGTATTGATGGACAAGTGCTATGGGCTGTCTTTTTAACTATACAATACAATCTGTACAGGAGTCACTTCTTCCATAGGATTTTCCCTGTGTGATTAGTTAAGCCAAAGTCTTTTGGGTGATTATAGATTTCAGATAGAAGACTCATTATTTTGGGGCATAGATGCAATCGACACAGTAAACAGGAGCATTTAGAAAGACATCTCCAGGGAATTTCATTCACTTGGACTCTGCATGCTGTCCATGACAGTGGCAGACACTTTGAACAATCAAAGATAATTTTGATTGATGATCCTTTTAAGATCAATCCTACTAACCAGTCCAATAACCCTAGAGGCTTGTTGACTAGGATTATTAACTTTGGCAAATCTTTCAAAGATTTTTGTATAATTTTGGTAGATGCATTGCAGACACCCTGGTAGAAGGGAACCTTTAAGATGTTGATTTGCTCTACGAATCAAATGCTTATGTACAGTCAATAAATAGTAAATACAGTGGACTTTTAATCTTTATGCTTTCAACAAACTGCGTGACTGTAAAGATGTGGTCTCCTTTTGTGAAAACCTGTGTATTCCCTTCTCAAGCCTTCATTAAAATTTCCTTCAATACTTGTATTGGTTATCCACTTTAAAATGCTATAGAGATGCAAAAGTAGGTCTATGAGTCAGTATTTATTCATATCTGTCAGTCATCTTTTGGAGCAGTAATTTTTTCCCATGTTTTTGTTATCCTTCTTTCTCTTAGGGATCTTGAAAATAAATCCTTTAACATCCTCAACATTGTATCCCCTCCAGCACTGGTGTCCTATAATCATACTTGGTCTAATCCAGCCACTCTTCCCATCTTTGTTTTCTTTGGTGCCATTTTCACTTTTTCACAAAGCAAACAGGGGGCTGCGATGTTGGATTCCAGTTGCCCTTGAAGGTGAAGAGAGTGTGTAACACAACTTTTTGCAGATATTTTCCATATGTCATCTTTCATGCCCTACCATTCTGAAATGCCCTAGGGATAACTTGGCTTAATTGGTCCTTTTGCCGAGCTTTATTGATAATTCCTTTTCCCCTCCACTGCCTCTCATTGTTTTATGACATTCTAGTTTTCATAATCTTCTACAACCTTACTCCATAAAATTTTGACAAAGTAGTTCACATTCTAAACCTTTGCCTTTGACTGACATATCTTTCTCCTCGACAAGGAGGGCTAGGGTTGCTTTCTGATGCTGTTTCTAGGGTCTTTGATTCTCCTTAGTATGGCAATTGATTGCCACTGCTTAAATGTCTTTAGGAAATTATTGTAATTGATGTTGATTTCTGTTCTTCCATCTGCTTTCCATTTTTTTGGATCTGCAAGTTGATTAATATAGAAATATCCCCACCTACCACTTTGCACCTCTAATTTCTACTGATTTATCTTCAAAAATTTTGATTTCATCTTCATTTTATAGAAAGGGGAGCTAACTGAAGTTCAGAGAAATTGACTTGACCAAGTTCATACAGCTAAACCACAAATCCTTCTTTTCTGATTCCAAACCTAAGGCTCTCTCCAATTCCTTGGCAACTTTACTTCAATCTGCACGTTTCTTTTTAACTATCAGGCAGTCATAGAATTGTGAAGCAGGAAATGACCCCAAATCATACTGTCAGTACTGTCTTAGTGGTGGGTATGGAGCACAAGTCTTGTAACAAGTTCCATTCTATTTTCTTTATATCACATTGTCTCTGTTGTTGGCCTTTTGCATATGTTGGTTCAGACTAAGACTTCTTTATGATTGTTCAGTCATATCTGACTCTTCATGAACTCATTTGGGGTTTTCTTGGCAAAGACATTAGTTTGCCATTTCTTTCTTCAGCTTATTTTACAAATGAGGAAACAGAGAAGTACAGTTAAATGATTTGTCCAGTCATATAGCCAGTAAGTATCTGAAGCCAGATTTGAACTCAGGAAGATTAATTTCCCTAACTCCTTCCACTGTACCACCTAGCTGCCCACTTAGCCTCTCTGTATCATATTCTAGCTGTCTCCTCTTGTAGAGCATTGTAAGATTTTAAATAAGGAAGTTCATAGATCTGACTTGTTAAAATAGAAGTGTATCTATTTTCAGTTCATTTAGTAGCCTGCCATACTGCAGTAACTTTCTGACTTTTCATTCTTGTGTTCATCTACTCCATTCCCCTTGACCCTTAACATCAGTACCTTTTTTGTTTTCTGCTAGAAGCTACTGATTGCTTGAATCTTCCTTTTTCTTTCCAAACTTTATATTTGTCCTGACCCCTGATTCTATGAGCACCTACCTCATCAGAGGCAACATGAAGTTCCTCCAGGGACTTGTACCAGCCCCTCTGTCTTACGGAACCTAGAATTCCTTTTCTCTTGGTACTGAGAGTGTCCAATCTAATGTATGACTAGGAATACTGTGTCTTTTACTTCCTTTATGTCACCTACAATCCCTGCTGCAATGCTAACTTCTGGTAGTTACTCAAGAAATACTTGCTAACCCAAAATGAATTTTTGTATTTAGGAATGTAAGCCTGTTAGAGACGAAGAGAAATATGCTTTTAGCAAATTTGATCTCTATATAAAAAATACATCAACTGAGAGTTCAGGAACGTATTTATGCAGAACAAAGCTAACATACATGGGAAAACAGTATGACATTTTAAATAGAATTTCTACAACTCTATGTAAGTATGATAATATGACTGTCATTTTCTTTGTTTGCAAATGTTTCTAGTACTTGAGTTTTCCTGATATCAAGCCTAAATCAGCCTCTGTGCTACTGCCACCCATTGGTACTGGTCCTGCCCTCTGGGTCAATTGGGAAAAAAAAATCTAGTCTTTTTTTTACATAACAGACCTTTAAATACTTGAAATATTTGAAGATAACTTCCTCTGGAGTCTTCTTTCCTTCTGGATAAACCTGACCATTTCCTTCTGCCGACTTTCCTATGATAGGGCTCTTTATCAACCTAGTTATCCTCATCTAGACACTCTTTAGCTTACAAGTGTCCTACACCTAGAACTCAACATAGTAAGTCATATGAGGGGGGCAAAATATAGTGGAACTATCCTGGCCTTATTCTTGGAAGATTACATTAGCTTTTTTAGCTGCCCTATCCATATTGCTGACTCAATAAGATGGCAGCACACAAAAACTCAAAGGTTTTTTTTTAGAGCTGTCTTCTCTCAGTACTCCCCAATATTATAATTGCATAGATGATTTTTTTGCACTTAAGTCCAAAACACTGCATTTTATCCTACTGAATATGTGATTAGAATCAGTCTAATAACCTAACCTGTCAAGATCCCTTTGGGTTCTGACTGTCATCCAGTGTGTTAGCTAATCCTACGAACTTTGCATCATCTACAAATTAGATGAATTTACCCTCGATGCCTTTGTCAAAGTCATCAATTAAAATATTTTAAAAATACAAAGCAAAGCATAGATCCTTAAGGTACTATACTGAAGATCTTTTGCCATATTGACATTGAACCATGAATAGCTAATCTTTGATACTGACCTTCCAACCACTTCTGTATTCACTTTATTATTCTCTAATCCATATTTCTCCATCTTTTCTACAAAAATTCTATGATATATTTTGCCAAAAGGTTTGCTAACACTATATCCATAGCATTTCTCTCATCTCCTCTAACAGGTAAATGAGGTTGGCCTGGCAGTACCTATTCTTTAACAAGCCATGTTGGTTCTTTATAATCACATCTTTTTATATGCTCTCTAATTCTCTTTTACTGATCCATTCTAGAAGTACTGAGTCTCTGGAACTTCCCAACCCACAGATGTAGTAGGAGGACTGTAGTCAGCTTGCTACATATTCCCCTTTAGGGTCTTAAGAGTACTTCTAAGAGATAGTGGCAGAGCACCCATTCCATTGTGTTACTGCCAATATTAGTTTCTTGTCCAAGACTTCATAAGCATTAGCAACACTTTTTTAGGTTCTTTCTGGAAGTGTCATTTGTGTACCTGTGAATCACTGGAAGTTTTTTTATTTTATTTTGTCTTGGAGCCACCTCTTGTGAAGACAGTAAACCTCTTAATTGTGTGGAGTACGTTGCCCTGTAATCCCCTCTAATGAGCCTTTCCTGTTGTATTCAGATCTTTGAAGAGCAGCTTTGCAACTTACTGTAGGAGTCTAAGAATGGTCTTAGGGGACTGATCCTGCCTGACCATCTCTGCAGAGCCAAGAAATTGACCACTTTCTTATCCATCTGTAGAGAAAAAGGAAATTTAGCCTCAGCTCTTCTTGGGCATTAATCTTTGACTATCTTTGCATATTTGTTTTGTGTGTATATATGTTATGTATGTTTACATAAATATATATTTGTGCTGTATATGTATACATATGTCTCTGTATATATGTATACAGAGAGCTAGAGAGGAAGTTAATATTGGATTCTATTACTTATAACCAATATTTCTTTGTGAATAAATTCATTTCCTCAGTTTCTAAAAGACTTAATGGAGTAAGGCCTCAAGTCTTCTATCTGGGCAGGGCTCCTTGCTTTTGTTTACCCCATAAACAGAAGCCAACTGGAGCTAAGACACACCCCACCCCCAAGGGGGGATGAATCTTGAATCTTTGCCTCTCCTAAACAAATTTGCAGTGATCTATCCAGAAAAAAAGAGGAGGGATACAAAATTTGTGAAAACCTATTTGAGATGACATGTTTTTCTAGACAAGATTGCTAGAGACAGCGGGGTTCATGGGGCAGCTGCATTTTTTAGTTAGAGAGGGGTATAATCAGCCATCTGAAAGTCAGCTTTCTTTCCCTAGCTTCTGACTGATCCTGAGGATTAGGCCTGCCCACTAACGAAGAAGAAATAGGGAGGAGCTGAGAACTATTAACCCACTTCCTCCTTAAAATGTCCACCAATCAAGTTTGTCTTAAATTTGCCAGGGGAGGGCCATTTGGTACACTAGAAGGCCAAGCGGAAGGAAAACATTCCTCAGTTTAAAAGACACCTTCACTCTAACTCTTTGTCACAGACAGAAGATAGGCATAAGACTTCTTTGTTACCAGGTTGCATGCCCCTGCTAAAAAAAGGTATCTCACTCAAAGAATTGCCTCAGCCTGCCTTTTGTTAAATTTTAGCTGGTACATGTGTATACACATGTACACACATAAATGTAACACATTGGTGTAAAATGTTAAGGCTCATTTGTAGAATTTATTAACCATTTTTCTTATAGAGATCTTTATAAGTAAATCCCATTGTGTTTTTTTCTTAATGCTCCTTTTTTAAAAATCAGTTTTCCCACTTTGATTGCTTTTTACTGCCCCCATCTTTCCAGTTTCATTGGACATAAAGCACATGAGAAGCACAATTATAACCCTTCTCTCTTCGTTATGCCTGAATGATTCCCTGAACTTAACTTTTTATTACATTCAAGTCTTATATCCTAACAAAAGTCATGGTGATTTGGGGGTACTAGAAGTTGAAATGTGAATTTATGAGATGGGATTTTTGAAATTATGAGTTTTCTTTAAAGTTCTTAGACATGGATAATATTTTTAAATTTCCAACAAGATAGTTATGTGTTTATGTTTCTTTCCAGTAAACAAAATAGAAGGAAGGAAAGAACCTGAAATTATCTATCCAAGAAATAATTCCATTGAAGTAAAGCTTGGTAAGTAGAATGAAAAACCACTAAATCATTAACATGATAATGTTAATAAATCTTAATAAATATTAATATAAATTATAAATAATAATTATAAATATATAAATATTATAAATAAACATTATAAATAATGTTAATAAATCTTAATCTTAATAAAAATAAATCTTAATAAAAAATGATGCTATTATAATAGTTTTGGAATTCTGATCATTCTGTATTAGAAGTAAAATTATAACAATGTCCTTGAGGAACTAAAAGTCAAGATCTAGTCAAATGAGGACCTATGAAAAGAATAGGGCAGCTAATTGGTACAGTGGATAGAGTACTGGGCCTATAGTCAAGAAGACCACTCTTCCTGAGTTCAAACCCAGTCTCAGACACTTAATACCTTGGGCAAATCACTTAGCCATGTTTGCCTCAGTTTCCTCATCTGTAAAATGAGCTGGAGAAGGAAATGGCAAATCATTCCAGTATCTTTGCCAAGAAAACCCAAACAGGGTCACAGTCAAATACAATTGAAACAAATGAACAACAATAGAATTGAGTTCTATGGCGATAAAGAAAGAAGTAGTGCATAAAGTACAATCTTTCCTACCTCTGACATGAAGCAATCTTTGTCTGCTGACACGCGCTTCTTTCAGTGGCATGGAAAAATTTCATGTACCTGTTGTTGGTTTATCATGGCTAATGTCTGAATAAAAATAGGCACCAAGCTCTTCAGAAACTGCTTGTACAATAGTAATTGGCTTTTGAAAAGTACTTTTTATCCTGAAAGATCTCAGTTGAAAAACTAAAGAGGGAATATGTATGGCCTTGTCTCAGATGTTGTCTAAATATACTGTCTCAGTTCAGTAGTACATGAAGTTGCTGTGGTCTCTAACGTCACAATAGATTTATCCGCATCCTCATGAGTGAAAAATGCTGTCTCTCTTGAGCAGGGTATACTGAACAAATATTTATCCTGCTTCTACCTGATATTATAACCTGAAAATTCTCACAACCAAAAGCATTGTAGTGAAAGGAATAGTCATTACAAAAGATTATTTATTAAACACTCACATAAAGGTTCATAAGTTCATAGGTTTTAAAACTGAAAAGTACTCTAGAGAGCTGTTTGCTTTCTTAAAATCTAAGTTCTCAGACAGAGATTTAGTGACACTGGTATATCAATGAGCCAAGACCTGTAAGGGCAGAATAAATCCTGGGGGAATAAAGTGAATAAATAGTGTGCCTGTCATAATAATCCTTAATATCCACAGTGCTTTAAGATTTGAAAAGCATGCTTCCCCCAGCAACTCTGTGAGCTAACTAGTTCAAAGTATATGAGTGTGTGTCGATAAGAAATGTTAACTGTATTTCAAACAGTGCTGGAATTTTCCTTTTCAAAGTATAAATAATTTGAAAGGAATCTTTAAGAAATTCTACAAGACTACAATTAATACTGATTTTGTTGCGAGATCCCAACTTAAGAGAGAAAGTAGTGTGTTGAGTTTAATTGTGGGAAAGCATAAGTCAGCATGCTTAGGGAATTTTTTTTAAAAATTCTTCAAACCATTAGTAATTTGAGAAATACAAAGTAAAATAATTCTGATATTCCACTTCATGCACATTAGGTTGACAAAGATGACAAAAGAGGAAAATAGCAGATATTGAAAGGCACTTGGGAAAATCCAATCCAATCCAAGTGTGGATTGTTAGTAGAACTGATCCAGCTATTCCAGAAAACAATTTGGAAATTGGCTGTAAAATTATTAATCTATACATAACTTTTGATTATTAAGCCTATACCTCAAAGAGATCAAAGCAAAAAGAAAAGGGTTCATATGTACACAAATATTTATGGCAAGTTTTTCTCTGTAAGCCCCAAAGTGGAAAAAAGGGACACTCACCTACTGAGGAGTAGCTAAACAGAATGGAATTATTGAGCCATAGGGAATTATATAATTGACAGTTTCAGAGGAAATTAGAAATCCCTGTACGAACTGATGAAAGTAAAGTGCGCAAAACTAGGAAAATAATTCCTGTAATGATTAAAAACATCACAGAGAAGAAGTTTTGAAAGACTTTAGAATTTTGATTAATGCAATGAGAAACAATGAATCTAGAGGACAGAAGATGAGACATTATTCATTTTCTGCCTAAAGGTTATGTACTTGAAATGCAGAGAAAGACATGCACTTTCAGGCATGGTCAACGTGGATATTTGTTTGGCTGGATTGTGTGCAATTTGTTTATTTTTTAATGGGAGTGATTATAAATATTTGGAAAAAAATATGTAGATAACCTGAAGTTTTGCTTGCAGAATGATACGTTCTGATTTATAACCCTTTGATCTACTCTACTGCTTCAGGCAAAATATCCAAAAACATTCTGGGCATCACCAGAAATGAAATTAGAGCCCAAAGTCAACCTTTCTAAAAAATCATGATCTCTCTGAACTTGGAATGGTGTTTGCCCTTCTAGGTATTTCATCTTAAGAAAAGCATAGCAAAGTTGGTTAAAGTCCAGAAAACAGAAAATAAAAGAAGGGATTAGCATTGATATGAGAATAAATAGCCTTTTAGATATCTCAGCAATGCAAAGATGATGTCTAAGCAAGTATTATACCTGAGTCTTTTAAAATCATGCAAATAGAGATTGGATCAAGGTGAACTTCTGACTAAATCCTAAAGTTCTAGAGTAAGGAGTCTACACTGAAAAATTGGAGGAAGAAGCTTTAGGAGAACTTGTTCTGCCTCAATGGTGAGGAGGTTGTAGACTAAAGAACATAAGCAGATATAGGTCAGTTTAAGAAGGGTTTGTATGCTCATGGGGTGAGTAATAGAAGTAAAAGTCCACCTTCCCCTGTGCCTAATTTTATAGATGATGAAATAGGTGTAGCAGCGTGGGCATCTCTTAATACATACTTGCTGACTGGATCCCAGGGGATGATTATCCCAAGTTTGATGTACTCTGGGGAGTCCATAGTCCTAAAACTATAGCTTATAAGTTCCCACCTAGGCAAGGTATCATTGGACTGTAGATTTTGATCTGGAATGGATCTTAGAGGTTATCTAGTTCAACCCTTGTATTTTACAAATAAGGAAACTGAGGCCCAGGGCAGTTAGGTGATTTGCTCAAGGTCACAGAGGTAGTAAATGAAAGAGTTTGGATTCAGACCCAAGTCCTGTAAATTCAAATATAGTGCTTTTCCCACTGTACCAATTTATTTGTTCAGTCTTAACTTTTTGAAGTTGATGATGGAAAGGGAAATGCATTCCTTGGTGCCTCTGTCCAATATATATAGTCTCAAGTTGGGTGGATGAACCACTGCTATAATCCATTTGGGATTTATGTTCTGATTTTTAAAATTAAAAAATACTTTATGTAAAAAGAAAATAAGTTGACTAAATACAAATCAAACAGAATCATGAATCCCTTGGCCTTGGTCCTTCCATCTCATCTGCTCTTAATTTTGCAGGATTTTGAGTATTTACTCTTGGTCAATCTTGCTTTGTAGGTTCTCCTCTTATCATAGACTGCAATATAAAAGATGGAAAAGACAATTTCAATCATAGAAGCTGGAGAGTCAATGACAGTTTTGTGGACTTTCTCAATTCTACCCGAATTAAAGAAGGAATTGAGTAAGTATTCATTGTCTTAAGGAAACTCAGAGATCTTCTAGAGCAGTCCCTCTAAATATCTCCAAAAAATGGTCATCTTGCCTCTGTTTGAAGACTTGGAGTGACAAGGAAGTCATTGTTTAGCAATGTAACATTTCTAATTGTTGAGAGGTAGCAAGATCTGCACAGACTCAGGCCTTGCCAGTGATAAATACAGTCTTTGTGACCTTGGGCAAGTCACTTAACCCCTTTATGCTCTTGTGTAGGTAAGTCAGAGACTGTGAGTTGCAGGGAGGGTGTTGATATGAATCAGTAATGGAACATAGCTCATGAAGTTCCTATGAAGCTAGATTTTCTTCCGGTACAGGGCAGGCAATGGATATGTCCCTCATCTATGACCCTTCTAGCTGAAAGGTAGGTTTTCAGCAGTGACCTGCTCTCTGGAAAAAAAAAAAATATATGCCTGGCACACTTCAAGTTTAGTCTGTATTAGTATTTTCTCCTTCACTTTCCTAAATCTAAATGATCAACAAAGCAATAAACCCAGTCCTGATCTGTAGCATTTGCTGATTTCTAAAGTGAAAATATTCACAATGAAAATTTAACCATTGCCTCGAATGAACCAGTATGATATGGCTTCAGCACAACCTTGGCTATAGAGTACTGAATTTTCCAGCCAAAGCAATTTTCTAAAAGTTTTCTAAAACCTTCTGCTAAGTTCATGGCATCAGAAGATCAGAGCTCTGTGCACCTCTGAAACCCTGAGGACAGATGACTTGGCCAAGGTCACACAGGGAGTAAGAGTAAAAGGTAGGTTCTCTGACTCCAGTTCAGAGCTCTTTCCCCTGGGGATATACAACAAGGTGGGCCTCACCTTCATCAATGAGGTCACATGTTGAAATGCAGATATATGAAGGATAATGTTTTCTATATTACACGAATGTTTAAAATGTAATTTTCTCCGTCCTTTCACAGATCAAGTGTTCCCTTTGGGGAAAAATACATTTTCTATACTGTAAATATCAGCTTCTCAGAGGTGAGACAGGAAGATTATGACCGTCCTTTTATATGTATGTCTGGATCAGCAGCAGCATTTATTATGCTCAAGCATCGAGGTAATGTGCCAAAATGTTATATGTAATTTGGAATATGTAGAATTAGATTTTAAAAAGGAAATTGATGTGAGAGAAGTGAGATTGAATATTTCAAGTTTCATTTTTAAAAAATTATCTTTACTTTTAAACAAATATTTCCATGATGTAAGAAAATAAAAAAAAAGATTGTTCATGAAACGTATCCATTATGTACAACTTTCTATTCCTTTTAAATATATAATTATCATGTAAATTTCTTTTTTTTCTTTTTTTCTTCTTGCCTCCCTTCCCCCCCCACCCCCAAACTCCCTGTAGAGGTAGCTACCATTAAACACAAATATTAACAATCCAGAGCTGGAGTTAGTCTCTGACAGGGTTTCTGAATTCTGCTGTAATATTGATGTGTTGTTTTTTTTTTTTTTTAAAGAATTCAGGTTAGTTTAAATGTTTGCTTACTACCATGAATTGCATCTAGTACTTACAGCCTATGATGCGTTTAACTTGTGGTTTGCAATAATTAGTTTCTTCTCTTAGTGATGAGTCATTAGAATTTGTGCTCAAATTCTCTATAACATAACTATTCAAAAATTTCCTGTAACTGATTGATTGACTCAGTTGGTTACAAGTTCTCCAGGTCTGTTTCTGCTCCCAGACTATCCTTCAAGCCATTCCTTTCTATATATGCAGCATCTTTCTTGGTTCTCCTCTTTCATAGAATCATGGATTGTTAAGAGTTCAGTGGGATCATGGAGATCTAATTTTTATTTTACTAATGAGGAAAGTGAGATCACGAAAGATTAAGTGATTTGTCTCTCCTTCCTTCTCCTACTCTCCGTTCTCCTCTCCCTCTTTCTATCTTCCCTTCCCCTTCCCTCATCTTTCCTTTTATCTCCCCCCTGTATGTACCACGGGACAGTTAGGTGGAACGGTAGACAGAGTGCTTAGCCTGGAGTCAGGAAGACTCATCTTTCCAAGTTCAAATCTGGCCTCAGACACTTAATAGCTGCGTGACCCTGGACAAGTCACTTAACCCTGTTTGCCTCAGTTCTTCATCTGTAAAATGAGCTGGAGAAGGAAATGGCGAACCATTCCAGTATCTTTGCCAAGAAAACCCCAAATGGGTCATGAGAAGTTGGGCAGGATTGAACAGCAACTACTGTATAGCAAGCACCTCCTATATATAAAACAACTGGGGACGCTCAGGTGTACCTGGAAAACCTGGAATGGCCTCTTGTGGGAAGTGGCATTTGAACTGAGCTTCAAAGGAAACTGAAGTTTCTAAGAGGCAGAGATGAGGATTGCATTCTAGGCATGGGCTACAGTTCATGCAAAGGCAATGGGAGAAGAAATGGAATGATGTATGTCAGGACAGCAAGAAGTCCAATTTGACTATATTGC